>JAHRHZ010000017.1:7064598-7138209 GCA_024137785.1 Ginglymostoma cirratum | reverse complement strand
CCATCACCAATGGAGATACTGTGAGGGTGTGTGGCTGCAAGACATGACAGGCTGGGTCATCCATTTGCTGTACATCTAACCATGCAGCACCAGAGGCCAGTCGGGCCATTGGAATGATGCTAACCCTTTAAAACAGCTCCACAATTAGCCACACCTGCGTTTATTTTCTAAGTATCTGTTCAATTGGATCACAGTCGTTGAATCTCCCTCTTTGTCCTTGCAGAAGGCATATTCCCTTAGTGTGATTTCTGCTGACAATTAAATGGATCTGAAGCATACCCATTTCTCACTGGATTCTTGTCAACTTGAACCTCTGCCCCAACCTTTGCTCAATGACCACTATTACAAAAGTAGCCTGCTCCCATCGAGCCTGCTACCCCACTTGATGGATCATTGTCGCTCACCTTCCACCTCAGCTTCGTTTTCTGTCCAATCCTCAAAGCCCGCCTTCCCTGATAGACCACAAATCACCCATTCCAACCCCGAGTACACTCATGACGGATCATTCACAACCCTCTGGGCTAGAGAATGCCAACAGGTGAAGAAATGTCTCCTCATTTCGGTCCTGAACGATCAGTCCCTTATCCTGAGATAGTGTCCCTGTGTTTCTGGATACCGAGCCATTTTGGGGGGTTTTTGGGATTTGGGGGTTTCAATATCTACCCTGTCAAAACACTTCAGAATCTGAAACAAAAGCAGAAAGTGCTGGAGAAACTCAACAGGCCTGGCAGTCTCTGTGGAGAGAGAAACAGAGTTAATGTTTCATTTTAAAGATTCATCTTCATTGTTCTGAAGAAGCGTCACACTACACGCAGAACATTAAGTCTGTTCGTCTCTTCACATATACTGCCAGACCTGCTGAATTCCTCCAGCAATATCTGTTTTTATTTCTGTTTTCCAGTGTCTACAGTGTTTCATTTCCCTTCTAAAACTCAGATTGTTTCAATGAGATCACCTCTCATTCTTCTAACCTTCAGAGTAACACTTGGGTGGCTCAGTGGTCAGCACCGCTGCCTCACAATTCCAGGGACGCAGGTTCAATTCCATCCCTGAGTGACTGCCTGTGTAAGGGTTTGCACATTCTCCCCAAGATTGCATGGGTGGGCCCATTTCTGATGAAGGGTTTAGGCCCGAAACGTCAAGTTTTCCTGCTCCTATGATGCTGCTTGACCTGCTGTGTTCATCCAGCCCCATACTTGTTATCTTGGATGATAATAGAATAGTGTAGGTTAGATGGGCTTCAGATTGGTTTCACAGGTCGGTGCAACATTGAGGGCCGAAGGGCCTGTACTGCTCTGTAATGTTCTATGTTCTATGTTCAATGTTCTAAAATGTCATCACAGTATTGAAAAAAAATCTTAGAAGTCAATGATATCAAGTTCTCTGACCAGTTTTCAGAGTATTGTATGTATCTGATATAAAAAATAAAGGGCTCGCTTCACTACAGGCTGTCAGATAGGAATGTTTCTTTATTTGATGTGGCACGTAAGTTGGGATTTCCCGTGATACCTTAACTTGGCCTGAAATCAATATGTCATTTGAACATGGCAGTCAAGTGCATAAATAATGCAGACCAGAGGGAGATCATTCTGGGTCACCGCTACTATAGACATTCCAAAAACTTCTGTCACTTTGCTCACAGGAGCAATGTACACTGAAAAACATAATTCCTATTTGTACCAAATAATTTGTGGTTGAGATTGCCCTGTTTCAAATCCCAATTTGCATTTAGACTATTTGGATAATTTGAATTTCACATCAAAGCTAATTCAATCCAGTAGGACTTACTTCTGTTTATGTACATTGCTCAACTGCAATGCTCTGCAGCCCTTAATCAAAGTGGTACAAAAAGATCTTAAGTGCATTAAAAAAAGCTATAGACTCTTCTTTAGCACTGTGAATGTTGAACATACTTAATCAGCAGAGTTGTATTAGCAGAATAAATAATAGATTGGATGAATGCTGGAATTTTTCCCTAACATGGATTTGCTAATCAGGATGCAGTGTGACTCAATGAAATGTAAGCCAGGAATTTGCTCAGGGTGTCATCACAACTTAGCATTTCTAGCAGTTAAATCAGTTTCTAAGATTAAAAGCCTCAAGAATCCATTACTGAGTTGCTTTCCACATCCAATAGAATAAAGCAACCTGCAAACAAGAAGAGGTGAGGAGCTGAAAAGTGTTTGTTTGAGTAACTATTCATCTAAACTCCAATTTTTAGTTCTACTATGATATAACTTCAGGATAGGAGTGACCTCAAGAGACGTTGATGCATATTAAATAAAAATAATACATGGAGTATGTAGAAATGATGCAATAAAAAAAAATTATTGGCTTAAATATGTGATTAGGATTCTGGATATGAGTCATGATAGTCTGGACTTGTTTAGAACTATGTTGCATCAATACATATACGAAAAGTATGAAAAATAGGGATGAATTTTACATGTTTTGACTGTGTCAATACTGTTACAATTCACAGAGGGTTTGTCACCAGGAGATCGAGAGAGATGTCTTACCATATCTGATGAAATACACCTCACTAACATTGTACTCTGGCCTTTGACACCCCTTTGCAGATTCTAGCTCTATCCTATCACTCACTGTCCCTGGTTCAACTTTCCATTTGCAGGATATCCATCTAATGACCAGCATTGCAGGCACCTGTCCCATATTTAAAAGTCCACCATTATCAAGATGCGCAGTGGCATTTGGAAACTGCCCTGTTCGTTTACAGACAGACATTCTGAACGTATCAGAGAATGGAAAAATGCTCAAGATCTTTTGACAGAGACTTGGTGTTCCTGGTAGTTCAGACGGTGAAGAGAAGGGACATCCTAGAGTTGGAAAGTCCAGCACTGCTTGTAGGAGGATGCAGGGATATTTAAGTCCTGCCACCTGAGTAAGTCCCATTCTCAGTGTCATTCATTGCGCAACATTTCTAACACTCGGATGTGACGCCTTCTGTTCCTTCTGTCTTTGCAGGGACCAACAGGATGTTCATACCCTCAGTGGAAAAGTTACTGGCTCTGCAAGCCACTCAGATGGTGCACACATGCTGATTAAATGTCCGGTTCTAGATGCCACTGCCATGCTCAGACCTCAGAGGTTTTGCACAGTGGCAGGGAAAATCAGAAAGAACATGGGCGAGAAACCCAACTCCCTGACCTCAGAAGACAAGAGTACTGAGGCCTCAGAAAAAGTATTGGCATGGCTGCCTCTTGAACTCCCCACTGGTTCAGATTGTGTAAGTGAGACTGTCACATTTAGGATGTTTTGGAGCACAAGCTGGTGAGCATCTCACAGCAACAGCTCCACAGCTGACCAAGGAAGTAGTGCCCCACTTCACTGGCATATAGATCACTGTTAGAGTCAAGGCACCCAGTCAGCCCTGGCATGAAAGAACCCTTTGATGCCAACCATCACGGACATTGTGCAAATGTACAGAGAATGACAGGAGGAGCAGACAGGTATGTAGGAGGTGATAGCTCTTAGCCCTTTAGCTGCAGGAGTGAAACTACACAATGGGGTCCCAGTTGCTTTGTCTGGCTGCCTCCATAGACAAATTGGTGTCTACCATGGCGAGCCAGGTCAAGAGCCTCAGGGTGGTTTGATGGGCACATGCACTTGCACTCCATTCCCCAAGCCACTGGTCATTAGGAATGAAAGTATGGCTGTACGGGTGCAAGGAACCTGGCTTGCACTCTTCCCGAGGGGGCTGCCAGCTGTTGAAGGAACCATAAACACACCCTCCCTTTCAGAAGTTTCGTCTCAGGACATTCCAGAAGTGGATGGACCCTCCACCTCCACTCTGTCAACTGTCCTGAGACCCTTAGAGTTAAATTAAGGAGGGTTCGCTCGCCTGGCCAAACCTTCAAGGTCAGGGAGCCAAAATATTAAGATTGCCGGCGATTAGGGGATCACCAGCCTACGTCCTGCACAGTGCATGGGTCTGAGTGACATGTTCTATCTGTCTAAAAGGCCTCAGATCAGTGGATTAGGCAACACCTTCCATCACAGCAGTGATTCCTCTCTCCCCTTGTTGTGCTCATTCTCTTGCCAACAGTTTGTCTGGGTCAATCTGATGACCCCTGAGTGATCTAACCAGACAGCCCCAGATGAGAAATGTCCAGCAGAGAGCTGTACAACTTAAGAGTCAACAGGATACACATCACAGCATTTCAGAGGGAGATCACAGGTAAAGAATAAGTCACAAAGTTTGCTTGGAAGAAAAAATCTAACAAAGAAGATGGGACAACCATCAACAGACAGGATAAGGAGGAAAGACGATAAGATGAGGATGAAAAGGGAATCATATCAGGAAATGTAACGCTTCAACCTAAAATATAGACCGCAAATGTTGATAAATCTATTAGGTCTGACAGCAGCTGTGGACAAAACCAGTGTTAATATTTCAATTCTAATAGAGTCAAAGAGTCACAGAGACGTACAGCATGGAAAGAGACCCTTGGGTCAAATCATCCACGCTGACCAAATATCCTATATAAATCTAGTCCCATTTGCCAGCATTTGGCCCATATCCTTCTAAATCCTTCCTATTCATATAGTCATCCAGAGGCCTTTTCTATGTTGTAATCGTAAACATCTCCACCACTTCCTCTGGCAGCTCATTCCTGCACACACCACTCTCTGCATGGAAAAGTGACTCGTCTTCAAGTAGATCCAATGAAGAATAAAACTGGACTTGAAATGTTAAGTCTGCTTCAGTCTCCACAGGTGCTGCCAGATCTATTGATTCTCTCCAGGACTTTCTGTTTGTACGTCCACTCTGTTTATACCTGTTTATAAACTGGTGAAAGGGACAAAAAAGTTCACAGAAAAGAGAATAACCATGAACGCCAACATGGAACTGAGGAGCAACAGGTTACCCTGAGGAAAACTGCACAGGGAGTTAAACAGGTGAGTGCTAATGATGGGTTTCAATTTGGGTTAAGTGAATACTTTCCTTTGGATAGCTTTTTATTAGCTTCTCTCCATGGTTGAGCTACAACTTCTCCCAAGAAGAATGTCTCTTGATCCTTAATAACATCTATTCCTTGGACAGTTGCAGATTGAGGTCATTGGTTTAGAAACTTTCTTGCTTTGGGTTAAGATCTCCCATTGCTGCTTCTGTAGACTACTGAAAATGATTTACCCAATGATGGGTTTGATATTCTGCATTGATGCCAGGGCAGGAGCCAGGCTCATGTGAAACTTTTCCACCACACTGGGGCTGGAAGCAATGGCATCCTCTTTCCCCTTGTGGTTGTTGCTTTCTTTCCACAGTGTAACAGCTATTTGAGGAAGAAAGTTCAGAATCACTGGGCTGCCCCAAGGATATTCTCTGTGCCCGTGGATAAAACTCCATTCTGCTTGTGAAATTTACACTATCTGGTGACCAGTACTGTTTCTGGCAATATATAATCTTTAATGCAACGGTGTTTAAACTGTTAAAAAAATCTGATAGACTTGCATCCTGTACTCATATTCCAATGCAGTCACATAACAGGTCTTCCTTCAATGTTCCACACTAACAATTATCCACAGAGGGTACAAATTGTTTATAACAAAATCAACAGTTTCCCTGAAGGGGCCTTCTTGCGGTACAGTGGTAGTGTTCCTACCCCCAGACTACATGAGCCAGGTTCAAGTCTCACCCACTCCAGAGATATGTACCAACATTTCTGAACAGGTTGATTGGAAAAGTAGGCTAATTTTAAAAAAAAACCTGGCTTCTGGTTGACCTATCCATAACTGAGATTTGCCTTGAACTGAAAAAATTGAATGTTTTCATTACATCATTGTATGCTGCAGTTTTATCTTTAATACCTTGTCTGGTGTGAATGACATTAGGAATGCAGCCAATCTGATGTTTGACTGGTTTTGCATTGAGGCCTGAAGCAAAGCAGCATCTACTAAACCACTGTACCCGATGCACACCTGGTCACGTTCCCTGTCTGCTTTTTAAACGGTCTGGTAAAGTCAACGTTTGTTTCCACCATCAGTGTATTCACTGTGTGGGTTATGGTGACCGAAATGCTTTTTTTCCCCACAGTTGTTCTTTCAGTTTTTGCAGGGGCTTTCTCTCCCTGTAGGATAGGTTTCCTCTCTTGCGCAGTTCTCTTTCTGCTTCTGATTGACAAGGATTTATTAATCGCTGTGTACAATTGATGTTTCATGCTGCATTCTCTGCAGTGGATTTTCTGCTGTACTTTTTCAGCTGTTGCATGGGCATTCCCTGTCTGTGGTTTGGAAACTAGGTAGCTGGGCCTTGAAGACTGTCTTTTGCTGCTTAGTGACTTTTCTGAGCTTGTCTTCAGACTGTACCCTGCCGCCCCCACCCCCCACCCTGTGCCAATGAGTGTTCACATTGCTGGGCTTGCCTCAAAACTCACTTGTAGCACTGCACTGTCTCTCACTTTCACTTCAGGCATTTTGTGCCACTGGTCTGCATCCGATCACAGTCTGACACTATGCCTTAAGTTGATGTCTACATTCTTATAAGTGAACTTTAACAGGCTTTATTAAACATAATTTAATGCAAGAGCTAAGGAAGGGTGTTTTCTGGAACTCTACAGGTTCAGAATCCAGTCCATGTGATCTGACACCAATATGACAAGTAGCTGTACTTAAAGATGTCATTAACACTTAATTCCACACTATGTCCTTGCAAAGGAAATGAAATTGAACAGTGGGGCATGACATAAATTAGTTATGGGTTCAGCAAGAGAACATTCACGCAGCAGGGTAAAAATTGGCCATTGGACACGGAGGCATTAGCCTGGATTTTCTGCCAGCCAGGCAGTCATTATTCCAGTATAATATAATTAAATGAAAGACTGGAAATCTGAAACAAAGACAGAAATTTTTGGAGAAACTCCTCTGGCAGCATCTGTGGAGAGGAAGCAGAGTTAACGTTGGGGTCCAATGATCTTTCTACAGTTGTTATTCTAGCGTAGATCAGAGTTGCACATGGGGATTCTGTGAAATCCCCATCCTAGCGGAATTTGAGGAAATTGCCCACAAAATTGAAGATTCCTGTGTACTATTCCTCCATGCCTAGAATCTTCTGAAAGTCTCCACTTAAATCAGAAATTTTGAATTGTTATGATGGAGTTAAATAAAGGAGTTAGTTGGGAAATTTTAGATCAATAAATACATAGTGTAGCTCTTGATCAGCTATTAAATTAACCCCAAATGCACTTCACACATAGCAAACTACATCTGCCCCAAAGTCCTTTCACCCTGGCCTGACCACTGCTTTATAACTCAACATCTATCCTCCGCCATGGGCCAGATTTCTCCAACCATAGACACTGCATTACATTCCACCCATACCCACACTTACTGCCTAATTTTGCCATTTCACCGTAGCCTATGTCTCTCAAACCCTATATGTTTTCACACTTAGTCATCAGTTTTATGTACTGTTCAGTGGCATACAGACCCTGCTTGTAAAATCATTCCCCAAACAGAATTAATTTTCCTAGAACCCATTTAACCATCCATTGCTTTCTGTTGAAACATCTTATTGATTATGCTATTCCTTTGTAAGTGTGTGTTTATGAGAATATGAGAGGCATATATAATTCCTTCCAGTTTGTACTTTTTTTAAAGCTTAAAAATAAATGAGTCTTTTTTTATAATAGATATGGTTGGCCTAGTCTGAAATATCAATACCCCATATTTTTAATTCATTAATAAACAAACAGCAAATTATAAATATTAGAAATCGGAAACTAAACTGGAAAATACAGCTAATATTTGTCAGTCTATAAGGAGGCCAGATCAATAACATTTCAGGCATAGATATAACTAGAATTGGAAGAAATTACAGACAAGGACTGTTTAAAAAGGAGCAGAACAAGATGAAAGGAATACAGTCACCAAGTACCCATGAGGAGACACAGATTAACCTGGAAACGTTTAAATGGGAAGGGGAAATGCAGTGATTAGGCAGCTAAAATTACTTATCGGTGGGAAAAAAAGTATTCTGTTTGCAGAAAGATATTAAAAATGTGGTTCAAATTGCAGATTCTCTGTTCTTGAGATAAAAGCAGGTATCCACTGTTCAGGGATTCAAACATTATGCAAATCTTCAATTACACAGAGATTTCATCTGTCACCTCCACCCTCCACTCCCACTCAGTTCTGAGCCTGCCAGAGCTTGAGGGATGGTAAAAGCGTGACCTAGTTCTGTTTTTATCAAGTCTAAAATGAACTTATAATATTGCAGAACTATAAACAATAGACAACACCTCAGTAATACGCAGCACCGCCTGCTAGTGAAGTCACAAACACTGTGTTGCACCAACTGACAGTTTTATTCTTTGTCATTTCATACTGGTCTTTTCAGAGTTGGGATGGTCAAATTGGGTTATTCTTGCGTTGAAAATTCATGTCAGTTCGTAACTGGACTGTGACTGTGAGCAACCAATTTATTTCACATTCTGAGCAGCTGGTCATGGAAGTAGGAATAAGGTGTTAAAATACAGAGGATAAATTCTCTTTTCTTCATCAATCCAAGTCGAAAGGGAGATGTATTTAAATTAACTTATGGTTAAACTAACAATAGCTCAAATTGTACTCCTCAGTAAGTTTTTAAATGACAGTCAACAGCAGTAATTGGTGCAAGATACAGGTATCAGATCACTCTGACCTGAGTCTGATTGCTAATTTACAGCAAAGAGACCACATGTTTTGTTACTTAGCAACCGGCAAATGTTGTCAGGAGCATTATTCGCTGTAAGAAGCACTTTTTAAAAAATGCCCTAGCAGGTTATGGTAAGCATTACTGTTTTGTAAGTTATTAGTTCTGAAGGGGTTAATTTTCATGTTGCATTGGCTCTATCCATTCTAGTGAGGTCACACAGTCTGCGGTGGGGGGTAAGGAATTCTGCTTTATCTTTTGGAGACAGCCGATGTATTTGTACCAGCTCCCTAAGTTTTTAGTAGTTATGTCTAACCAAATGTAGTTGTACTAATTGCTATTTTGTAATAACCCTTCCTGTTTTCTGAGAAGAGTAGATAGGCAGGACAAGGAAAGAGGTTCTGCTGAGACAGGATGAGGAGCTAGACACCAAATTAAAATCTAAACCTTAAAGTTAATTATCCCTGGATAGTTGCCTGAACCAAATGTAAATTGGCATAGGATAGACAAGATTAGAAAAATTGAAGTACGGCTCAAAGATTGGTGTGGAAGAGATGTCTTCTAGTTTGTGGAGCACTGGCACCAACACAGGATCAAGTTGGGACTGTACATTTGGGCTGTTGACTTGTGAATTTTGCTGGGAACAATGTTTTCTAGATCCATATAACCAGAGTTGTAGAGGGGATTTTAAACAAAATAGTGGGTGCAAGGGATCTCATTTGGGAAGATGCAGTAAATCAAGGAGTAGAGAAAAGCCATGAGAGAAAGTTATCAAGATGGGGATCAATAAACAAATCATTACAGGAAGGGATAGAGATTACATATCTAAAAATAAATCTACAGATAAGGTTAGAAATTACAAATTATTAAAAGCACAAAACTAAAATAAACTCTGTTTCTGAATACATGTAGCATAATGAGATGAGCCATTAGTACAAATAGAGATAACTAAATACTATCTGATAGTCACTACAGAGACATGGTTGCAGCATACCATAAATTTGGACTTGAATATTGAAAGATACATCACATTTAGGAAGGACAGACAGCCAGGAAAAGATCAAGGGTTGGCTCTTATAAAGTCATAGAGTCATGCAGCATGGAAACATTCTCTTTGGTCCAACCAGTCCATGCTGAACATAATCCCAAACTAAACTATTCCCACCTGCCTGCTCCTGGCCTATTTCCCTCCAAACCCTTCCTATTCACGTACTTTTACATGTTATAATTGTACCTACATCTACCACTTGCTCAGAAATTCCTTCCACAGGTGAACTGCCTTCTGTGTAAAATATTTGCCCCCATGGCTTTTTTTAAATCTCTCACTTCTCACCTTAAAAATGTGCCCGCTAGTCTTAAAATCCTCCATCCTAGGGAAAAGACAACTACCATTAACTCTATCTATGCCTCTCATTATTTTATAAATTTCTATCAGGTTGCCTCTCAACGTCCTATGTTCCAGTGAAATAAGTCCCAGCCTACCCAGCTTTTCTTTATAACTCAAACCTTCTATACCTGGTAACATCCTGGTAAATCTGTTCTGAAACCTCTCCAGCTTAATAGTATCCACCCTACAATCAGGTGACCAGAACAGGACTCAGTACTTCAGAAGAGGCATCACCAATGCCCTGTACTACCTCAACATGATGTCCCAGTTCTTATACTCAAAGGACTGAGCAATGAAGGCAAGTGTGCCAAATACCTTTTTAACCATCCTGTCTATATGTGATGCAAACTTCAATGAAGTATGTACTTGCAACCCGAGGTCCCTCTGTTCTGCAACACTACCCAAGGCCATACCATTAATTGTATGAGGCCTACCCTTGTTTGTTGTGCCAAAATGCAATATCTCACATTTATCCAGAATGAACTCCATCTCCATCTTTTAGCCCATTGACCCATTTCATCAAAATTCCTTTGTAATCTCAGAAAACCTTCTTCACTGTCTACTATGCCACCAATTTTGGTATCATCCACAAACTTACTAACTCTGCTTTCTATAGTCTCATCCAAATGATTTATATAAACGACAAACAAAAGAAGACCCAGAACCGGTCCCTGTGGAACACCACTGTTCACAGGCTTCCAGGCCATAAAGCAAACCTCCACCATTACTCTCAGTCTCCTGCTGTTAAGCCAAGTATTTATCCAATTGGCAAGCTCACCCTGAATCGCATGTGACCTAACTTTACTAATTAGCCTACCATGCAGAGCCTTTCCGAAGGTTTTATTAAAAGCTAACTAAACAACATCATCAATCTTTTTGGTAGCTTCCTCAAAAAACTCAATCAAGTTTGTAAGACATGATTTTCCTCACACAAAATCATGCTGACTATCCCTAATCAATTTTTGCCTCTCAAAATAAATTTAACCTCTTATAATCATCTCCAACAATTTACACACAACCAAAGTCAGACTCACAGGTCTATCGTTCCCTGGTTTCTCCTTACAACCTTTCTTAAACGAAAGTACAACATTAGCCACCCTCCGGTCATCAGGCACCTCACCCGTGGTTATAGATGATGCAAATATTTCTGCAACGGGTCTTGTAATTTCGTCTCTTACTTCCCACAGCATTCTGGAATAGGTTAGATCAGGTCTCAGAGGTTTGTCAACCTTTATAATCTCTAAGACCTTTCAAACTTCCTTTTCTGTAATGTGAGCCGTTTTTAAAACATTAAATTTATTTCTCTGTCTATATTTAAAATAAGATTCTCTTTTATTCTTGATCAAAACCTCAATATCGTTATTCATTTATTGTTCTTTAATCTTACTAGTCTTACCCTTCACTCTCGTCACCACACTCTTGAAAGCCTCCCAATTGTCAGACGTCCTTTTACCTGTGAACAGTCTACTCCAATCAATTTTTGAAAGTTCTTGTCTCATACGATCAAAATTTGCCTTACTCCAATTAAAATCTTTAACTTTTATGGAAGGCTTATCCTTTTCCATAACCATTTTGAAATGAATAGAATTGTAATTGCGAGACCCAAAGTGTTCCCCCACTTTTACTTCAGTCACCAGCCCTACCATATTGCCCAAACAAAGATCTAGTTTTGCTCTTTCTCTAGTAGGATCATCCACATATTGTTAAAGAAAATTTTCATGCACATATTTGACAAATTCTTCACCATCCAAACCTTTAACACTGTGGTAGCCCCAGTCAATGTTTGGAAAATTAAAATCCCCCATTATTCCAATCCCATTATGCTTACCTATATCTGAGATCTCCCTACATATTTGTTTCTCAATTTCCATCTTACTATTGGGGGACCTATAGTACAATCCCATCAAGGTGATCTTTCCGTTCTTGCTTTTAATTTCTACCCATATATTTTCACTGCACGATTTTTCAGAAGTATCTTTTCTAGTTATAGCATTAATTAATGATGATAGCAGAACAGTGAAGGATGAGCCAAGTTCAAGAAACCAGAAGCAGTTTAGGTAGGAATGATAAAGGCAAAAACTTACTTATGGAAGTGGTGTATAACTCCTAACTCTAACCTCCTCCTAACTTTAACCACATGGTTGGTTGGATTATAAAGGCAGAAATGATGGGACTTGTCAGAAAGATCATGAAGACAATTGAAGGAGTGTGTTTGAATTCTTTTAAGGTAGTTGTAGACAAATTCCTATTTAGCAAGGAGGTGAAGAGTTATAGGGGGTAGGCAGGATGATGGAGTAATCAGATCAGATCTGGCCTTATTGCAACATTGAGCAAAATCGAAAAGCCAGCCATCATAATTGTGCTCCTAAATCACATGTTCATATACTCTACAGTTGTGTATTCTTAATTGCTGATCATTGGATAGACCCAAGGCAAAACAAAGGTGAACCCTTACCCTGTGCAACATACCGGTCAGGGTGTCAAATCACACAAGATATCAGAAGTTGATGCCTGGGAAACTACTGCAACTATATTTTAAAACTGTTGAGCTTGGGTAAAGTCCTTTACAGTGCTTCATGAGTATATTGCATAGCAAATGGAATTTCTGTAGTTTCGGAGTGCAATTTTGCAATCTACAAGCAGGCTGAAAACTGTTATCCTTGTATGAGTGTTAGTACTTTATAACTTCAAATAAAATATTATTTCATTGCACAGTAATGTGTCATCAGCAGTAGGTGAACACATACCTAATCCCAAGCACAGGGCTTGAATTTATAGAACCATTCAATGTGTCTCTCATACTGTACAAGATGTCCAATTCAAGCATAGCAAGTTAATAGAAAATACTGCTTCAAACATCAAATATTCATAAGTTATCAAGTTTTCAATGTACAGCCCATGAAATGTAGTCTCCTCATTAGCATACTTCACTTGACAATATTAGTTCAATTTATAAAGAGGAATTCAGTCAAGTTTATGCTAGGATGGATTTTTGAAAAGGATTTCTGTTTGTGTTTAGATCAGAATATTTAAGTGAATGACCAAGCATTTCACAGTACACATAATTACTGTTTTTATTAGCAGTTTGAGGAAATCTTGATCCCAGTACTAAAATAATTGAAGGGCTCATTATGAATTTTGCAAGATTTAATTGTTTGCATTTTGAATTAGTCAGCCTAAATGGGACATGTCTTGCTGTAGCAATGAAATTATATCTGTTTCCAGAAATTACAATTTTTTTCCAACTGATATATTGAAGATACTGAGTTGAGGTAACATGCTCCTTAAATCCTTTCTCCCTCCTTACTGCTCCATGAAGTATCTGCGGGGTCTTTTCTTTTCAGGAAAGCTATTTGACCACAATGATTGAAACATTGGTCAGAACCTTGCACTTTTCCTCATGGCACTTTTGGTGTTAAGGGAGCATTTAATCAGAAATAACTCCACAGAGGCTGGTATCCCATCACCAAATCACCCTTTATTTACACGTGCATTGTACTTGACGCTGGTCTGGCTTCCTCATAGCTAGCTGTCAACTTGAACCAAACTTCTGACACTCCTGTTTATATCTGTTGGCCAGGACTCCCTGATTGGGGCTGTTAGTTTGGTCCAATCTGGGAACTCATACTCTGTGAGGTCCACTGGCTAACCTCATTACAATCAGTGCATCCCTTCCCCTCTAATTCTAGGAACTTAGGCCTGTTCCATTTCTTGTAGCCTCTCCTGGGGCATTTTCCCACCTGTTCTAGCTCCTCCGAATCAGTCTTGGATACAGACAGCATGTACCAGCCTGTAGCCTGCCTCTTGCGCCCAGAGCACCTCAGAAGAAATTCATCCTTTTCTTCAGGCGGTAAAGGCATAGAGGCTGCGACATCCACTGTGTCCATCTCAGACTCCGAGGTTTCTTCAATGTTAAATGGAGAGGGAGAACCCATAGGCTCCAACGGCATTTCTGGTTGTTCTGAGGGGCTGGGTATGTTTTGCTTCTGCCCATTTGTGCGTTTGCAGCTTTCATGTGGTGCACATGCTTATTCAGGAACGCCTCAACTACCCAAACTTTGTATATCACGGGACCTGACCTCACATCAACCATGCCTTTTACCCATTCAGGGCCATTTCCATGATTTTGGCACCAAACTTTGTCCCCGGAAGTAAACTGTCTCTCTTACTTAGAGGACTCTTGTGTACGGTATTGGTATTTCTGATGCCGTTTCACTCTACCCTTGCCCCCTCCATCCCTCAAAAGGTCTGAGAAGATCAGATTTAACGTGGTACAGAATCTTCTTGCCTTAGGCTACTCTGCTGGAGATAGCCCTGTAGTTACACGAGGGTGGTCTGATAATCAAATAGGAACTAGGACAGTTTGGTATCGAGTGAAGCTGTGGGCTGCTTCTTTAAGCCTGTCTTCAACATTTGGACTGCTCTTTTTGCCAGACCATTGGATGATGGATGGTATGGTGCTGTCCTTATATTATTGAATGCTACTTGACTTTAGGAAATACTCAAATTCCCTGCTGGTAAAGGATGGCCTGTTGTCTCTGACCAAAACTTCTGAGAGTCAGTGTGTTGCAAAAGATGTGCACAGTCTTTCCATCATCATCCCCGTGTTTGACGAATGAACTCTATACATGCCCAACCAATTTGAGTGGGTGCCCACAATGACTAAGAATGTGTAACCAAGCCCTCGGTTTAACTGGCCATTCCCATAAATGTGGGGGACCTGCTGGCATTAATATTTCTCCTTCTTGGCACACTGGGCACTGCCCAACCATCACAGATATGTCTGCATCTAATCCTAGCCACCAGACATAATTTCTCACTGATATCTTCATTTTGGAAACCCCTGGATGATCCTGTTGGAGTTCAGCCAGTATCTGGCGATGACCTTTGTTCAAGACAATCACTCTTGCTCCCCCTAATAAAATGCTGTCCTCTACAGTGATCTGGTCTTGCCGGGTCCAGAAAGGTTCCCCCAATTACCTCCATTTTTCAGTTTTGCCAGGACAAGATCTTTTTGCATCCACAGTCTGACATTGTCAGTGGTGACCAAAAGGATATCTCGAAAGTTTAAAACCAGAGCGGACTCTTCCAGTGGCGTCACTACGATGGTATATCTGCCAGTGGTTGGAGTCTCAATGCATCTGCATTTGCTACTTGGTCTCCCGGACGGTGTTTCAACTTATCATTGTACTCACCTAGAATAAGAGCCCACTGCTGAATTTGGCCTGAAGCTATAGGTGGCACGACCTTGTCCTCTTTGAGTGGCCCTAGCAGGTGTTCGTGGTCTTACAAATTTATGCCCATCATGGTATTGATAGAACTTTCTCACACCAAAGATGACACCAAACCTTCCTTCCCTGGGTGTATTTACACTCTATATCAGCCAAAGTCCGGGAAGCACGTGTTATTATGTGTTCCTATCCATTGACCATCTGTGAGCCAACACTACCCCGATATCATATGGGGAGGCGTTGCAAGTCAGCACCAGATCTACCTTAGGATAATAGTGTGCCGACACCTTAGAAGATGATATCTGCTTCTTCACTTTCCTACGAGCTTATTTCCAAGGCTGTCCTTTTTCAATAGCCTATGATTCTCTGACTTGATTCATGCCTATTGGGACTCTTTTGCTGACTCTTACCAACAACAACTATAATGGCTTGCTGGCCCAGATGCTGAACAAAATTTTAACTGTTTGGTTGAGGTTTGGCTTTGTTTTAGGGTTTTGCTATGGACTGACCTACAGTCCATCTGTTTAGAATATGTCCTCAGTGAGACATACCCGGTAACTCATATGCTCCATTTGCCACATTTCCTAATGACAAAGCCAGTTGTAATGCCTGTTTGAATTGGTTATGGACCAGACCAGACCCCCTCAAAATATTTTAAGATGGTAGCCTAGACCCTAACCTTTTCTTACTTTAAGGTAGAAGTGAAGTGTGTGTTTCAGATGTGATGCAACTGGCCAAACCACTCAACGTTAGGAAAAACACAATTTATTTAAACATGATAGTTAAAATACATACAAAAGAAAGAGGAATTTAGAATAACTTAACTATTGTAAAATTTAACTGAATAATAGATACAGTACCTATTACTAATTAACTGTTCCAGTATAGTAACATCCCATAAACGCACCCTTTGGCAAAAAGGTAAATTCAGACACAGCTTCCTACAGGCAATTCTCCAATCCAGGAGGAAACAACATCAAGAGAAATTTCAGAGAATGTAGCAGCTAGGAATCATTTTACTGAAGATCCAACTCTTCTGGGGCCTGAACAGCTCCTGACTGTTATATCTAAAAAAAAGTAGAAAGCTTGATCTATGAGAACTGGCCACTCCTCTTTCACTGTTAAAATTGTTTTTAAAAAATACCGAAAGGTGTCTCTGATTGGAGACTTAGGCTATCTTCCGTAGCCACTTTGCTATCCTTGCCTTTACAATCTCTCTTCAAAATAAACCCAGCACATAATAACCTTTTTAAAGTGACAGCATCATCACACCTTCCCCTTTAAAAAAAATCAATATGCAAAAATGGGTTCATTTTAAACCATTTAGTCTTACTCTATTATTACACTACAATATATATACAGTTCATTGACTCTAAGCATACAAACATACACTACTACATTCTATTTCAGCCTGTTTACTCCTATCACCTAATGCCTCCGTCTTTCTTCATCCAAGTCGCCACAATGTGTTGGCAATTATGTCTTCTCATCCTGCCTTATGTATAATTTTCAAATTGAATAGCTGCAGTCATAAGCTCCACCTAAACCGTCTGGAAGTTTTGTCCTTAAATTTCTCCAAAAGCTTTAATGAGGTTATGATCAGTAAATATAATCGTCTCAGACACATTACTGGCAATATAAATGTTGAAAGGTTGCAACATCAACATGAAGCTCAAGCTCTCTTTCTCAATTATGGATTTATTTTGGTTGTTGAGTATTCAATTCAATTCAACGGAGAAATACCCACTAGGTCTTTCTATCTTCTTGTCATCTTCTTGTAAGTGTACAGCACCGACACCCTTATCACTCGCATCGATAGCCACCTTGATTGGCTTTGCATAATTGGTTGTGGCTAACACCGGGGCAGTGGTTAACACAGCTTTCAGGCTGTCAAATGCCTTCTGACTGTGTGGAATCCACTGAAATTTTCTGCACTTCTTCGATAAGTTGGAGCAATCATGCTGCGAAAATTTGGTACAAACTTCCAATAAAACACACTTGATCCCAGGAATCATAGTAATGCTCCCTTTGCCAATGGTATGGAGAATTCCACAATAAAATTGGTTTTCACATTCAGTGAGGCCATCTGTCCATGTTCAATAACATGGCCCATGAATGTGCCTTTGGCTCTTGTGAATTCACTCGTAGCCAGCTTTATCACCAAGCCTGCCTCCTGAAGTCGATCGAATAATTCCAATAAATGCTGCAAATATTCCTTCCTTGTGTGACTAAAAATCACCAGGTTGTCAATGTACACCACTCAGTTGGGTAATCCAGAAATGACTTTATTGGTTAGCTTTTGAAATGTAGCTGGCACATTTTTCACACCAAATGGCATGGATTAGGAGTCTGGGACAAGACAGCATAATCTCAGTGTAAGGGGTTGCCAATGTAGGATGAAAATGGAGGGGAATTTCTTCTCTTAGAGGATTTGTGGAATTCTTTACAGCAGAGGTTGGGCCCTTAGGTTTATTCAAGGCTGAGATAAAAGGGAATCAAGGCTTATGGAAAAAGGATAGGAAAGTGGAGTTGAGGATTATTGGATTACCCTTGACCTCAATGAATGACGAACAGACTTTAAATTGGTATAGTCCATTCAGTGTCAAAAAAAGCAAAACTATCTTTGCTCATTTGGATAAAGGTACCTGCCAGTATCCTCTGAATAAGTACAACTTAGAAATACAAGTTGCTTGTCTGTCTTCTCAATACAGACTTCCAAACATGAAATCAGATATGAATCAGACTTTGTAACTGCATTGAATTTGTGATAGTCTCCACATAATTGTTGGGTACCATGCTGTTTTGGGACCATTAATATGGGTGAGCTCCTGTCATTGCAACTTACTTCGATTATGGTGTCTTTGAGCAAGCATTCAATCTCTTTTTGAACCTGTGCCAACTTTAGAGGGCTATGTGTATAAGAATGTTGTTTAATTGGAACAACATTTCATATATATATACATCATGCATAACTAAATTCAGTACTTCCCAGCTTATTCCCACATATCTCCCCATGCAATAGTAACAGCATTTACAGGTCATTTTGACTTTCCTCTGTAAGGTACGTCAATAATTTATCCCAATTTTTGAGAACTTCCTCATTTTCCAATTTAATTTGAGGAATTTCTAATTCAAAATCCTCTGCACTTGGTTCTTCACTCTGTGTTGTAACCAGTAATATATTCTTCTTTTGCTTTCCTTCCCTATCAAGATACCTTTTGAACATATTCACATGGCACACTCAGTGAGATTTCTTTCTATCCGGAGTCCTTATCAAATAATTCACCTCACTCAATCTTCTTTCGATTTGACAAGGCCCACTAAACCTTGTTTTTAAACATTCACCTGTCAGTGGAAGTAACACTAACACTTTATCTCCACTTGCAAAATTGCAAATTTTTGATTTCTTGTCTGCTCCCTGTTTTATCATATGCTGTACTACTTTTAAATACTATCTAGCAAACTCCCCCACTCGATTGAATCGTTCCCTAAAATTTGACACACTGTTCAAATATGTGGTCTTTGAACTCTAACTCACCAATTTCTCCTTAATTAATTTTAGTGGTCCTCTCACCTCATGCCAAGAAACAAACTCAAATGGACTGAATTTGGTAGATTCATTTAGCGCCTCCCTAATTGCAAAATGTAGAAACAGAATTCCTTTATCCCAATCGTCTGTATGGTCATGACTGTAAGCCCTCAACATGGTCTTTAAAGTTTGATGCCAATGTTCTACTTCTCCCTGCGATTCTGGATTGTACGCAGTGGATTTTAATTCTTTATTCCTAAGCTATCCATAACTTCCCTGAATAATTTTGATGTAAAATTTGACCCTTGATCTGGTTGTATTTCTATGAGTAGTGTGCATCTGGTGAAAATTTTGAGTAAATCTTCTACAATCTTCTACAGCTGTAATGTTGCATAAAGGAAGGGCCTCCAGAAATCTAGTGGACACATCCATAATGGTCAACAAATGCTTCTTCACGGGATTAATCCCAGGTATGGAGGGATTGTTTTATGAGGAAAGGTTGAGTAGATTGGGCCTGTATTCGTTGGAGTTTAGAAGAATGAGACATGAGCTTGTTGAAAGATGCAATATTCTTAGAGCACTTAACAGGGTAGGTGCAGAAAAGTTTTTTCCCTCTCTTGTGGGAGAGTCTAGGACACAATGGCACAATCTCAGTGGAAGGGATTGCCAATGTAAGATGAAAGTGGAGAGGAATTTCTTCTACTAGAGGACCTGTGGAATTCTTTACAGCAGAGGATGGGCCTTTAAGTATATTCAAGGCTGAGATAAAAGGGAATCAAGGCTTATGGAAAAAGGATAGGAAAGTGGAGTTAAGAATTATTGGATTAGGCGTGACCTCATTGAATGACGAACAGACTCAGTGGGCTGAATGCCTACTTTTGATCCCATATGGTCGTACGCTGTTATGGTAAAAAAGATCTCAAGATTTCCAGGTTCAGTTATTCATGGCAATGTGTCCTATGCAATAAACTATTAATTTCTGAGCTATACTCTCATTATTGTAAACAGCAGTAGGATCCGTTGACGTTGCTGATTTTCTATGACCACTTTCTTTTATATTTCCCACAATATAGGAAACTAGTTTTCACTTGGCCAGCGTTACTGATGGAGTCTGTTGAGAATGAATCATTAAAATTTGGCCCATCACAACTTTACTATATACACACAATAAAATTGCTCCACCTCAGCGGAAATTCACACCTTATGGGTTCTTGCACAGTGTTAAATGTGGTGACACAGGGTGAAGTGCATATCATTTAGAGATGGAAGATTCATGGGAGGTAGTTTTAGTAATGGACAGACCTCTCAGAGGATGGACAACAAGCAGAACATTGCTGAGGAGGGCAGAGATACACAACCTAAGGAGTCATAAAACAGGAAGCCTTGTCCAGTTAATCTGTGTGAAATGTGCCCCCACATGCAGAGTTCCCTGAGGAACTATGAAGTCATGGGATGAGAATGGAAGAGCCCATTCATCTCATACACTTCACAATGTTTCAGTATTATGAGGACGTCAGCCCTTCCTCTGAGAAAATGATCAACTTCAAAGTGGTTTCACTTGGTGTAAAATCATCATCTTGAAAGATTATTCTGTTACATTTGGGGCTACCTTGTTGAGTATTTTCAGCAATTTCTGTTTTAATTTAAGACTTCTGGCATCTGCTGCAATTTCCTTTGGAACCTGTTCTTTGGTGTTATGGCCAACCAGTGACTTGCATTGTACACAAGATGAAATTGACCATTTAGAGGCAGGGTAGTTTTATGGCAATGGATAAAACAATGTTGGAAACATTGAGATTAACAAAAGTTTGCATTGTTGCACAATATTTTAAAAAATAGGTGACTCTTAAATTCATATGCCATTATTTTATTGTTCAAAATAATTAAATTATTATTTATTATTATTTAAGAAAATGTAAACTACATTGTGTCTTTGTAGATAAACAAGATCAAAGGTAACACTAGAAAATGATCATGAGGGATTTCCATTTCTTAGACACTGAGATAACAGCAGTGTAAAACCTCAAACATAATGTGCTTGTTAAAACCAAGGCAGGATTGCCTTCTAATACATGTAGTTTAACAGCTAGTGGAATCAGAAGTGATTCTGGACTTAAACTTCAAAATGAGTCATGTATGAAAAAAACAAGACTTAGGCCCACAGTATCCGCAATCCAGTAGCTCATCAGATGTGAAATACTCATGGGGAATGTGTATAAGGCCACGACACTTCAAAAAAAATCACAGCCTTTGATAGAATACAAAAGTAGATAAAGCAAGTTGACTGAAACTTAAGAAAGTAAGTACATGAAAGCTGAGGAACATAAATTACAAACAAATTAATTCAGAGTGTATCAGAAATTCAGGCATTTTTCATTTATACAAAACCATAGTATCAAGTTCAGAAACTTCTGGGTTTTAAACAGTTATTGCATTTAGTGGAACACTGTTGCCCATGCATTATTAATCAGATCCATAAAATTAAAATAAATAATGCAAATAGGATTCAAAATGTAACTCGATGTGAACGGAATTAAAAAGCCCAAAAAGTCATATGCTGGGATTTCAGTACTCCATGCTGAATTAAAGTGATGCAATTGATTATACAAACCAAGGCAGAATGCGCTGCTCAGTGCCTATACACCTCTTCAGGATAGCCCAATTTACTATTTTATTCATTCATGGCATGTGACGTTTATTGCCCACCCCTAAATGCCCAGAGGACAGTTAGGAGTCAACGACATAGCTGTGGTTCTGAAGTCATATGCAGAGTGAACCAGGTGAGGACGATAGATGTCCTTCTTTAAAAGACATCAGTGAATAGGATGCGTTTTACAATAATTGGCAATGGTTACATGGTCATCATTTGCTTTTTATCCATCTAGTTCTTTTTTATTGAATTCAAATTTCATCTGTTACGTCCCCCACAGCATTAGCCTGAAGTTCTATTGACACCTATTGATGAGGCTAGCCATGCCTAAATCTAGTCTGCGCTACGTAACGCTAAACTATATCTGTTAAAAGGGAGATAGTAAGAACTACAGGTGCTGGAGACCCTAGACTAATTTTTTCTGAAGTAGGGTCTAGGCCCGAAACCTCAGCCTTCCTGCTCCTCTGATGCTGCTTGGCCTGCTGTGTTCATCCAGCTCTACACCTTGTTAACTCTGTTAAAAGGGGAGATGGATTCTGGCACAGCAGTGGCTGAAGTTAGATACAGATGGGTGAAGACCTGAAAGAACATAACAGTCTTCGTGCAATAGTAAAAAGGTGTTTCATAGGCCATGATGTCCAAAAGCCTTCAGCAGAATTGTCAATGGCCATCCCCCCATTATAAAGTCAGAAGTGAGGATATTCACTGATGGTCGAACGGTGTTCAGTACCATTTGCAATATCTTAAATAATGAAAGGGTCCATGATCACATGCAGCAGAAGAATTCAGGCTTGAGCTAATTTGTGGCAAGTAGTATTTGTGCTGCCCTAGATCAGGTCAGATGCTAGGAATTCAGCAGTGAGTAACTCAACTCTGATTTGCCATTTACTCACTATTTACTAAATATAAGTCGTCCATGGGATGGAACACTCGCCAGGATGGCAAGTAGAAGATGATGTAAGAGAATCAATTGACCCATGTGACGTGAAGTTGGCAGTTGCACTGTCAATTATGGGTGCTGCTCAGGTGAGCAGAGAAGGAGATGGCAGAACAAGAGGGAAACACAATAGTGATAATGTCACTGGACTACCAATCCAACACCCAAGGCTAATTTTCTTGGGATAAGGATTAAAATCCCATTCATGGTAGAGGATGAAATTTCAATTCAATAAAAATCTGGATAAGAGAGCTGGCTTAATGACAACCTTGGAACCATTGCTGATTGTTGTAAAAACCCATCTGGTTCACTAACGGCCTGGAGGGCAGGAAATCTAACACTTTTACCTGCTCGGGCCTACATGTGACTTTGAAGCTGTAGAAAGGTAGTTGACTCTTAAGAGATCTTTGGGCAATTAAAGATGGGCAATAAATGCATCCCATGACCAAATTATAAATACAAACTTGACTTGATGATTACATCTCAAACAATTCAAGATATTTGACACTTTGGCACTTCATTCATCATCTTAACATTTACTTGCTCCACCGTTGAGACACAGTGGCAGCCCTGTGTTCAATTTAAATATATACTGAAGCAATTAATCAAGGCTTCTTCAATACCAGTTTCCAAACTCAAAGACTCTGCGGGACACGGGGAGAATGTATAAACTCCACACGGGCAGTCACCCGAGGGTGGAAAGGGACAAGGGTAACAGATGCCTGGGAAGACTACCACTTGCACTTCCTTCTCCAACTTGCACACCATCATTGTACCATTATAATGGCAATTATCATGGATTGTTCTAAGTTAGTGGCAATTTTCCAGCAGCACCCAGAAGCATTGCTGTGACTTTAACTTCTCTCCTCTGAGGTAACAGGAGCACAGCAGGACAGTGGAGTGTCATGTGATGCATGTGTAGTATTCTCTTTAAAGCAGCAAATTGGTCACTTTTCAAACATCCACAGACCAATGGTTCTCATTGGAAGCATTTCCTTTGCATCTGAATCCGACTGATTGTGCTAAGCATGAGCGTTTGGCTGTCTGTTCTGGCAGCAATTTTGTGTTTCCCTCTTGTTCTGCCATCTCCTTCTCTGTTCACCTGAGCAGCACCCATAATTCAAGGTGCAACTGCCAGCTGCCCTTCACTTCACACATGCCAATTGATTCGCTTACATCATCTTCTACCTGCCATCCTAAATTGGACAGTTGTCCTCGAGATAGTTTTTATTAATTGGCCTCCAATATGCCCTAAGTCCTATAGGATGCACATTCGGATTCCTGATCCAGAAATTCTCCAAACTTTGGTATTAGTTCACAAATGAAAAAGTTCAGCCATGATAGTACTGGAATTCCCCCCTTTGTCACCACAACTGGCTTTGCTGTTAAGCAAAGTTTGTCAAGGTCTAAACAAACAATTGTTTTAGGCGACTGTCTAGTCAGGGGCACAAAGAGGCATTATTGCAGCCGCGAGTGAATTTCAAAATCTACCCACCCCTGGTCTCATCCCATGTCCAGCCCTCCCTCACATCCCCAACTCCTTGACCTGACACCATTTGTCCATCTTCTTTCCCACCTATCCATCCCACCCTTCCCACTGACCAATCTCCACTACCTTCTACCTGCATTCACTTATCACTATCCCACCTACCTACCTTCCCCCAGCCCCACTGTCCCTATTTATTTCCGACCTCCCTTCCCCCTTCCCAGTCCTGATGAAGGGTGTAAACCCAAAATGTCAACTTCCCTGCTGCTCTCATGCTGATTAACCTGCTGTGTTCCTTCAGCTGCGCACTGTATTGGCTCTGACTCCAGCATCCGCAGCTCTTGTTAAGGAGAAGGTTAAGGAGAATCTAAAGCAATTCCACTAGGATATTAAAGGCAAAAGCGTAACTAGGAAGAGAATAGGCCCCTTAAAGATCAACGAGGCCATCCCTGTCTGGAACCACAGGAAATGGATGAGATACGAAACAAATATTTCATGTCAGAATTTACTGTGGAGAAAGACATGGAAGCTAGGGTCCTTGGACAAATAAATGGTGATGTCTTGAAAAGAGCCATGTCACAGGAGAGGAGATACTAGAGGTTTTAAAACACATAACTGTAGATAAATTGGTACCTGACTGAGTGTATCCCAGGACATTGTGGGAAGCTAGGGAAAAAATTGCAGGGCTCCTAGCAGACATATTTGTATCATCAACAGCCACAGGTGAGGTGCTGGAAGACCAGAGGGTCGCTAATGTTGTTCCATTATTTAAGAAAGGTTTCAAGGAAAACCCAAGGAGCTATAGACCAGTGAGCCTGACTTCAGTGGTCGTTAAGTTGTTGGAGGAGATTCAGACAGATAAGGTTTACGTGCATTTGGAAAGGCAAGGACTGATTAATGATATAGTCAACATGGCTTTGTATGTGAAAAAGCATTTCTCACAAACAGGATTGAGTTTTTTGAAAAGGTGACCAAGAAGATAGATGAAGGAGCAGAACTCTGAAAGCTTGTGATTTTAAATAAACCTGTTGGACTGTAACCTGGTGTCATGTGACTCCTGAATTTGTCCACCCTAGTCCAACACCGTCACCTCCATATCGAGGGCAGTGCGGTAGACGTTGTCAACATGGACTTTAGCAAGGCCTTTGACAAGGTAATGTATGGTAGACTGGTTAGTAAGGATAGATCAAATGGGATCCAGGGAAGGCTAGCCAATTGTATACAAAATGGGCTTGGTGATAGAAGACAGGGAGTGGTGGTAGAAGATTGTTGCTCGGAGGGGAGTCCTGTAATCAGCAGTGTGCCACAAGGATCAGTGTGGGTCTACTGCTGTTTGTCATTTATGTAAGCAATTTGGATGGGAATGTAGGAGGCATGGTTAGTAAGTTTGTGGATGACACCAGAATTTGTGGTATAGTTGACACTGAATGAGGTTATCGAAGAGTACAACAAAGTCTTGATCAACTGGACCAGTGGGCTGAGGAATAACAGATGGAGTTTGATTAGATCAATGTGAGGTGTCGCATTTTGGTGAGATAAACCAGGGCATGAATTTCACAGTTAATGGTAGGATCCCTCGGGAGTGCTGTCAAACAGAGAGACCTAAAGTGGCGCCATAGGTAGGTGGCTTGGTGGAGAAGGCGTTTGACATGCTTGCCTTCATTGGTCAGAGCATTGGTTACAGAAGGTGGAATGGCTGTATGAGACATTGCTGAGACCATTTTTCTGTACAGCTTTGTCTGCCTTGCCATAGGAAGGATAGTTTTAAGCTGGAGAGGGTGTAAAAAAGACTTACAAGGATGTTACCAGAACAGGAGGGTTTGAGTTATAAGGAGAGGTTGGAGGGGCTGGAACTTGTTTTCCTGGAGAATTTGAAGCCGAGGGGTGACCTTATAGAGGTTTATAAAATCATGAGAGGCATAGATAAGGTGAATAACCGTGGTTTGCTTCCCCAGGGGGAAGGTGCCAAAACTAAAAGGCATAGGTTTAAGGTCACAGTGGAAAGGTTTAAAAGAGACCTGAGGGGCAACTTTTTCACAGGTGGTGGTGTACATATGGAATTAGCTGCCAGAAGATGTACTGGAGGCAGGTACCATTACAACATTTAAAAGACATTTGGACAATACATGGATAGGAAATTTTCAGAGGGATATGGCCAAATGCAGGCAAATGGGACTAGGTCAGTTTGAGAAACCTGATCGACACAGACAAGTTGGACCAAAATGTCTGTTTCATTGCTTTTGACTCAATGACTATATCTCAGTATCTGCTGGCTGATTTCTCAGCATTGTGACATAAGGAGAAAAAAACCCAATGTCTTCAGTACAACACTGGAAGTTTCGTTTCCTATCATGAAATCTCAGTTTGCTTCCTTGTCGGCAATTTTTCTAAGATGGAAGGATATGACATCGTTACAATATCCCTGGACTAGGAATCTAGAGCCCCAGGTTAATACCTGCCAAATTAGGTTTGAATTTCATTGTGGCAAATGATAGGAATTCTTTTCAACAAATAAATATATGAAATTGAAATCTCATCTCAGCAATGGTGACTATGAAACCATTGTCAATTATTGTGAAAACACAACTGATTCACCAATTTTTGTGGAAGAGGAAATCTTTCTGCTCTGCCTGGGTAGTTACCACCATCCACGCAATGTTTCATGCTTCAATGAGTATGAGCTAGTATTGTAAGTTTGTCACTGCATAGGACTGCAACAAAAGAGGTCCTGTTAGGCTTCAGAACATTTTGCTCATAGCAAAATTGACATGCTGTATGTGCATGCATAAGTATTAAACTGAGAAGAACGTAACTGCATAGGAGAACTCACCTCACACCCATCAGGAATAGTTCCTATTATTGGAGCCCGCCATTACAATTCAGAATAGAATATTCTGGCCAAGGATTCTGCCAATGCAGAACAGGTACACTGGGAAATTACTCAAGGCGTATGCCATCTTTGCATTGAGATTTCAACAGAAATTACACTGACTAACCAAGCTATCACCAGTGTTTTGGAATTAATGCTGAAGCATCCTGACAGAAATTAAGAATCCTCCGAAATCAGCCTTGGCAAATTTACATTGAATTTGAAAGGGTCCAGCAACTTGCTTGTGACAGGTAGATATGAGCACCTGAAGCAGAGACCACCCACAAAGTCCTCAGAGAATTAACTCTTGAGTTTATAGACTCACATTACCTAGAACCCATATGGAAAAAGTAAAGAGTTATAAATATACAGCTCTTTTAGCAGCTGACACTCAAAACTAAACTAGGATCTGAAATTTCCACCAATAAGGAAGAGACAGATAAAAGGTAACAAAGTGAAGCGAGCTGAGGAGCAAAAGGGAACCTGAGAGAAAAGCAGATCCATCAGGAATTGAGCCTTTGTTTTTGTTGCTTGCTTATGTTAACCTCGATACAGTTTTGTTTTTTTCTCATGTAATAACTTTTTTCCTTTTTGTTCAAAGAACTTTGGCAGCCTCATGTGAATGCCATCAGTGACTAACTAATACAGTAAACTGCAAAAACCAAGCCAGGTTTCACACTGGGATCTGACTTGCCCAGGATTACCATCACTTGGGATCATAACAATATTTGAAGAAAAGCTTTTCAAAAGAGTCAGAAAATAAGATTAGCATTTATCCAGACATTGGTTGTTTCCAAACTTTACTAAAGGGGGAAGTCAAAGAATGTACAGCTGAGAGGAGGGTAGCGTCCAGCCTATTAATGTGGGGACTCATGGGAGAGTATATAGAGGTGCCAAGTTAAGTTGGAGTATGAGCTTGTTATAGAACTATTAACAGTGTACGTAACTCCATGTTTCCCCATCCATTGTATAGACATTTTGTCAGAGAATGACGTGGCTGTTTGGAGAGTCATACCCCCAATATATCGATGCAATTCTAGAAGGACTGAAAAGGCTAAGTCAAGCTAGTAAACACTCTGATAAGATGCAGAGAGCATGTAGAGGTCCATAGGCTGAGCAAGACATAATAGAACCTGTCAGGGTTGAAGAGACTAAGGAAAAGTTGAAAATCTGCTAAAACCAAGCCAACATTATTAGAAAAACTCAGGATTGAACCCAGACAAGCTGCAGAGTTGGTAAAGTTAAAGGAAGGGCTCATGGAGTTTAAAAGGATGGTGGGGCTGGATCAAGTCTGGTTAGCACAAACCATCTTTCCAGGTTTAAACAGGGACCACAGAAGTGCCTGGTGGGCAAACAGAAAGAGAGTGAGATGCCTCACTTAGGTGAAGAGTCACAGGAGAACAAAGTTTCATCTCCACCTGGGGGCTGTAATGTCCCGGGGTCACGGGGCAAGTTAGGCAAAAACCCAATCGCAAAACAAAGGTGAAAGGAGACAAAATACACCTAAAAATGAATGCCACTAGTGAAAGTCATGAGGGACATCCAGTGAAATCAGTTTGAAATGATCTACTGGTGAATTTAAATATTAAACCCCAACAAACCCAGCAATGTAGATGCAATGATAACTGTAAATGAAATGCAGAAGGTAACACATGCACCTTAAAGGTGGTTAAAAGCAAGTTACCACCTATCACTTCCAACATAATGCATAATCAGGGTTTGCAGAAAGGGAAGGCTCTAGGTTCCGAATCAATATTTGAGGAAGGGTCACCAGATCCGCAACATTAACTTTTTTTTCCTTCGCAGATGCTGCCAGACCTGCTGAGCTTTTCCAGCAACTCTGTTTTTGTTCCTGATTTACAGCATCCACAGTTCTGTCAGTGTTAATTGACCATTACTTGCCTGACCACCAAAAAAAAACAAGGAAATCCAAAGCCTCAGTGCAAGGCTATGAAACATTCATACAAAGTCAGAAAATAGCAGTGTGATAGCTGTTGCTGTCTCCAGGGTTTAACTTAATACAGGATTACTTTGCTGCAGAACTTAAAAAGAACATTACTGTAGAAACAAAATTAAAACAGTGAAAATGTACCTACTTTTTTTACAGTGAAGAGCTCTGGTAAGTTATTTTTCAGTCCTTGTGGTGCAGAGGTGTTGTAGAAGCATGGTTATGTCAATTTTTTTTAAACTTATTGGCTAGAGACAGACACTGGAAGTTTTAACAGGACAGTTCTAATCAAAACAAAGACAGTGACTAAGACTGAAAATGTCTGCCGATTTACATTATTTTGTGGTGCATGTTCCGCTCCATTGGGATACATACACAGCAGCTACGAAGACCCCATCAGTGCGAATACATCTCTGGAGAGGTGTAAGCAGTACCCTTCCTACCTTACCAAAATGGAGATATTTACAGCAATGGAAAAACAATTAAAATGTTAAATCCTTGAACACAAAATAAACTTTAATTTCTTAAAATGACTGCAAGCATAAGCTAATCAAAATTACCCTTGTAATATGCAATATATTTTCAAACTTCTGATGACATTTAAATAGGTCATGCAACCAAACAAACTTTGTGTGTGTACTTGGACTTCGGCTTCCAGGATGTTCCAGCAGCTCTCCCCCTCTGTCTTCATTTAAGACAAAACCCAATTTTCAGAGTTTGATCATGTCTACATTCCTGGAAGCAAACAGAGAATTCTGTAGAAAAGCTTTAATCTGCACAGCACCAGCTCTAGAAGAAGGACATAGTAATTACTACTTTAAAAATGACCTTAGCTGAGAGCCGAGGTCTTAGGATCCAGAACCAGTGAACTGTTATTCATCTCTTTTCATTATTGAATCACAACTTGATCAAAATTAACCTATTTTAATCTAACATGTATTTTTAGCACAATTAGATTGTGTGAGTGTGGTTGTTCAAGTTTTTAAGGGTATGAATTTATATTTTGCTGGCTGAATCTTACAATTTTTTGGATATGATAGTTTCATCAATGTTTTTAAGGCTTTCTCCCTGCAAGGCCTAGCAAGATCTCTCACCATATCTTATGAAGGATTCTTCATTAACTACCTACTTTACCCCACGGCACCCCTATCATCCAATTCTAGCCCCATCTTACCAGGCACCATTCCCAGGTATCCAGAAAAGGACAGGCATTCCTGGCACCTATGCCATGTTTAAAAACTGCTGTGCACCCAAACTAGGGTTGAAAACCAGCATTGCCCCTCCCCAGCAACATAATGATGCAGCAGCTGCAAAGCCTTACTGTTCAGGGCATATGGCTCATACTTACTCGCATACTCAACTCTATTCTCTGACCCTAGGCACTGATTAACCACCAGGTTGTACAATTTAAGTTTCCTTCATTACATTTCATGGAACCACCTTTTCTAAGTCTACTCTACCCCCAATGCCCACATCACCTCATTGGCTGCTCCAATTATGTAGAGTGTAGTTAACCAGAATGATGCAGCATACATTATCTGGGTTATATTGAAGGGTGCCCCAGGACCAGACCAAGCAGTGGAACCACATCTTCAGCAGCCCCATCACCTGCTCCACCACAGTCCTGTTTGAAGCATGGGCACCAATGTATCTGAGTTCTGCATCATTTAGGGATTTGTGCAATGGTATCATGAACCATGCCCACACCCCATGAATGAATAAAAAGAAAATCCCCACTAACAAGCCACATTATTGTATGTCTGCACAATAAAAGCAAGCAATATATATGGCAAATATTATGGCAATATTAATAGCCTTGCAGCTCTGGGTAAATTGCCAAGATGCTCACAGACATGGGACAGCATGGCAAGAAATTGCATAAATGCTTTGAGCATGCAGGTAGGCACTAAGTGAGTGAGTCCCTGTGCCAAACTGTCCCTACAGCAGCCTTTCAATGCTCATTGCTGGTACGCCCTGCAATGCAGGTCTGTGCCTCTTGATCAGGACGTGCCAAGAACATCCTGAGAGATCAGGTGGGGTGGCTGACATTTTTCTCCTCGCTCTGTACAAGTAGAAATTCCTTGCGTTCACAGCAGAGGACTGTGACCACTCACATGGCACTGCTGAGAACTGTGTCCCAGCAACCAAGTAAGATTCATGGTGCTGTGCTGTGCTGTGCTGCTCCTCTGTTGGTATGACTATAAACAGATTCTCAACATGCTGAAGCTGCTTATCCCCATTGGGCAACTCAGTCCTTCTCTGCTCTACTCCCGCAGTAGCTCACACAAAACCTCCGCCCTGAATAGACCAGCCCCTCCAGATATCAGATCCTCTTCCAACTCTGAGAAAGAAGCTATAAATCCTTTAGAGGATGCACTGGCAGGGCTCGATAGTTGCATCTCAGTGGGCACTTTATACAATTAGAGTTGGAAGCGCAAACTGACATGTTTCTGTAGCTGTTTGGGAAAGAAACACTCTAGTTCTCTAACAGTCAGAAGACTACTGGAGACCAGGCACTTGCATAGCCCCAGGCAGAAAATAACCCCATGGTGTCAGCCATTAATAACTTTTTGAAAATGCACACAGACATGGGAACTGCAGGCAGGTTTGACAGAGATACTCAGTAAACTGGATCAAAGGTTGGAGGAGTCCATCATTAGTATCAGGACTACAATGGCTCTAATATGGATGTATCTAACCATTTGCATGGATATGTTGGCTGCTGTTTCAGAAAGTAAAGTCTAGGAGAATGCTCATTGGCTTGCAGAAACACATACAGACTGCACTCTATCACTGTAACCATTGGAGCTCAGCATCAAAGGCAAGATGACAGGGGGATGAGAAATCTTGACCTCACCTGAGGTGGCTTTTCCTCTCAAGGTGGTCTAGCAAGCAACCAACCTGAGGAAGAACTACACATAGCCATCACCCAGAAATCTCTGCTCAGGACACCCAGAGGTGATCGGCCTCTCCACTTCCATCCTACCCCTGAACCTCAACGCCGTTTTAAGCTGCACCAAGGAAGGTGAGTATCCATCAGGACAGGGCACTCTCAGTTTGCTTGGGCCCTTTAGCCAAAAGCAATCCGGAATCATACACCTCCCAGATGCAGCAATAGATAGCAAATTGTGAAATTGTTAAAGATCCAAAAGGATCCTGATGAGTAGACTTTGAGAACCGTGGTCATTCTCATAGCCACTGAAAGCCATCATGCACCAGGATTTGAATCTGCAGATCCAGTTCAAAATGGTAACAAAGTTCACAAAAGATGTTTTCTATGAATTGTAAATGCTGAACACACTGTTGCTGACTTTGGCGGAGGTAGGAAAAGTGCTTCTAGATGCATAAGATCCAAGAGTCCTCCTTCCACTCCTCTTTCTCCATCTTCAGCTACCTTTTTAGCTGTTTCTGCAGCCCAAGAGGGATTGCTTCAATGACACTCATGGAGCCTGTGATGTAACCAGAGTCCTTGCGGTAGCAATGATTTCCTTCCCCATGTTCTGCACCAATTCTTATCATCTTTATCAACTGGTAGCAACTTCTCAAACACCCTTCTCCAAACTCAAAAACATGGATGATATATAGAGATAACAAGCATGGGGCTGGATGAACACAGCAGGTCAAGCAGCATCATAGGAGCAGGAATGTTATCTTTAGCAGTTACAGATTCCACATACCTACCCTGCACATCTAAGAAGATGAACTGAGTTATCATGGTGATGTATTTTATTTTTAGTTTGCTTTCTGAATCCTATTAAAAAATTGAGTAGAATAGAAATTCATAATCAATTAATTCACTTGGGTGTGATTCAATTCAAAATAAAACTTCAAAATAAAAACAAACTGTGCCGTGAATCAATCAGCAGAACAATAGGTTAACATTTTGGATGAGGCTTTTCGTTGTTGCTTGACTCAGTTCCAAATAAAACACCCTCCTGACATTTATTTTGTCTCAGATTACCACAAGCATGGCGTGTACATCCAACATTTTCTGTTCCTATTTCAGATTCCTGGCCTTCCTTGGCTCTTAATACTGTAGTCTTTGCCATTACTTCTCCATTTATCATTCAATCTTTCATACTTCCAAAAGAAACTAAAAGCCCACTCACTCTTCAAGGTATGTAGCACACCACTAGCCCAGTTACAGGTTACACATATTTAGCCTACAGACTGAATACAGCTGCTGTAAATCCTGCAAACATAGCAATTTTAAGTTTCAGAATGTTTTGATTCATGAATGATGGCTTGGGTTCCAATGCACTAATGTACATAACAGATTTCCAGTTTAGAAAGGAAATCTTCTAACGTGCTTATAAAAGTGTTTAAGGAAATTCAATCCTTCCCTGCCTGCTCACTCCTGACACATTCTAAGATTTGAAAAAGCCAAATACTGGCGATGCTAGAATTCTGAAATAATAATAGACAATACTTGAAACATCTGCAGTATATATGGAGAGAAGAAAACAGATTAATGTTCAGGTCAGTGACCTTCTTTGGGATCTACAATGAAAGGTCAAAGACCTGAAACATTAGCCAGTAATTGACTAGCTCTCTGGAGATGTGCCGGGAAAAGTAAGAAGCAAACCTTAATGGGATGATTGGCTCTGGTCTAGTATTTTAATAGACTGCCATCAGTAAAAATAAAACCTTTCTGTTCACTTGTGCAGAGTCAGGTCCATCATTTGGGTGGAGCAACCAGCAGCAGGCTGTAAAAATCCGGCAAAGCTCTGTTAGTCTAATCATAGATGCTGACAGACCCAGTGAACATTTAAAATATTTTCCATTTTGATGCCATTGTCCAAAGGCAGGGTTTTGGGTTTTGGGCTGGGGCATTCATGTCAGCATCAAACAAGAGAGAGGGCTGTTGCAGTGCAGCGGTTGTGTCCTTCCTTTGAGCTAGCACAGCTAGCTTCAAGTCCCACCTGTTCCAGACTTCTGTCATACCATCTCTAATCAGGTTTGTCAAAAAATATCAAACAAGCCAGATCTTAACCCTGCCTTACCTATTCGGCTGTAATATTTTTTCCTGAATCAGTGAATTAATGGCTAGAAGCTATGCTCATTATCAATTAAGAATTGTAGGTGGCCTCTTGAAGCTAGAGGGCCAATAGGAAGCCCTGCTGAGACAGAGAAAACAGCTTGATGTGCCCTATCAGCAACTTTACAATTATTTTGAATTACAAAAAGACCACAGTGGACATGAAACAATAAAAGTGTTGGAAGTCCTTTGCAGGATGGCCTATAGCTGCAGTGGTAACCACCTCAGCAGGGAAAGGCTCAATGCTTGCCCGGACACTGGCCCCCCCCACCACCCCAATACCTCCATCGCAGTCTACCATCGAGAGGAATTTACATTGGCCCCAACAATGTGATGGCTTTACAGCCCACTTGAAAATTCTAGTCAGCCTGTGATTATTAACCTTAATTGGTCTTAACTGTAGCTAAATTGGCTACGGCCTTATTGATTGTGACTCCATCTCTGGGAAAAGGACGCAGGCTGGGGGAATGGTGCCATCAAAATGACAAGTTGCCCAGCAATGCAAAATTATAATCTTCCAGCCTCTGACATTCCTGCCCTAGGTTTCACTCCACTGTGTTGTAACAGACATTCCAAGCCTGAAGGGTACCGCTGTTTATGACACCGTCAATGGCTGTAAAGGATACTTAAGATCTCAGCAAATATGATTATTTTTCTCCCTCTTACACACTCCAACAGTCTAACCATGATAAATGTTTCAGTTTTTGCTCATTTCAGCCTTCAATGTTCCAGGACTTTGCCACCTAATCAGGCTCAAGCACAAACTCCCATCTCTTTTTACTAGCTTTGTCATTTCTTTTTTGCAATAAATCCTGTGAGATTTCATTATTTATATGGACAAATAGTCAACTCCTGCAAGACTGTAGCTTAAAGTGTCAGAAGCAAGATATTAAATACTTTGCTTGCTCAACTGATTCCCTCTCAGGTTTCAGATTTATATTTGCTCCAATGAAAAGAGGAGAAATATTAAAGCCATCATTTGATACACATAAAATGTTGACTACAATATAGAACTAAGTTTACAATAATTATTCAAAGTGCTTAATTTGAAGATTGGTCCAAACGCTTCCTGGCATGGTTCCAATATAACTTTGTGAAATACAGTACAACTACTTGAGAAAATAACAATTCACAAAAAGAAATATTAAGGCAAAGAAGGAAGTTTCCTACCCCAATAAGGAAATAACAAGATTTTCAGTTCATGCAGCACTTTCCTAAAATTGGTATTCAGTGTTTCACTTTGAAAGTACAAATCCAAAGGTGTTATCATGGGGTGTATTTTTATTTCAGGACTGGACCTTAATGAAGGGACCAGTTTCGGATTCTGACACTTCATGGTATGTTCTAGGTGCACCTGTCCACTATTTTTAGATAAATGGTTGATTACAAGGAGCAAGCTCGCTGTCGACTTAGGAATGCCGAGCAGGCTCCCCATGTTGGAGAACTGTAGGAGGTCCAACAGAAGGCACAGTTCAGTGGACCCAACAGTTATGTTGGGAGTTGTCAATCTGAATTAGGAGAGAGAGTGAAAGAGAGAAAGAAAAAGAGATGGATAAAGCCAGGTGTAAACATTACTGTTTATTTTGAAAGTGGCCGCAGATAATTCTAGAGATTGCAAGGTGGTAGATGTTCCCTAATGCATTCAAGAATGACCCCCTTTCCTGACCTGAGACCACCATATCACCTTGTATGGGTCTATAAATTTCCATCTGGCCTAGGAATGGCCCTTTAATTACATTGATTGGATTAAATGACATGGCCCAGCCTCTCTTAAAACAGCTGAAAATTCAGCCATTCCAATGTACAAAAAGGTTTCTCTATTGATAGAAGCATGAAATTCATGTTGGATTTGAGCTTCTGCCTTTTCCAATACCTTAAGTGCCCTGTCACATATGTTTGTGGGTCATATTTTGTTGGTAATGTGCCTCAGATTGAAGGCATTATGACTGCTGCTCGTGACGCCAGCATAACTTCCCGTAATGTTGATTGTAATGAATGGAGAATTGAATCATGATCATGTAGATTGTGGCATTGAGCAATGGAGCATGTAATATCAGCACAACAATCTACAATCCCCTGACACTTGAAAAATCTTGTTGCTTTAATACTGCCTAGGCCTTTCATATCATTGGGCGGGAGATTAAATTATTTGGTGCAGCAAACAAGGTATTCATCAGTAAATTTATAAATCTAAGCACTGGGCATTACCTAATGGACCTGAAATTATTAATGGTGCTTTAAAATGATCGAGCAATACAAAAGATGTAAGGTTTTGTGACACTCAGTACTGGAGTGCTATACCTAACAATGAGTTTGGCTGCAGATTGCATAACCAACATGCATTACAAATTAATTAGACTTGTCCTTGTAAATTACCACCTCTTCAAGCAATATTCCTTTAATCTATTGAGCAATGTGAGCCTCACTCTCAAACTGCAGTTATGATGGTACCAGCAAATGTCTAGAATTTAGAAGATGTTGCGGGTTTAGGCCACACTTTGAACAAAAGCATACAAGGTAGTTTTCAAAAAAAAATTCATAGGTGTCATTGGTTATCCTGTCATTTGTTTATTCATCTTGATTGTCCTTTAGCAGGTGGTCAAGAGCTGCCTCTTGAACCATTGTAGTTCATGGTGTACAAACACTCACAGTGCTGCTGGGAAATGAGTTCCAGGATTTTGACCTGGTGATAATGAAGGTGCAATGACACAATTGCAAGTCAGGATGGTGTGTAGCTTGAAGGAGAATGAGCGAGTGGTGGTATTCTCATATATCTGATGCCCTCGCCTATCCAGGACATGGAGGCCTTGGGTTTGAAATGTATGACCAAAAAAGCATTGGTTAGTTGCTGCAGTGCATCCCACAGGCAGTATGCACGCTGTTGCCACTGTACATAGTGGAGGGAGAGAAAGCTGAATGTGGTGGATAGGGTGTCACTTGAGCAAATTGCCTCGTCGCATATGGTATCAAACAATAGTGTTATTGCACCTGGACTTATCCAGGCAAGTGCAGTCTTTCTATCACACTCCTGGCATGTGTCTTACAGATGGTGGACAAGCTTTTGAGGAGTCGGAAGATGAGTTATTCATCAGAGAACACTCATCAGAGAGCCTGATCTACTCTTGAAGCCACACCATTTGTACTAAGACTATGGTAGCACTGATAGCCTCAGAACTGTTAATACAATACTCACTAAACCGTACAGTGAAAAGGAAAGAAATGGCTGAATTTTGCCAACAATGGCTAAGTGTTAATTTTGGTGAGTTTCATAGTGGACTTTTCTCATGCTTTTCTTTGCAACTCACCTGATTAGCTTTGCATCACAACTTCACGGTACTCTGTATGTGGCATCTTCCCATCAACCAGAGGGGGAAATATTCGCCGCTGCTGGGACCTCCTGGAATTTCTGGCGCTGCAGCTATATTCAAAATCCAGTTGTTCACCAGGCCAAAGGCTGCCAGCCAGGGGTTGCCCTTCAACAGTGCATGTAGGGAGGGGAATCAAAAAAAAATGCTTCTAAGAAGCATACCACGGAGTTTACTAAACCTAAATGTCACCTCCTCTTAGTACACAATCTGAGGGTGTGTTCCTCTTTCCGCAATGCCCAAGACAGTTGAAGATCTTCTTATCATTCAGTGTAGGAGCATCAAATATTGGAAGTTATTTCAAAAAATTGAAAAGTTCAGTTTTATTTAGCAAAAGCACAAAGAGAGATGACCAAAAGCTGCATTGGCTTCTAAGAACACAAAGAATGGGATAGGTTTGCCACCCACCACTTCAAGTCACAGGTCCAGATCTAGCAGTTGGCTCACCTCTGTGACAGTGTCCTGGGACATCCCCAGTTTGTGATGTCAATGCATTTCACTCATCTGGAAAGAATGGCATTGAGGATGACCAACTCTGGGCCTCCTGTACCTCCTCCATAAACTGAGGTGCACTTTCGTTGTGAGGTCTTCATTTGGAGGCTGTTTAACAGCTGCTTGGCGTTGCAGCAGGTCTCGCCTACTGACAAACCTGCTCCTCCTCCATCACCCTGTGTCTTTGTTGCACCACAGAAACAATGACAGTCATTCCTCTATGGCTAGATCTATTGCTCTTCTTTCCAATGAATTGCTGTGTGGAAATATCAGGAACAGAATAGTTCCTGAGTAACGTAAGTAATCAATATTTGCATCATTCACAAAAGTTGGTTCAGCATATTAATCCAATCTAGTGGAACTTGGAGGATTCTGACAATGAAGGCCATGGATTGCCTCTCCATTGATCTTTGACATACGGACCTGACACCAATGAATGTAGCACGAGTCTTGTTGTGCAAAGATGAGCTGTATGGTGACTAATACCTGTATTCCAACTCCCTGACATCAACCAAGGAAGACTGCATTGTATATCAAGCATGTTGGCAAATACTTACAGTTTAACATAAGAGGAAATCAGCTCCGTGCCTTTTGGCAGCCAACGAGATCTTGGATTGGTTTTGTGAATTGTAGCCCATAGGTAACACTTTCAAAGTTGTCTGCAATTGCTTCTGTTTCACAGAGATGACTGATCAATCTGTAAGGACCAATAACATGTTCAAGATTGCTGTGATTGGGATTTGTATCTCCCATGGTTGAACACTGCATATATTTTACATGCTGATGTCATGACTACAGAACTCAACCTGTACTGGATAAGAGCCTGATAAGGGTCTCACACTACTCACAAGTAGATCCCACATGGGCAGGCAGGAAATAAATGTTTACTTCATCCTATATGATTGTGGTTGCAGCTATTTTCCATGTTAGGTCACATTCAGAATTCAAATGAGTATGGAAGGCAACACAGGTCACATTTGGCGCAGCAAGGCTCAGCCTGGTAATCAAAAGGCTTTACTCCTCTGAACCTCCTTGTTCCTTTCTTCCTTGCAGTCCCTGTCAAGCCCATCAGTGCTGGTCTTCCACACGTTTCCATTAGACAGAGGTCCCAGCACATTAAGTCAGGGCATTGTCCAACACCAGTCCAGCATCATGGGCACAGTTAGTCAGTTAGTCATGCAATCAGTTCAGGGGGTTCCTATCACCACAGCCTGGGGAGCGGACCTTTTTGAATTGCACATTCATCTCCTTCCATTACCACATGACCCCCAGCCCAACAGCTTAACAATGCTAACCATCCTGTTGCACTGTCTCCTTGTTGAGGCCAGGGTAGTTGTGACCATCGGCGACATCTCTCCTACAGTAACCATGTTCTCCAATGCACTATTGTCACCCCAATCTATTTGTTGAGATTCCTCCTTTCACAATTATTGTTCCTTCTGCATCCCAGCATGCTACTTTAATCGCCATAATTGATTTCCCCACTTCTCTACTGCAGCAGTGGCCCAATTGACCTCCCATGACGTTTACTGAGCTGACTGCCAGGACTGATCATGACCCATGCTCCTGACTGACTTGGATGAATGGTCCCGACTGAGGAGTGATTGAACCCTTGACTAACCTTTGTTCATCTCCTGACTGATTTACAGCAACTCTATCAACTGGTCACACTGAATCTGCAGGACTGACCATGACTCATTCCCCAGACCATGGTGATACGAGCCCCCTGAACCTGACCACCCAACCAACCGACCAACCGACTAACCATGCCTGACTGTGCTGGAACCCCCGACGAATGACTGCCAACCTTGGCCTGACTGAGGACTACTGCCCTTAGAATTTGAGACATGGCAATTTGATAGATACATATGCAGTGTGGTTACCATGCAGGCTGCTGGCTCAAGCTGCAGGTATGAGATTAATGTGGTATGATGCCATAAAGAAACATGTATAATTAGGTCTGTTCCATCTTCCACATTTTGACCCTCACCCCCTCTCTTCTCTCCCACAACAGTGATAGAGCGTCCCTTGTCCTTACCTCCCATCCCAACAGCATTCACATCCAGAGGATCATTGGCCACCATTTCTGCCACCTCCAGCGAGATGACACCACTAGATATATGTTCCCCCTTTCTCCCTTGTCATCCTTCTGTAGGGACTGTTCCCTCCGGGACATCCTGGTCCACTCTTCCTACTCTCCCAGCACCAACCGCCCCCACCTCACACACACGCACACAGCCCCATGGCACCTTCCGCCGCAACTGCTGTAAACCTGCTCATTTACTTCCTCCGCCTCCGCTATCCAAGGGCCCAAACACACCTTCCAGGTGAAGCAACGCTTTACTTGCATTTCACACAATTTAGTCTACTGCATTTGCTACTCACTATTTGGTCTCCTCTACATAGAGGAAACAAAATGTAGACTGGGTGACCACTTCACAGAACATCTATGTTCTGTTTACAAAAATGACCGTGAGCTTCTAGTTGCCCACCACTTCAGCACACCACCCTGTTCCCTGGCCAAAATCTCTGTCTCTGGCTTACTGCAGTGTTCCAGTGAAGGTCAGCATAAGCTGGAAGAACAACACCTCATTTTCTGCTTGGGAACCCTGCAGCCTTCCAGACTCAATATTGAGTTCATTATCTTTAGGGCTTGAGCTCTCCCACGTCTTATCCCAATTCCCACACCAGGCCTTGTTATCACATGGTCTGCTATTACACACAACCCACTGTTAGCCACTAACAGCCTCCATTAATATCTATTCATCTTCCAAGCCAGATCATTAAACATTTCTTTGTCTGTCCAACTATTCTTCTTTCTCTTTGGGCTCTATCCCTCCCTATCGTTTACTTCTTACTCCCTTGCCTCACCCTACCTTCGGCATATAAGCCAACGTTTTCCTAGCTACCATCAGTTCTGAGGAAGAAGGACTTGACCCGAAACGTTAACTCTGTTTTCTAACCACAGTTTCTGCCAGACCTGCTGAGCTTTACCAGCAATTTCTGTATTTGTGTCTAGACCCTTGACTGATGACTGCTGACAGCCATCCTGGCTTTGTGTCTGTAATAAAAGGCAAGTCAAGATAGAAGTACTGTGAGCCTTTCAGCTCTGGCTGAAAAGAAAAGTGCAAAAAGACAAAGTCAGGCAAGGCAGAGAGGCTGGAAGTATCTTAGTAGCTCCAAAGTGAGTGAGGAAGAAGAAAGAAGTGAGGAACCCTGAGATGCACTCTCATTGATACCATGATTTGGGATGTGTGCAGAGTGTTCTGACAGCACAATTACATTGACATGTGCCAATGTACTCCAGAGCTCAGGACCGAAGTGCAAAATCATCTTGCAGTTGGGTCAGATATGTGTCATGAGTTTGCAGTATAGCTAGTACATGTCTGATGTCAAGGGGAGTCAACGGCCTAGTGGTGTTATCGCTGGACTATTAATCCAGAGATCAGACAACATTCTGGTGACCCGATTCAAATCCTGCCACAGCAGATGGTGGAATTTGAATTCAATAAAATATCTGGAATTAAGAATCTAATGATGACCGTGAAGCCATTGTTGATTGTGGGGAAAAAACCCCACCTGGTTCACTAATGTCCTTTAAGGAAACTGTCATCCTTACCTGGTCTGGCCTACAAGTGACTCCAGACCCACAGCAATGTGATTGACTCTTAACTGCCCTCTGGGCAATTAGGGATGGGCAATAAATGCTGCCTAGCCAGCGATGCCCTCATCCTATGAGTGAATAAAAAAAAAGCTGCTGTGAACAGTATAACCTGAGATGTTGTGGATTGCTGTTCAAAATGGAGGCCTGGAAGAATAAGTGGTGAGCTGAAGTCACTAGGTAACCAATCTGATTTTCATGTTGGGAACTGTTGGCTTCCAGTTTCTATCTGGTAAATGAGAGAATGGGAAACTGCATATCAACAAGGAGAGATTAGGTGATAATGAGATATTAATGCATGTAAATAAGCCCTTTTCTACTCACTACTGAGATTCTCACCACACTTTTCAAAACTTGGTCGCAAATTGGAAATTCTTTCCTCAATATCAAGAAACTCATTTTAATGATCCCACCGTATTTTCCTAACTGACTTACCAATGGCATTTCATTCAGAGGTCTGAGAAGGTTCTACCTATAGAGGGTCTGAATTCTTCATTCTGATTTGAACAGCACCTTATCAAAGTACTCACATTAATAATCAGGGCTATGACCTTGGATTTTCGTTATGTATGAGAAGATGGGTGAATTAGTAATAAACAGGCATACACACTGTAAAATTTTATGAAGGACAGTAGTACATCATTCAGAGCTCGTATTGGAAACTGTCAAAGTGACAAGTATTATATTTGTCAGAATAAAGTGCCTTTGGAAAATTGTGATGGGTGCAAAATGGTCAGAGAACTGTAATTACAGTTGTCATTCTTAAATTTCCAGTCTGTTGTTCCCACTTCTTTGCAAAATCAAATGGAAAATTGGAGCTCTTCAATAAGAAGAGACTTTGACTTTTATTCCCCTTTAGTATTTATCACATTTTGTAGTCTTTAGTGATTCTTTTATTGATGTTAGCAATATTTCTGAAAATTCTATTACAAATTTGTGGAATACATTTTTGGCCAAATGTTAACTCTCTAGCTAACAGGTTCCTCCTCCTCTTCCAGCACCACCGTTGGTTCTCTTCACACTGCCTTGTGACTCACCTGATGCTACCTCCTCACATTGATTTAAATACATTTTTTTGTGAGATGCGTGTATCAGTGTGCTTTCAAAGGTTGCTAAGACTGACAAGGGATGCTATGAATTGCTGTTTTATCCATCTTCCTGCCAATATTGGCAGACTGCTTTTATAGGCCTACACAAAAATGACTAAGCTTATAATACTATCTCCTGAAAATACATGGAACAAAATTCAAAGTTGAAGATGTAAAATGCACTAGGATGGACTCCAATCCAACCATTTAACACTGTCTGCATGGACTGTACAGAAGAACAATTGTCAGGGAAGGTCACTATACTTTTACTTTTCGACTTAACCATGCATTATATTGGAGGAAGTTAGCCCTGACAATATCAATTCTGAAAGGGTACTGGAAGAGTAAGAGAAAGTGTGCTGCTGTTTTCCTCCAAAATAAAGTTGAATGTTTTGCCCATTTCTTATACTTTGTACGCCTACACTTTTATTTTCCCAAAGGCATGTAATCTTCTTAAATCCCCTAACCAAAGGAAGATCATTGGAAATGATTTCCCAAACAGGGCAAAGAGCTATTTCTTATTAAAACTATAGCTAGGACGAAGAGGAGGCTTCCAAGTTACCTTAGCTGCAGTGGGACCCTGGACTGATGGCATTCAGCTAGATGGCGAGTCAATTGACCTCTCATGCCTAAATACACAAAAAAATTCCGTAGGTGTAGATTTTTGCATTTACCATATGGGCATTAAAAATACCGTGTTATCTTCTGAGGTCTGCTCTGATGACACCAACATCCATGGTGTCACTTAGCCTTAATGAGACATCTTGAAAATAGCAAAATGGCAGAAAAGGTATCCTTAGCATTTTCAATTTTTCTCCACATTAATGTAGCATATATTTAACACTTTACTTAACATAAGGATGTTCCAAAGGAGTAAATATGGAAGCAAACTTGTGCATAGTAAGTTCATACAAAAAGCAAAGAGATAATGATCTGTTATAGTTTGTTAGTTTAGGGATAAACATCAACTAAGGCAGCGGGAGAACTCGCTTACACCTATTCCAAATTATGTTGTGTTATCATTTTACATCTGACTGAGGAGGCGGAGAGAAACTCATTTTAACATCTCATCTGAAAGATGGCACCACCATATTGAGCTGCAATGAAGTGTCAGGTTAGATTTTGTGCTGAAGTCATATAGTGATAACATTCTGTATTTAATAGTTTATATTTGAGTAGCCTCTATAGTTGATATGCCACGAGAATAACATTTAAATTCTAGAAACACTGGGGCATGCAGAGGTGAGGATAAGTTATCAAAGTGCAGACTGTCTCATGCAATGCATAAAGCCCATTAATATTTTGAGTACTCACAGAGATATCAAGGACATTTTAAAATCGATTCCCTAAAATTAAACAGAATGTGGAATACTAGAGAGCAAGCAGTGGTTAGGAAGTAAATGTGTCAGTGCTGATATTCAGTGATCAGAAAGGAAGGTGAAATGCTCATTGACCCTTGGTGGCAGAATATGAATACAGACATCCATTATCACAGAGGTTCTGACAGCAAGAGGAAACCTGAGCACAGACCTTTCACTGTGCCTTTGTCTGCAGATGAATGTTATTTCATAAAACTGTAAAGCATTTGTGAAACTGGCACAATACAAACACACGCTGTCTCAATGATTTCAGCTCATTACCGCCATTTGTCACCTTCAACCTCTGTCATCGTATTAAATGAAGCTTTTTCTTGGTAAACATTGCCTAACATCTCATTAGGTGCAATTGACAACATGTATGAACTTTTTAATATGAGCTTTTTAATCATTTATTGGTGCCTGAACTAAAAAAGAATGTAATGAAAGAAATACTTTTTTGAAACTGCTGTGCAGTTAGCCTGAAGTCATGCTACTTGTAGCTCTCTGGCAGACTGCATCTGTCTCTGACAATTTACCATCTTCCAAGATACATTTCAGACCGAAATCAAGAATAATAAGGACCAAATCACTGAACAAACAAGATCTTTCACAAAGCTCAAAAAAGATTTAAAGTATCTCCCGTCAGCGTCAGTCATGCAGTTGTGATTATTTTGGTGGACTTCCTTCTGAAAAACATTTTACTTCAACCCACAGCCACATATATTAGCAATGCAGAACACCGTTGTGATGTATTTGTTATTAAACATCTCAGTAATTTAAGCATAGTATTTTTGGCAAATTGATTCTCCAGTTGCTTCACAAGCTTACAAAACATGTACTTACAAAAGGTGAAATAAAGCAGAGATGGTGTGTTCTACTGTGAGCTTCTTAAAATCATTTGTGAACAATACAGTGGCATGGCTCTTCAGAAAATCCATCACGGTTTCCAGCTTTCAGATGTAACCTCCACTAAAAGCAGCTTCTAAACTGACAGCCATATCAGTTACCTAACCGGGTTGTTAGGTACAGTATCCTTGAACTCCATCTCTGTTAACTTATCCAAATTAACCTTCACTGGCCAATTACACTGCAGCAATTGAATCAAGTCTGGAGGAATTTCTAATCACTTTTTTTTAGCTGGTTGGTTATTGCAAAATGGTAACTCCGAATGAGAAATGTCAAAGTTTTTTGTTGTGGAAGGCATTCTTCCTTTTATTTTCAGGCAGTATTCAAAAATTCTAACTTTAAAGATCCATGTAAAGGCAAACACTGCAATAAAGGCACAGATGTGGAGGAACAAGTTCCATGTCCACCAATTTTCATGAGCTTTTCATAAATTTTGTATTAACAATAGTTGTGACAGTAACAATAATACCACCATCCTATCTGCCAAAATATTACTTTCTTTGCATCTGGTTGATGGTATCAATGTCAATATTGTGCTCATGCCTCTCAAACAGCACAAATTATGTGTTCTATACATATGTAAGTACTTGTTTATGTGTACATAACAATGGTTGTGCCTCCAAAGTAATTTGTTGACTGTCAAGTCTGAGAGAAGCTTAAAGTTTATTTAAATAAACAAATGGTTTGTTTTAGCAAAAGAGAAGGACATTTTTTGACAAATGGCTGTGGAGACCAAACTATATTTAGCAACAGGCAATACATTCAAAGAGCAAACAACAATATGGAGTTTGAGCAACACACCTAACAAAGCTGTTCATCACTACCATCTAAACCTCAGGAATAATCTTAGGATTGATCGATTGAATACATAGCTAGAGAACAGATATAAGAGGGTGGGACTTCAGGGTAATGGCAAATTTATGATGAATTGGGACCAATTCTGGGGCAGCTAGGCCCTGTGCAAGCTGGATAGGTGACACCTTAATGGGACGGAACTGGTACCCTTGCAATGAGGTTTGCTGGTATTGTTGGGATTGGTTTAAACTAGCTTGTCAGGCGATGGGAACATGAATGGTAATCCAAATTAGAAGCAAGTAAATTTGGTATCAGGAACTTGAAAAGATACTAGGGAGAAAAGAAGAGAGGGGGTATAAAGCCAAGCATCAATTATGCTTCGAAAGTGGGATGATGTCAAAAAGACAAAGTTATTCTATTTGAACACTATTTGAATTTGTTCAGCATTTCCAAGGAAGATGATCTAAAAGGACAAATAGAGATGCAAGGTATGATATAATTGTCATCATATAAATGTGACGTCGTGGTGAGTAAGATTGGGAACTGAAATATTCAAGGATAACCAATGTTTAGGAAGGACAAATAAGAAGGAAAAGAGATGGAGCTGCAATGACAAATTGGAATGGAATCAGCACAGGACTACAGACAGGATCTCAGATCAGACAAGCAATGTGTGCAATTTATTTTGGTGGAACTAAGAAACAAAATGGGGCAACTGGAGTTATTTATAGGCCACCAAATTGTAGCAGTAGCATGGGGCATGGCATTAATCAGGAGATGAGAGAAGGATGTAACTTAGGCAATACAGTCATCATGGGAGATTTAAATTTGTACATAAACTGGGTAAACCAATTGAATACTAAAGTTGTGATGGACGAGTTCTGGGAGTATATTAGGGATTGGTTTCAGGACCAATCTGTGAGGAGCAAATAGAGGACTATCCTTGACCTAGTATTATGCAATGACAAAGGGCTATTTAACAGCCATCTTGTAAAAGAATCTTTAGGAGGGAGTGACGTCCACATGACAGAATTTTATTTTATGTTTGAATTCGAAATAGTTCATTCTGAAGCAAGGTTGCTAATTTTGACTAAGGGAAATATGAAGGCATGAAGCACAAATTGGTTGAAGTGGATTGGAAACTATTTTAAAAGCTTGACTCAACTTAATCAATGTGGACTTTAAAGAACAAGTACAAGACTACAGCACAATATTAATGAAAAAAACCCCACATAGAACAGGAGGTAATGTGTTTGCTAATGGACAGAATAAATGGATCATCCTCATGTTGCATCTGTGACTAAGGGGTATCACAAGGATCAATACTCGGGCCCCAGCTGTTTGTAATATAAAATCAATGATTAGAAGGTGGAAACCAAATGTAAAATTTCCATATTTGCAGATCATACAAATATAAGTGGGAATATGTATCGTGATAAAGATGTAAAGTAGCATCAGGAGGATTTGGACAGGCTTACTGAATATGCAGATGGAATTTAGCATGGAAAAATGTAACGTTATCCACTTTGGTAGGAGATACAGATGTGCAGAGCTTTTCTTAAATGGTAAGGGCTTCGAAAATGTAATTGTACAAAAGGACCTAGGCGAACCTTTGAAATGTCACTGAAGGCTAGCATGAAGGTGCAGCAAATTACTTGGAAGGCAAACGAAATGTTAGTCTTCAATGAAAGAGGATTTAAATACAGGAGTAGTGAAGTCTTGCCTCAATTGTGTTTGTGTGCTGCGTGCAGTACTGTGTACAGCATAGTACATGCAGTTTTGATCTCCTTATCGCAGGAAAACACATTATTGCCACAAGGGGATGTGCAACAAAGCTTCACTAGACTTATTCGCAGACTGATGGAACTGTCTTCTGATGAGGCAGTGGGAAATCTGAGCTTGTATTCTCTAAAGAATGAGAGGTGAATCTCATCGAAACCAACAAAATACTTGAAGAGATTGGGTAGATACAGTTTGATGTTTCTCATGGCTGAGAGGCCAGAAACAGGGAGTACAATTTAAAATTAAGGAGACGCCACTAAAGTCTGAAACAAAGAGGTTTTTTTTACTCAGAATCTTTGGAATTGTCTGCCACAGGGGGATATGGAAGCTTAGTCTTTGGGTGTCTTTAAAGTAAAGGTTTATAGATTGCTTATTACCAGAGGGTTATGGGGATGACTAAAAGACATTGATGCGTTTGATCAGGCATGATCATATTGACTGGGGAGCAGGCTTGATGGGCTGAATGACCTATGCATGTTCCTTTTATTAAGAACATAAGGAAACTCTCCAGGATTTGCAAATGCCTAAAAGAAATGACTACTACCTACCAACCCAAAGAAGTAGAAGATCAAAGATGCAGGTGCTCATGAATAATGTTTCTAACATGATCTGAGAAAAAGACACATATTTCTGCTTTCTCTGGAACCTGCTACCCTTTCATATAGGTGAAAGTTTGAGTAATTTCTCCAACCTATTTATTTGGTATGTAATGGTATATGCTAGAATTTGCCCAAAGAATGCTACACCTTCTATCTCAGACAAAGACCTCACCAATGTAGATACATGGTCACTTACAATTGCAATCAGCCTAAAAACCCTGGAAAATCCAATTATGCCATTAACATGTTGGCCAAGCATGCACTGTTTACTCATAGGCCTATGAAGAAGTAGATGTGTCTGTATCCACCTTTAAGGTAATCATATTAGGAGTCTGCTGGAGGCAGATTTATACTACAAATAATAGACAGGTGGATCCAGGAAGGCACCATTTAGAAAGTCGCTTTCACAGCATTAGGCATGACAGAAACTGTTAGCTTTAAATGTAATGCTCTTTTTGACTTTACTGGATCTCTTCCCAGATAACATTATCACTATCATTGGTCTGACAGGTTAATTTGGATCTTCCTCACAATTTAGGACTGGCGCTATTTCAGCATTTTCCAGCAGTCTAAAAATATTAAATTATTATTGTTTTTTTTCTATCATATCTAGATGGCCATCAACAGTGACTATTATTCTGTCTACTCAGTACTAAGAAAGATTAATGCCAGTTGCACATTATCATCAGCAGACAATACTGCTTGAAAGTAGAAGATTATTCTTCGTCTTGATATATAGAGATCCATTTTGAAATGAGAAAGTGAATGATATTCTATTTTGTTGCATTAATTAAATAGAACTGAACGTTGATGATAATCATAGTAGGAATAAGGTAAATGCAACGTCATTGAAAAATATTTTAAAATTCTACTGCTCTAAATGCCACACAGGTATCTTTTGATCTTTAACATAGGGAAAGGCCATTATGATGAGGTAAGACAGAAGGCACTTAGTGATCGTATTTATGCCTAAGACATGTTTTAGGACAAATTGGTCCAATGTTGTGGCACTGTATCCAGTGCTTAGGTAAGGGAGATTTAGAGCAAGCAATAACTAAAGGCACAGCATCCTTTATGCCAGAATGTTACCAAAGCTCGGATAAACTTAAATTTTCTCTATAGATTAAGAATATAAATGCTAAGTTTATAAATCTAGAAAGCAGTTGCATAAGTGAAATCAAGGAAGAAGAATTGAATTCAGTTTTAGAACAAAATGAAAGGCAAACAAACAAATGATCATGGGATTGGAATCCAGGGCAAGAATATATTAGAATATAAAAGTGTATAGTGTCATAGAGTTATACAGCATGGAACAGACCCTTTGGTTCAACTAATCCATGTCAACCATGTTCCCAAACTACATTAGTCCCACCTGCCTGTGTTTGGACCATATCCCTCCAAACCTTTTCCATTCATGTACTTACCTAAATGTCTTTTAAATATGGAAACTGTACCTGCATCATCACTTCCTCTGGCAGTTCATTCCACAAACAAACACTGTTTGCGTAAAAAAAAGCTGCTCCTCATGTCCTTTTTAAATCTTTCACTTCTCATCTTAAAAATATATCCCCTAGTCTTTAACAACCCAATCTTAGGGAAAAGACCTCTGCTATTCACCTTATCTATGTCTCTCATTATTTTATCAATCTCTATAAGATTACCCTTCAACCTCCTACACTCCAGTGAAAAAAAAGTTCCAGCCTTTCTAGCTTTATAACTCAAATCCTCCATTCCTGGCAACATCCTGGCGAATCTTTGCTGAACCCTTTCTCATTTAATAATATCCTTCCTATAGCAGGGTGACTAGAACTGCACACAGTACTCCAGAAGAGACCTCATCAATGTCCTGTACAACCTCAACATGATGTCCCAATTGTTTTGTCAAATCAAATATAAGTTTAAGAACCTAGTTAAACTTTATTATTTATATTTATTTTATGATAAGTTAAAACGGTGTCAATTTTAATCTTAAAAATTTCAGTATTCTCATTTTTTTTTTCTGTAATAAACAATTTTTTGCTTATATGTCCAAAGGTTATACCATTGAGATTCAATTAGAGAACAAATTTTAACATAGGTGATGGGAGTCTTGTCTGTTACCAATACAGTTGGTGAGATCCCTGTGTCACTTCTTTTCAGGAAAACCTGCTGCATTACTGGACAGGGTTGGTTCTTCTCTGTGCTCATGAATTCCAGTAGGCAAAATCATACCTGTTGAGGGCTACTGCTCAATGAGAGGCAAACAGCTCTTCATTGCTCAGCCGGGCCAATGAGCAGGTGGTAGGTCCCAGGATTTTTGAGGGACACAGGCCACAAATGAATGTTGTTGGGAAAGGAATCACAAGGTGGGGATTTCTGGACAAGTGGTTTGGGATCAGGGGAAGTGAGAGGTTGTCAGAATTGCTTTCCCCACCCAATGCTGAGTCTCTCATTAAGGTGCTTAATGGCCTTTGAATTTGAGGCCTTCAGTAAGGGTTTGTTTTGTAGGCTTTCCCTGTGTGAATCCTGAACCTCTCATTGGCTGAATAGCAGTAGTGCTGGAATGGGATCTTGAGAGGGTTAACCTATTATCTTATGCCTGACTAAATGCCTCCTACCAATAAATTCACCAGAGGAAAGGGCTCTAAATTATGCTCGAGTTTTGTCAAACAATTGTCAAAAAGCAAACATTTTTATGGATGTGTTGCAAATTACAAGAAAACAAAGATCAAAAATACATACTGCCTATGTTAAAATGTTTGTTATTCTTGAGACATTTTATGTAGTTTGTCAACAATAAAGTCATTACATAAAGTCAATCTGATCCGGAAAATAAAGAACACTCAAATGTTTTATCTTGATTCAATAAATGTCCTGCATCTGTTGCTGATGAAGTCCTTCCTGCTTTATGTTAATTATTTAATTAATTGATGCTTGAAATTGTAAACCATTGACACATATTATGTTATTATGTGTGATAGAACAATTGGTCTACTGCATCACAGTTTCAAATTAAGCCAAGCAGAATTTGAGACGTATTACTCCGCTAAACGTCATCAAAAGTGCCTATAATTTAAGGCCGTGAGACAATCATTACAGTTCAATGTTTGACTCCAACTATATCAACTTGGTTGCATTGTTTAGAGACATTGGAATGAATTATACTATTATTGGCTAAATGTTAATTTTAAGCAGTTTCAAGCAGGGTTTTTCTCTGTGAGCTCTAGCAAGTGATCTCACAATACCCTGCAGCTCACCTCACCATGTGTGAACCAAGCCTCTATAGAACTGCTCTCACACTATCTTTTGCTCACCAGTGGTAGAATTACTCACCGCTGCTGGTGCCATTTTAAAAGCCCAGCTTACTGCCAACCACAAATAACACTTTGCTGTACATAAAATGGGAAGGAAACAAAGCAAAATCTCACAAGGGCACTTAACTGACATAGGTGACATTTCACTCGAGATAGAATTGCACATTGCTTAATGTATTGCATCATCACCTACCTATTATTGTTACTGCAGCTACAAGAATCAAGATACACAGGCTAAATGTCCTTAGTGCCACGCCATGTGAGACTTCTGCCTTAAAGAGTTAATCTACTTCCATAGTGCCTAGTGTGGCATAACATCTTTTCATTCACAGTGAATGAATGATAACTTTACCTAACTCAGATCTATTAGAGTTCCAAAGAGGACTCACATGGGATTGGAAAGGTAAACCCCGTTTCTCTCCCTACAAATGATGCTAAACCTGTTGACGCTCACCAGCCCTTCCTTTTTCTATTTCAGGCCCTGATCATCCGCAGTGTCTTACTTTTTTCAGATCTGTTGGAAGTAGGTGTTATTTAAGTTAATTAAATGAAATTAACACCTTTTCTGGAGTATGGTGCCCATGTCTGGTCCCTTGTTGTAGAAAGGATATTATCAAGCTGGAGAGGATTCAGAAAAGATTACCAGGATGTTGCCGGGAATGGAGGGTTTGAGTCAGAAGGAGAGGCCGGATAGGCTGGGATGATTTTCACTGAAGATTAGGAGGTCAAGGGGTGACCTTATAGAGCTTTATAAAGTAATGAGGGATATAGATAAGGTGAATGGCAGGTGCCTTTTCCCTACAATGGTCCCTACGATGTCAAGACTAGGAAGCATATTTTTAAAGTGGGATGAAAAAGATTAAAAATAAAAATGAGGGGCAATGTTTTTGCACAGAAAGTGGTTTGTATGTTGAATGAACTTCCAAAGGAAGCGGTGGACGTGGGTATAGTTACAACATTTAAAAGACATTTAGATAAGTACATGAATAATGTTTGGAGGGATAAGAACCAAGCACAGACAGGTGGGAATAATTTAGTTTGTGATTATGTTCAGCACGGACTGGTTGGGCCCAAGTCTTTGTTTCTGTAGTATATGACTCTATATGTCCTGCCTGCAGTGACAAATGGATCACCATTCTATCACATTGAAGGTGATGTTTCTCCTGTTCAAAGACTTCAGCTTCCTCCTCAGAGGATTTCTGCCACTCTTCCATCTCCTTGCCTACTCAACTATTTCAGAGCTTGGCATGCAAGGATTATGTGACATATTCTGTTAGGGTTGTACTACAAGGCCACTCCTAAACCCAGAACAATCCAATCATTTCAACCCCACCTTTAGGAGGTCTATTGTCTGCTCCATGATGGTCCTGGTGGACGTATGGGCAGCATTGTATTAATGCTCGGAATCAATCAGGAGCTTGAGTAATGGAATCATCAGCCACATTTGTGGAAGGTAGCCCTTGTCTCCCGGTAACCAACCTTTCAAGGCACTCAACCCTTAAAATGAGGTAGAAACAGATTTCTAAGATGTGGTGCCAATTATCAGAGATTACTTATTCCATTTAATCAAGGCACACTTTTCTACTGATGAAGTCAGACACATGATGAAATGGTGTTCTCAATACAACATATGTCCAGTTTATAGTGCTGTGCACCAGGGGCTAGCAGCTTTGTTGGCAAAGCCTACTGCCTGGGCTGCAGCACAGACCTCACCATGCAGAAATGAGAAGTGGTGTAGTCAGACACAAATTATATCAGTGACAATCTTGATATTTTTGTGAGTTGAGAGTCGAGAGATCCCTCACAGGCACCCAGTGGATTCTTGGGAACAGTCTGTTCTTGGGAACAGTCCAATTATTGCAGCTGTCAGCTTGATAGCCATTATGATAGGATGGCCACCCACCTTTTCAGATCACAATAGGATGGCTACCCATCCCTTTGAATCTCAATAGGATGGTTACCCGTCCCTTCAGATCCCAGTGGGATGGCCATCCACTCCTTTGGATCCCAGTAGGATGGCCACCCATCTCTTCGGTTCCCAGTAGGATGGCCAACCACTCCTTTGGATCCCAATAGGATGGCCACCCACCCCTTTGGATCCCAATAGGATGGCCACCCACCACTTTGGATCCCAATAGGATGGCCACCGATCCCTTCAGATCCCAATAGGATGGCCACCCACCCCTTCAGATCCCAATAGGATGGCTACCCATCCCTTCAGATCCCAATAGGATGGCCACCCATCCCTTCGGATCACAAGCCCTGTTCCAGCTGATGACATGTGACAGTATCTGGGGACATTTTATGGACCACAGTGTCTCACTCATCTGGAGGAGGTGGCATTAAGGATGATAGACTCTGCACCTTCTTCATGTGGTGTTGTGCAGTACTTGCTGGAGGTTGCTGCTAGTCCTAGGCTTACTGGCACACTTGTTACCATTCCAGTTCTGTGCACGTTCATTGCACCTTGGCTAGAGCAATGATAACCCACCATATGGATATTTTGGTTACAATCCCAATGAACCTGTGTGGGGGTTATTATACACTGAGCTGCTCCTTAGCAATGTGAGCAGTCAGCATTCACACCACACGGAAATGACAATTTAGCATAGTCCTTGATGTAGTGGAAACATGAAGGACCCTTACAAGTAATTCCATGGGATTCCTCGAAAAGTCATTTGACATCATGAACCATATTCTGATTTATGCAGGATAAGGCATTGTAGGAGTTTGCAAATGTGGTAGGTTTACAGAAACCTTTTCTATAACTCCACCGCTCTCACATCACCCAAGAAAGGCAATGTCGCACATAAAATAATGTTTGCAAATATTTACAGTTCAAGGTGAGAGGAATTTAACTCTTATACCTTTGCGCAGCCTGTGAGATTGCATTGGCTTTGTGAATTGTGGCAAACAACTTTTAACACTGTCTGTGATATCTATGATTCATTTCTAATGACCAATGATTTGGTAAAGATTACTTGTGGCCAGGATTTGTATTCAACATGATTAATCACTGCATGCATTCCACATGCAGAATTCTACGATAATAGATGCATTTGATTGCACTGATTAATGCAATTGCCCTTGAAGAGCCTCATATTATTCACAAGAACAGCCTACATTCTCAGGCAGAAAAAAAACATTTACAGGGTATGGTGGCAGTCATTTTTTCATTTCCACTGCAGATTTGTGATTCAGATCAGGTTGGAAGGCAACAGATATTGCACTTTGCAGAGTGAATTGCAGGGTTAGTCTGTCGATCTAGTTAACACCCAAGCTGTCATGTTTCTCTCTTCCTTGCATTTTCTCCTGACCCCAGCAAGATGAGTTTTCACATGTTCCCACTCTCCTGTTTCATTTTAAGTTTAAATGACTCACAATTACCTCCAAAACCTGTCTTATAACTTAGCCATGCCAACCCATTGTGATGGTCTGTTCCCCATTCATAACCAGGGTGGTGGTGAATATGACCATCAATGATCACTGCTCCCCCTCATCCCGCAGTAACCCATGTTCTCCAATGCACCAGCATCTCTCAATCTTTTATGTTGAATTGCTCTCTAATACAGTTATTGTCACTATACATCCCAGCATACTGAGCCCAATTCCCAGAACTGACTTTCACTGCCACAGCAATGGCCCCTGATGAAATCATGGAGCAGGTCCTAAGATGCTGGGGACTGCTTGCCAAGACGGAAGAGCAAGCAGCAAGCTGGAGCCCTCAGGGAACCTCTCAAGCTTTCATGTTGAGAGTTGTCACCTTCTATCTGCCATTTCAGAGAAAAATGAATTGCAAATAAATGAATTGAGAATGGGAGATAACGAGGTATTTATATATGTTAGAAGACCACACCACACACACTAGTGAGATTGCTGTTATAGCCCTGGCTGAAAAATCAGATTCTTTGCTCAATGTCAGGAATCTGCTCTTTTCTAATCTCACTTTATTTACAAACTGACTCCACATTGTCCATGTTGTTCAGGGGTTGGGAAAATTCAGCCCATCATTTTTATGTAACTGAAAGTAATGTGAAAAATATTCTACTTTTTAAAGTTAACCTTCACACTTTGTGAAAACATCCATTCCAATATTTACCATGGTCTGTTCAGTAAATTTAGGTTGTTATTCTCTTAAAGTCAATATTGGGACATTTATACTGCAATCTGACACTGATATCTGGATTATCAATTCCAACCAGGGGACATTTCCTTTGCACAAATAAAACTGCAAAGCCGACCAATCATGGCCCATAGAAAGAACAGGCGAGGTAACTGTTCAAATATAACTATTCAGGAAATTAAAAACAATCAACTGCCCTAAATGACCCCACAACAAAGTTAAAGTGGAAAAAGGCTGGGTGAAGAACATGGACCAGAAAATGTGAACTGTGTGTCTATAATGAATCATAAAGTCCTTAATCTCCATATGTTCTGTAACGTGCTGGATTAAAAAAAAGGTGAGGTGAAATGATCTCCAATTCAGGAAAAATACCCCTACATATATACTTACTGGATTGCATGAAGAGCTCTCACCTGGCACTTTTTGAAAATTAAAGTTAATTCCAGATACATTTGAAAAATTATCTGAAAACACAGAGAGAAATTCTTTTTCTTGATTTACGACTCTATTTCATTCTATACAATGGAGAAAAATATCACTTACATAAAGGAAAATCATTTGACTCAGTGACTGCTTTAAAAAATTAAATGCACACATTTGGCACTGATTATGATTAGGCAGATTGCCTAAGAGTTACATTCATGGCATGCTAGTACATTAACATAACATCTTGCTCAAGATCTACCTCACTAGGTGAGGAAACTGGAAATTAAATAAATTTGAGCAATAATTTATGGTCAACATGATCAGCATCAATCAAAATAAGTTACCATTAATATCTCTAGTTAGGTGTTGTATTATTTAGGAGCAAATTACTGCAGATGCTGGAATCTGTACTGAAAACAACAAATGCTGGAGATCACAGTGGGTCAGACAGTATCCATGAAGACAGAGCAAGCTAACGTTTTGAGCCTGGATGACTTTTCATCAGACCTGGTGCTGATGAAGATGTTTCTCTGAAGAAGAGTCATCTAGACTCGAAATGTTAGCTTGTATTTTGTTTGTTATATTTGTTATATTCCCCTATAATACCTACATCTGTAAACCCCACCCATTTCTCCTGCAATAAAATTAACAATATTTAAATTAAAATAACAAAGCAAAGGAGTTCCATTTTGATGGCATACAAAATGACACAAATTTGCATATTCAGAACCCAAATTACTTAGCGTTTATTTATATTCAATCAGTAAGTGTAGCCAAGTCATTAACGGGTGACACAATTTAATAGCATCTCACATTTTTCATTAACCAGACAGTGAATCACTTTCTTTAACTATCATTTATAATGTAACTCATAACTTTAAAAGCAAATTTTTAGTTTGTGATTTCTTCATTTTACACTCTGTAATTTTGTGATTTGTACTAATACCCCTAACAACAGTATGAAGGAAAATACAGCTTTGAGAGTACTGCAAAGCATTCCACCTTCCTCCCTCTGAATTAAAGGTGATTAGCTGCACACTTACACTCTGAATAAGTCACAGACAACCAATCAATGTGACATCATCCTAAAAAGTATCTAATGAAATAAATGCTTTAAAGATGAATTTGCAAATAAAAATGCACATAAAACATGGTAGATCTTTTACTTTCAGGTCATTTCAATGAAATCAGGCTGTACCAACCCTGAAAGCAGGTTGCTGCATGTGCAAGGTGTCAGGAATCAAGACATGATGGGGTGGGCATAGGAGAGATTAGCACAGACCCAGTCAACATGTTTTGTATGAGAAGGTTTTGAATGTACAAGTGGGGTAAGACAGCAAAAGAGTTTTCAGAAGTAAATTCCAGAATTTATTAGCTGAAGATTGTATCATACTCCACTTCATCTCTAATGAAGAGTCTCTAATGAAGAAAAGTTAAACACTCTTAACTTTAGTTTGCTTTCTCTCCATGGATGTTGCCTGACCCATTGTGATTTTCAACAATTTTTGTTTTCAGTGTAGATTCCAGCAGCTGCAGAAATTTGCTCCTAATCTTAGAGGTATTCTGCAGGTATTCTGCAGTGTTGGACTTGTCTCCTGGGCTGGATTTACCAGATCACCCCTGACTGGTCATGTTTTCTGCAGCGGGAGGGCACATAAAATACAAGGATGGCATGCTTACCACCTTCCCACCCATCTCCAAGCTATCTCCTATAATGGTACAAAATTACCAGCCCACCCAACATTTTTAAATAATTAATTAGTAGTCAACTGGGACAATTACCAAGCCAACTTTCCAGAATAACATATGGCCAATACTGTAATAATATTGGGGTGAGCAGACAGACAGGAGTGGACAAGCAAATTTTCATTTTAAGGAAACCCCTTAAATTTCAGGTCAGAATGTACTGATTGTAATGAGTTCAGATGGCTTGACCTAATTTAATATGAGTTCCCTGATTGGGATTGTTAATCTAGTCTGATCAGGAATCCCTGACTGACAGCTAAAAAAGGAGCATTGGAAATACTACCACTCTGATAGCTGACTCTGAAAAGGCAGTACTAAAGCCAAGTGACGTTCACATATAAATGAAAGGTGACTTGGTGATGGGATACCAGCCTCTGGAGTTATTTAGTGACAATGACAGTAAAGCACGATTCTGAAGAAACATGCTTGCAACAGATGGATTTGAGTTGGGGTTAGCATTTCTTACATCAATCTTTTGTTTGTGAAGCCTGATACGTTCAACCCTGTCATCAAGAACTGGGCCCAGGATGTGGAAAGAATGCATTATTTGTTTCTTGGCAAACCACATTATGACTGACAAAAAAGCAATAAGTAATTTGCCTGATACCCTGTGGAGCAGCAGCTTTTTCTGTTAATAGAAACTTCATTTTCTCTGAGGCACCAGATACCAAAATGTTTCAAGAATAGACTGTCATAGATAAGGAATATTATCACCCCAAGCCTCATCTAATTCTGAGACATTTACTTGGCAATTTGAAAACCAGGGGAATCCGAATTTTGATTTTTGACTAGATTGAGACCATTGGCAGAAAACTGTGACTTTGGTTTAACCTTTTTAAGGGGATGTTGAAAGGCCATTTGGTATATGGGATTCATGATGTAACTATGCAAAAACATCTACTAGCTGATGTTCAACTGAACTTCAAATAGGCACCACAACACTGGAAAATTCGGCAAGTGGAGCACATGAGTTGCAACTGCATAGTCTCACTGAGGACATGTCCTGATCAGAGGAACTCTAGGTCAGCCCACAGTAAAACCCCAAAACAAAGCCAAGGCTCAGCCAAACACTTAAAATTTTCTTCAGGATCCTGGCAAGCATCCCATTGTAGTTGCTGTTGGTATGTGGACTTGAGACAGCGAAAGAATCCCACTACACCTAAATTGAGTACGATAACTCATGGCCCAGAGTCCGGGAGAATTTATACCCTGGAAAGTTCACCTACGTCTGGTTGGAATGGCTAAATTGCTCAGCAACATCAAACTCAGAACCAATCAAAATAAAAGTCTGTTTAAATGGTCACCTGGTTCTACTTGAAGTCGATACTGGTGTGGCGGTATCCATGATCGCAGAACCAGATTTTAACAAAATCCTCACTGGACTCCAGGCCTTAAACTTGTGCAAGCCCTCAGGTTGGGAGGCTGTACTGACGAACCTTTACAGATTAAGGGTACACCTTTGGTTCTGGTCTCTTATGAACGGCAGGTGGTTCAGTTACCAGTAAGTATAGTAAAAGGCTCGAGCCTAAGCTTGATGGAGCAAAATTGGTTGAGAAAGGTTCGCTTAGATTGGCTGCCTGAGTGAAGTCCTAACTAAATACCCAGAAGTCTTTCCAGGAAGTTCTAGGGACTACCAGAGAAGGTAAGGTCACCTTGCATGTTGAACAGGAAGCAATTCTATGATTCTGCAAGACATGCAATTTGCCTTATGGACAAAAGAAGAGGCAGAAACCAGAAGGCTGGAAAGTGAAGGACTCATCAAGCCAGTTGAGTTTGCAAAATGGGCAACACTGCTTGTATGGATTATGAAGCTTGAAGGGTTCACCTTTGTGTGGATTTTAAACAAATGATAAACCTCTTTTCACAACTGGATGAATACCCAATGCTTCAGAGGGTTTATGCACAAAACTGGAAAGGGGAGCTATCCTTTACAAAGCTGGATGTGAGTCACGCTTGTTTTCAATTGCGTTTAGATGAGGATTCTCAGAAGTATGCTACATTTAATACTCATAAGGGCTTGTACCATTTCATGAGACTGCCATTTGCATTGTTGGCAGCTTGTTCAATTTTTCAGTGGATGATGGAGCACATATTGCAAGACCTACCTCAGATTGGCATTTACCTAGATGACAGGGGAAACTAATACGGAACGCTTGGAGAACTTGGATACAGTCCTTATGCGTTTTCTCAAGATGGGTATTTAACTTGTAAGAAGGGAAAATGTGTGCCCCAGGCACCCCAAGTTACTAGCATGGGTTACAGAGTTGACAATGACAGTTTACATCAGTTGGAAGATAAAGTGAGGGCAATCAAAGGTGCCCAGCTCCCACGTCTGTATGATCTTGGGTCTTTCCTTGGATTGGTGAATTATTACAGAAAGTTCTTACATAACCTGGCCTCCATCCTGGTGTCTTTGCATCAATTCCTAAAAAAAAGTCAGCCTTGGAAATGGTTACATCGATAAGTCCCAGCTTTCAGTGAAGTGAAACAGCAATCATCCTCGAAGGTATTTGGCACACAATGATCCCAAGTGAGATCTGCTATTGACATGCATTGCCTCCCTGTATGGAATCGGGGTGATATTAGCTCATAGGCAGCCCAATGGAGAGAAATGTTCGATGGAAACTCCCCAGTGCTGTCCTCACAAGTCCTAGCACCCAGAAAGGGAAGGATAGCAGGTGAATTTTAAATTATACAACATGTTTGAGAACACTTGAATGGAAAATGTTGGAGCAAGAGATGGCCATTCAGCCCTTCAAACCCACTCTGCTGTTCAATAAAGTCAGGACTGATCTGATTGTAACTTCAAATTCATATTCCTGGTTTACCTTGATAACCTTTCACACCCTTTTTTAACAACAATCTATTTAGCTCTGCCTTAAAAACATTCAATGTTTCTGCTTTCACCATTTCTTCAGGAATAGATTCCAAAGATGCATGAACTTCTGTGAGAAAAAGTTAAATTAATTCCTGTTTTAAATGGGTAAATCCCTCATTTTTTTCACTAGGCCTCAGTTCTCCGACAAGAGGAAATATTGTTTCTATCAACCCACCTTTTACTCTTCTTAACTGCAAAAGATACAAGACTTATAGAATCCCTACAGTGTGGTAACAGGCCATTCAGCCCCACAAGTCCACACAGCCCCTCTGAAGAGCATCCCACCCAGACCCATTCCTCTACTCCTGCATTTCCCACGTGTAACCCACCTAACCTAAACATCCCTGATGCTATGAGAAATTTAACTTGGCCAATTCACCTAGCCTGCACATCTTTGGATTGTAGGAGGAAACCAGAGCACCTGGAGGAAATCCACGCAGACATGGGGAGAATGTGAAAACTTCACACAGACAGTCGCCGGAGGGTGGGATTGACCCCGGCTCCTTGATGCTGTGAGGCAGCAGTGCTAACCACTGAACCACCATGCTGCCCCAAAGTACAAGCCTAGCCTATTTGAATTTCTACTTAAGACACTATTCTATCCCCATTCTAGGGTTTAGTCTAGTAATACTTCTCTGAACTGCATTCAATGTTTAAAGTGCAATCCTTACTTAGCAATTTTTTTTTTTGCTTTATTGTCACTGGACCAAATTGTGAAACTCCCTACTGAACAGTACCACACAGACTGTGATATTTCAGGAAGGTGGCTCGCCATCATCTTCTCAAAGCCAAAAAGGGCAATAATTGGTGGCTTTGTCAGTGAGGAATGCAAGAATATTTTGAATTAATTCACACATCGGTATTAATATAGTTTCAAGACTCACTGGGGTGGTACACTGGAAATTAATCCTCACTTTTCCCAGAGTCATCACAAATGTCAAAAGATTTAATCAAACTATCCAAAATCCTAATTTAGTTGACTGAGGAACCAAAATTAAAAGAATCTGCATACGCTCAGGTTTCTGTACTGAACAAGAAAATAGCTATTTATTGCAAACAGATTGTTTTTGAACAGTGGTAGAAAAGAAAGTTACCAACTCATAACTCCCTATAACTTAAACACCACTCTTAAGAAATCCTATACTCTTACATCATGTGTTCAAAGAGACAAGGTCAGAAGTCACATAACACATTATAGTCCAACGGGTTTATTTGAAATCATAAGCTTTTGGAGCACAGCTCCTTCGTCAGGTGAAGTGAGAGAGAAGTACATACACAGAATTTATAGGCAGAGAGGTCAAGGGCAGATAAATGAAAAGATCATACAAATGGTGTGAGTGGAGTGTCAATAAGATGAATAATGAGTCTCTGCAGGTGATCGAAAGTGTCAGACGGTGTGAGTAACATAAGTATAAGAGTCACATGCCAAGGGTTTAACCAAAGTAACAAGTAATTGTTATACTTGTCGTGTTATTCTGGTCATCTGGTTTGTCTCCAGCATCATTTTTTTGTAATTATTCAATTTTTGTAATTATCTTTCTGCCTCAATTAACTGGAGTACAGGTTATCCCTTCACTTGCTGTTCAGCTGTTGACACTTTACTCACACCATCTAATGCTTTTGATCACCTGAAGAGACTTCTTATTCAGTTTGTTGATGCTCCATTCGCACAATGTGTATGATCTTTTGATCTCTCTGCCTATAAATTCTGTGCCTGTATGCTTTCCTTTGCTTCACCTGATGAAGGAGCAGCACTCTGGAAGCTTATAATTTCAAATAAACCTGCTGTCAATTGACTTCTGACCTTGTCCTCCCCAGTTAACACTGGCACCCCCACATCGCATAAAGAGACAAGATTCAAATAATTCGAGGCAGGAAGAAACAATAAAGGTCAATGAAGTACAGTTCTGGCAACAGTCCAGATTATAGGAGCCGATGAGACGTTTACCTTGCATTCCTTTCCTGTTCCTTTCAACAATCTGAAAATGTGAGGTTGTGGACAAACTAATTCTCAACCTGTATGTCACTGAGGATTCGCACTTCCACCTCTTCTTTCCCTTTTTCCTCTCAAGAAGGAAATTTACAGAGGGAGAGGGAGTTTAGCTAGATGTCTGGAATGTTCTTTCACTTATCCACTTGTGGAAAAGAGAGAGATGATTTCACAGGCTGGATGTTTCTGCTAAAAACTGAAAGGAATGTGGACACTGTAAATCAGGAACAAAAACAGAAGTTGCAGGAAAAGCTCAGCAGGTCTGTCAGTATTTGTGAAAAAAAAATCAGAATTAACGTTTCGGGTCCAGCGAACCTTCCTCAGAACTGAATGTTGCTGTGGTTTTGTACAAACACAAAGTTGAAGCCACTCACCAATCAAGAAGTTTCTGTAACACTGTGTATTCCTGAACACAGCGTAAATTGTTAAAAATTTTCAAAAGTCTGCTATTGGACAAAAATGCTCCTGTACACACTGTTATGGAGCAGAGGTGTCTGCCATTGCCCACTGCCTGATTAAGTCAATCTTGTAGATATAACTCATAAGCAGTCCAGTAACTAATTTAAAAATGAAAATGTCGTATTTTCATTATCCTTTGGTTTAAAACATATATTTTCCCATTCTTAGGTACTCAATACAAAAACTTAAAATGCACTTTTTAAGGGCAATAGCAAGGGTCTTTTCCTTAGGGTGGGGAGTTCAAAACTAGGGGGCATGTTTTTAAGGAGAGGAGAGAGCGTTAAAAAGGACATGAGGGACAACTTTTTAACAGTGGTTCATGTGTGGAATGAACTGCCAGAAAAAGTGATGGATACAGGTATAGTTACAATGTTTAAAAGACATTTGGATAAGTTCATGAATAGGAAATGCTTGGAGGGATATGGGCCAAGCGTAGGCAGGTGGGACTTTTAGTTTGAGAACATGGTTGGCATTGGACAGGGTTGGAATGGTTGTTTCTGTGCTGTATGACCCTGTGACTCTCTAAATCTAGTGAAGTCAAATCTGGAGCCCAGTAAAATGTGGAATAGTGCATGAGCAATGATTGAGGTGAAGTAAACACAATACTGCATTTGTGTACTGGTAGATTCAGTTTTAAGCAGCAGATAGACAATGGGATGAAAACCAAGTCTCTGAGTTATTGGCAGGAGTAAATTGTTCTAATTTTTCATGGGATTTGCCATCACTGGCAACTACAGTATTGGGTGTCCATCTCTAATTATTAAAGATAAAACGTTGTGGGGCTGGATGAACACAGCAGGCCAAGCAGCATCAGAGGAGCAGGCAAGTTGACATTTCGGTTCAAGACCCTTCTTCAGAAATGGGGGAGGGGAAGGGGATTCTGAAATAAATAGGGAGCGAGGGGGAGGCGGATAGAAGATGGTTGAGGGAGAAGATAGGTTGAGAGGAGACAGACAGGTCAAAGAGGCGGGGTTAGAGCCAGTGAAGGTGAATGTAGGTGGGGATTTAGGTGGGGGACAGGTCAGTCCAGGGAGGACGGACAGGTCAAGGGGGCGGGATGAGGTTAGTAGATAGGAGATGGGTGTGGGGCTTGAGGTGGGAGGAATGGTTAGGGAGGTGGGGACGAGCTGGGCTGGTTCTGGGATGCGGTTGGGGGAGGGGAGATTTTGAAGCTTGTGAAGTCCACATCGATACCCTTGGGTTGCAGGGTTCCCAAGCGAAATATGAGATGCTGTTCCTGAAGCATTCGGGTGGCATCATTGCGGCAATGCAGGAGGCCCAGGATGGACGTGTCGTCCAAGGAGTGGGGGGGCGAGTTGAAATGGTTCGTGACTGGGAGGTGTAGTTGTTTGTTGTGAACTGAGCGTAGGTGCTCCGCAAAGTGGTCCCCAAGCCTCCGCTTGTCTTCCCCGATGTAGAGGAGGCCACAACGGGTACAGCAGATGCAGTATACCACATTGGCAGATGTGCAGGTGAACATCTGTTTGATGTGGAAGGTCTTCTTGGGGCCTGGGATGGGGGTAAGGGGGGCAGGTGTAGGGGCAAGGTTTGCAGGGAAACGTGCCAGGGGTGGTAGGGCTGGAGGGGAGTATGGAGCGGACAAGGGAGTCAAGGAGAGAGTGGTCCCTCCAGAATGCAGATAAGGGTGGGAAGGGAAAAATGTCTTTAGTAGTGGGGTCAGATTGCAGATGGCGGAAATGTCGGAGGATAATGCATTGGATTCGGAGGTTGGTGGGGTGGTATGTGAGGACGAGACGGATTCTGTTTTGGTTATTATAGCGGGTAGGGGGTGTGGAGGATGAGTTGCGGCAAATGCAGGAGACACAGTCGAGGGCATTTTCGATCGCTGTGGAGGGGAAGTTGCGGTCCTTGAAAAATGAGGACATCTGGGATGTTCGGGAGTGGAATGCTTCATCTCGGGAGCACTTGCGGCGGAGGCGAAGGAATTGGGAATAGGGGATGGCCTTTTTACAGGAAGATGGGTAGGAGGAGGTGTATTCTAGGTAGTTGTGGGAGTCGGTAGGCTTAAAATGGATATCGGTTTCCAGGTGGAGGCCAGAGATGGAGACAGAGAGGTCCAGGAAGGAGACAGAGGTATTAGAGATGGTCCAGGTAAACTTAAGGTTGGGGTGGAAGGTGTTGGTGAAGTGGATGAACTGTTCGAGCTCCTCGTGGGAGCACGAGGCAGCGCCGAAACAGTCATCAATGTAACAGAGGAAGAGATGGGGGATAGGACCAGTGTGGTTTTGGAAGAGGGATAGTTCCACGTATCCTACAAAGAGGCAGGCATAGCTTGGGCCCATGCGGGTACCCATGGCCACCCCCTTTGTCTGTAGGAAGTGGGAGGAATTGAAAGAGAAGTTGTTGAGTGTGAGGACTTATCAAAGAGTGGCTTGTTAAACTATTGCAAAGAGCAGCTACATGTCATCCACATTGCTGGTGATCTGGAGTCAGCCCAGGTAAAGATGGCAGATTTAGAACATAGAACATAGAACATAGAACAATACAGCGCAGAACAGGCCCTTCGGCCCTCGATGTTGCGCCGCCCTGTGAACTAATCTAAGCCCATCCCCCTACACTATCCCATCATCATCCATATGCTTATCCAAGGACTGTTTAAATGCCCCTAATGTGGCTGAGTTAACTACATTGGCAGGCAGGGCATTCCACGCCCTTACCACTCTCTGAGTAAAGAACCTGCCTCTGACATCTGTCTTAAATCTATCACCCCTCAATTTGCAACTATGCCCCCTCGTACTAGCCGACGTCATCATCCTGGGAAAAAGACTCTCACTGTCCACCCTATCTAATCCTCTGATCATTTTGTATGTCTCTATTAAATCCCCTCTTAGCCTTCTTCTCTCCAATGAGAACAGACCCAAGTCCCTCAGTCTTTCCTCATAAGACCTTCGCTCCAGACCAGGCAACATCCTGGTAAATCTCCACTGCACCTTTTCCAATGCTTCCACATCCTTCCTGTAATGGGGCAACCAGAACTGTACGCAATATTCCAAGTGAGGCCGCACTAGCGTTTTGTACAGTTGCAGCATGACATCACGGCTCCGGAACTCAATCCCTCTACCAATGAAACCTAACACACCGTATGCCTTCTTAACAGCACTATCAACCTGGGTGGCAACTTTCAGGGATCTATGTACCTGGACACCAAGATCCCTCTGCACATCCACACTACCAAGAATCTTTCCATTGACCCAGTATTCTGCCTTCCTATTATTCTTCCCAAAGTGCATCACCTCACATTTATCTGCATTGAACTCCATTTGCCACCTTTCAGCCCAATTCTGCAGTTTATCCAAGTCTCCCTGCAACCTGCAACATTCTTCCACACTGTCCACCACTCCACCGACTTTAGTGTCATCTGCAAACTTACTAACCCATCCACCTATGTCTGCGTCCAAGTCATTTATAAAAATGACAAACAGCAGTGGTCCCAAAACAGATCCTTGTAGCACATCACTAGTAACCGGACTCCAGGCTGAATATTTTCCATCAACCACCACTCTTTGGCTTCTTTCAGAAAGCCAGTTTCTAATCCAAACTCCTAAATCTCCCTCAATCCCATGCCTCCGCATTTTCTCCAATAGCCTACCACGTGGAACCTTATCAAAAGCTTTACTGAAGTCCACGTACACCACGTCAACTGCCCTACCCTCATCCACATGCTTGGTCACCTTCTCAAAAAACTCAATGAGGTTTGTGAGACACGACCTGCCCTTGACGAATCCATGTTGACTATCTCCAATCAAATTGTTGCTTGTTAGATGATTATAAATCCTATCTCTTATAATCCTTTCCAAAAATTTTCCTACAACAGATGTAAGGCTCACTGGTCTATAATTACCTGGGTCATCTCTACTGCCCTTCTTGAACAAGGACACAACATTTGCAATCCTCCAGACCTCTGGTACTAAACCTGTACACAATGACGACTCAAAGATCAAGGCCAAAGGCTCCGCCATCTCCTCCCTAGCTTCCCAGAGAATCCTCGGAAAAATCCCATCTGGCCCAGGGGATTTATCTACCTTCACACCTTCGAGGATTGATAACACCTCCTCCTTACTAACCTCAATCCTTTCAAGTCTAATAGCCCGTATCTCAGTCTTCTCCTCTACAATATTCTCCTTTTCCTGAGTGAAAACAGATGAGAAATATTTGTTTAGCACCTCTCCGATCTCCACAGGGTCCACACACAACTTCCCACTACTGTCTTTGACTGGCCCTATTCTTACCCTAGTCATCCTTTTATTCCCCACATACCAATAGAAAGCGTAAGGGTTCTCCTTAGTTCTACCTGCTAATAACTGCTCATGTCCCCTCCTTGCTCTTCTTAACTCTCTCTTTAAATCCTTCCTAGCTAATCTGTAACTCTCCATCGCCTCATCTGAACCATCTCGTCTCAATGTCACATAAGCCTCCCTCTTCCGCTTAACAAGAGATACAATTTCTTTTGTAAACCAAGGTTCCTTTACCTTATCACTTCCTCCCTGCCTGACAGGGACATACCTATCAAGGACACGCAATATCTGTTCCTTAAACCAGCTCCACATTTCGATTGTCCCCATCCCCTGCATTTTGCTACCCCATTCTATCCCTCCTAAGTCTTGCCTAATTGCATTATAATTGCCTTTCCCCCATCTATAACTCTTGCCCAGTGGCATGTTCCTATCCCTTTCCATTGCTAAACTAAACGTAACCGAATTATGGTCACTCTCTCCAAAGTGCTCACCTACCACTAAATCAAACACCTGGCCTGGTTCATTACCAAGTACCAGATCCAGTGGGGCCTCCCCTCTTGTCGGCCCTTCGACATACTGTGTCAGGAAACCCTCCTGCACACATTGGACAAAAACCGATCCATCCGACGTACTAGAGTTATAGCATTTCCAGACAATGTTGGGGAAGTTAAAGTCTCCCATAATGACCACCTTGTTCCTTTCACTCCTGCCCAGAATCGTTTTGCCGATCCTCTTCTCCACATCCCTGGAACTTTGCGGAGGCCTATAAAAAACTCCTAGCAGTGTGACCTCTCCTCTCCTGTTTCTGACCTCAGCCCATACCACCTCAGTAGACCAGTCCTTGTCAAAAGTTCTTTCAGCCACCGTTATACTGTCCTTGACCAACAAAGCTACACCTCCTCCTCTTTTACCACCTTCCCTGATCTTTATGAAAGATCTAAACCCTGGAACCTGCAACATCCATTCCTGACCCTGCTCTATCCACATCTCCGAAATGGCCACAACATCCATAAAAGACAATAGCAAACCAGGTCAGTTATTACAAGCATTGATGATAGTTTCATAATCACTGATATTAAGATGAGTTTTCAATTCTAGATTTTAATAGTCAAATTTAAACTGCATCAGTTGCCATGGTAGGATTTGAACTCTTCGGTGTCCTTTGAGCACTCACTCATTAACAACCTCGTGCCTTAACTACGATGCCATCACCTCCCCAAAAATGGCATTCCCTTGCTCATGTTGATTTGAGTGAATTTTTTCTATGATGTGCATTTTCCAAGTGTTCAATTTCAGTTATATGAATGGAAATTGTACCTCAAGCTGATTGTCTGATTAGAACCAAGTATGTCGACTGAAATATGGAATAATATAGGTTCCAATAAAATATTTAATCACCCGGACTCTTAGGGACTTAGACTATTCATGCATTTAGACGCTAAAGTATGTTTTTGATTTGGAGAATACTGTATTCTAATTATCTGCTTCATTTATACACTTTGTCAAACTGCAACAGTTAAATATAAAAATATTTTATACACATCATAAACTATACTGTGATGCAACAGCAAGAAAAAAAATCAAAATATGGAATTCCTGTTCTGATTTTCCTCAATTGGATTGTAGAATTGACAGAAACCAGTTACAGCTCACTGGCATTACATTTACATTAAACATTATTTGTGGAAACGTTTGATGAAACAATAAAGTACTTTCTACTGAGTATCATACAATTTTGCAGCAATCACCTTACTGCACCTGTATTATTGATCAGTTTACAACTATAACAATAAAGAAGACTGAAAAATTAATATTGCAAGCAGTCCTACTAAGTAATTAAGGTTTTGCTTTAATCAATAAATGATACAAAAAGCAATCCATTCAGCATGATTGATAACACTAATGTCAGAAGTGTGAACTGTGGGCGCTTAGTGTTATTAAACTTTGATCAGGAGTGGAGTTAATGAAGGGTTAGCAATCAACTACAAGTGTTCATTGCTGTATCTGACAATGAAAGAAAACTCTGAATATTGACGATAATTCAGGACTCAGTACTTAAAATTGAACTCATTTACTAATAGTGACAAATGCGGTCTCTGCTCTACATTATAAAATGCGTCTATGCTATAGGGCAATTCTGCATTCAATCTCGCTAAAGAGATGTATGCATCCTTACCAAGGCCCTGCTGTGGTAGTAGGGCACCACACATATAATCCTATATCCCTTTCTACATGTTTTAATTACACCATTGTATTGAGATTGTTACATAGTGGAGCCCCTAGGTATTGTTACAAAAACAAAATACAACAGATATTGAAAATCTGAAATAAAAACAGAAAATGCTGGAAATACTCAGCAGATCTAGTAGCATCCATGGAAATAATCTTGCCGGTCATAGTTTGGGCAGGTTGCCCATCCTTAAAATACCAATATCTCTAAAAATTGGGTATTGATATCACTTTTAAATGTGCAAATTAGCTGCCCACTTCTATGGGGAGGATAACCAACCCAACTAAACCTGGTACCTAGTCACACTGTTGGGAAATGATACAGCAGTAGAATCATGTTGAGGAGTCACCCTGATACTGCTACCTGTTGAGTTTTACTGACATTCCTGCCCCAGTGAACCCACCCAACACTTCAACCCTGCTATCTAGAGGTCAGTACAGTTTTGGCTCTTAACTCAATTTCTGCATCTGCAGATGCTACCTGACCCGCTGAGTATTTCCAGCATTTTCTACACATATCTCAGATTTCCACCTTCCACAGCCATCTGCTTCTGAATATTGGATGGAATTGGAATGAGTCTCTGTAATACTAGGGAAGGCTCTCAGTTCAGTGACTGCAGCTTGAAAGTGGGGATGTGTCATTACCAGTGTGGGGTTGACAAACAATGAATTGGGAGGTAGTCCTTTCTCGTAGATCACTGGTGGCTGCAGTGATTGGAAATGCAGCAGGGGTGGTGACTGGGAATGCGAGCTGCGTCAGTTAGGATGGGCTCTTTGTGACGATGGCAGACTACATTCTTTGAGTGTTGGAATGTGGTATAAACATATACAGATTATGAGTAGGGTAGGCCATTTGTCACCTCAAATCTACTCCACATCCCAATAAGATCATGGCTGATCTGAACAATATCCCAAATCTACATTTTTGGTCCAATAACGTGGACTCCCATGTTAGTAAAGAATCTATCTACCATACTTTTAAAATATTCCATGACCTTGCCTCAGCTGCTCTCTAGAGAAGAGAGTTCTAAAGACTCACAACCCTTCAAGAGAAATAAAATAAAATCTTCTAACCTTTGTCTCAAATGGAAAAACCATACTTTAAAACTTGCACCAGTCTCTACCACAAAGGAAAACATCTTCTCTGAATCCACCTTGTCGATTCCTCTCAGGATCTTAAATGTTTCAGCAAGATCCATCTTCTGTTCTCCTAAATTCTGATGGATAAAGGACTTGTCCATCCAACGTTTCCTGATAATATAAACTCCTCCTATCCTAGGTGTCAGTCAAGTGAACTTTTTTCGAACTACTTACAGTCATAGAGTCATAGAGATATAAGGGACGAAAACAGACCCTTTGGTGTAACTCGTCCATGCTGACCAGATATCCTAAATAAATCTAAACCCATTTATCAGCATTTGGCCCAGCTCCCTCTAAACCCTTCCTATTGATAAGCCCATCCAGATGTCTTTTAAATGGTGTAATTGTACCAGCCTCCACCACTTTTTCTAGCAGCTCATTACATACATGCAACACCCTCTGCATAAAGAAGTTGCCCCCCTTAGGTTCCTTTTAAATCTTTCCCCTCTCACCTTAAGCCTATGTCTTCTAGTTTTGGACCCCTCCACCCCATGGAGAAGACCTTGTCTATTTATCGTATCCGTAATCATGCTCTTCATGATTTTTATAAATCCCTACAAGGTCGCCCCTCAGCCTCCGACGCTGCAAGGAAAATAGCCCCAGTCTATTCAGCCTTTCCCCACACAACTATAGGAAAACTATTGGAGAAATGCATAAAGGACGATAGGAAGAGGAGCACACCATTTAGCCCCACAAGCATATTCTGCAAAATGAGACCATGGTTGATTTACAACGTAACTTCATATGCTGGTCCCAGCTCCCTTAAACCCTTTGGTTAACTAAAATCCATCCGTCTCAGATTTAAAATTAAGATTGGATCTATCATCAATTGTTATTTCTGCAAGAAAGTTTTAACTTCTTTATGTGGATAATTAATAATTTCACCTTGTCTGACATTGAAATCAGGCTGCAGGTGTCAGTGAGAATTAAAAAATGCTTCAGGTAAAGATTTACAAGAATGTTGCCAGGGTTTGAAATAATGGGAGAGGCCAAATAGGGAGGGCTGCTTTCCCTGGAGCATTGAGGCTGAGGGTTGATCTCTTAGAGGTTTATAATACCATGAAGGACACCAATATGATAAACAGATAAGATCTTTGCCCCGGGGTGTGGAGTCCAAAACTAGAGAGCATAGGTTTAAGATAAGAGGGGAAAGGTTTAAAAGGAACCTAAGGGGCAACATTTTCATGCATAGGGTGGTATGTGTACGGAATGAGCTATCAGATGAAGTGGTGGTTTCTGGTACAATTACAACATTTGAAAGGCATCTCTGATGGGTATATGAGTAGAAAGGCTTTAGAGGGATATGGGCCAAATGCTGGCAAATGGGACTAGATTTATACATAGGATATTGGGTCAGCATGGCCGAGTTGGACCAAAGGGTCTGTTTCCATGCTGTATGTCTCTATGACTACTTTGATTGAAAGCCAATCTGCTACAGGTTACATAAAAGAATCAATAAAATATGGCCATGCAATTTCAATGGAGATTTTTGTTGACATTACACAAGTGTACAATTATGTCATTATGAATGCTTGGCTGAGGTTGAAAATTAATAATTATTTCAATTGGAGGTTCTGAGTTCAAGTTTACAGTTTAGACAGTCCAATAAAAATTTCGTGGTCTCTGGTGTGTGATCTGAAAAGAATTTTCCTTGCTTTTATAACAAACTAACAACTTGAGGATATTTAAAAGCTTTGAATATTTTGCCTTCTTTCAAATGTGTACTCCTTATACCCCCTTGATTGTGTGGCCAAATTCCGCCCTAACTCCTTTTACAAGTTTGCTGACAGTATCATCATTGTAGGTCAATTTCAGCCAATGACAAGACAGAATACAGGAAAGAGATTGAGTGCTCTGTGGCCTGGTGTAAAATAATAATCTCTCAATCAACATCAGGCAAATGAAGGAACTGGTCATTGACTTCAAGAAGCAGAGTGGACAGCACACCGCTGTTGGCGTCAATGGTGCTGATGTGGAGATGTTCAAGAACGTCAATTTCCTGGGAGTGATGATCACCGACAATCTGTCTTGCTTCACTCACTTGAACACAATGGTCAAGAAAGCTCAACAACACCTCTATTTCCCCAGGGGGTTAAGGAAATTCAACATGTCCACAAAGACTCTTAGCAATTTTTATAGTTGCACCATAGAAAGCATCCTATCTGCTGTTCCCAAGACTACAAGCAACTACAGAGAGTCATGAGGATAGACCAGTCCATCACACAAAACAGCCTTCCATCTGTTGACTTCATTTATACATCGTCGACCTTGGCAAAGCAGCCAACACAATCAAAGACCCCTCCCACACTGCTTATACACTCTTCCACCCTCTTCCGTTGGGCAGAAGATATAAAACTTTGAATACATGTATGAACAGATTTAAGAACAGCTTCTTCCTTGTTGTTATCAGACTTCTGAACAGACCTCTCAAATGTTAATTTTGATCACCTCTCTTTGCGTCTTCTCTACAACTTTAACATTGTATTCTGCATTCTGTTCTGTTGCCTGTTACACTTTGCATGGTAAGATCTGCCTGTAGAGCATACAAAACAACACTTTTCACTGTATCTTGGTACATGTGACAATAATAAATCAAATCCATCAAATCAAATGAGCAGTGTTACATTGTTAGAAATATTATATTTTGAATCTATTTTTCTTGTGCTTACCTTTTACAGAGGTTGATTTAGTGAGTAGGCTAATATCCTAACTCATATTATCCATTTCAAGTGTAATGGTCTGGCCTTTGCTCTAGCAATATTTTGTAAAGCTGTGCTTTCCTCTATATTCACTACATGGAGTGTTTCTCCCTGATCTCTGGCATGTCATGCGCAATCTGCAACAACACTGGGCATTGCTCATCTGCGGGAAATGGCATCCTGAGGGACCTTTGGCTGCATCTTCTTTACGTGGAGGTTGTTCAGCATCTGCTGGAAGTTGCTGCTGGTCTTGGGTTTGCTTGTGCATCTGTTCCCCTTTCATTTTTTTGTATCTTTGTTGCACTGTGGCCACGGAAGTAATGACTGCTGCAGTAGTTAGATCCGTTGGTCACTGTTCTAACAAACTCATGTAAGAATTATTAGGCATGTAAAGCAACTTTTTTTTGTGAGCAGTCTACATTCTCATTACACGCCAATAACAATTTAACATCATCCTGAATACACTGGAACATGGAGGACTCTGACAAGCAGAAACCTGACTGATGAGATAACAAGCGTGGGGCTGGATGAACACAGCAGGTCAAGCAGCATCATAGGAGCAGGAAAACTTGACGTTTCGGGCCTAGAAGGGTCTAGGCCC
>JAHRHZ010000017.1:7038964-7064198 GCA_024137785.1 Ginglymostoma cirratum | reverse complement strand
GATTCTCCAGCATCTGCAGTCCCTTTTATCTTTTATACCTGACTGATGAGTTCTGGGTTCCTGACTGATTTAATGTTAATTGCTGGATTGGGTACACTGGATCTGCAGCACTGCTTATGATGCTTTACATCAGTTTCAGAATTTCAAGTTTGCAGGCTCCATCTGCTCCTCTTTACCATGGACGTGCGATCCCTTTACTCATCCACCCCCCACCAGGATGGTCTCAGGTCTCTGCCTCTTCCTGGAGCAAAGGCCTGAACTGTCCCCACCCACCACAATCTCCCTATGCTCAGCTGGACTTTTCCTCACCCTCAACAATGTCTCTTTTAACTTCTCTCATTTCTTTTGGGCCAGAGGGGTGGCCATGGGCACCCACATGGGCTCTAGTTTTGCGAGTCTCTTCGTGGAGTAAGTGAAACATTCTTTGTTCCAGTCCTATTCCAGCCCCCACTCATGACTCTTTCTCCAATATATTGATGAGATTATTGGTGCTGCTTCCTTCTCTTGTCCAGAATTGGAAACATTCATCGATTTCACTTCCAATTTCCAACCCGCTCTCACTTTCACTTGGTCTATGTCTGAATCCTCCCTTCCCCTCATCAACATTTTTATTTCTATTTCTGGGGAAAGACTGGCTACCAACATCCACTATTAGACTACCAGCTCTCGCAGCTACCTGACTATTCATCCTCGCACCCTGCTTCCAATCTCCCAGTTCTTCTGTCTCCATTGCATATGCTCTGATGAGGCCAACTTTGATAAGGGACCCTCTGAAACGTACACCTTCTTCCTCAACCAAGCTTTTACCAGCACCGTTGTCGACAGGACTCTCACTTGGGTCTGACCCATTTCCCGAACTTGCCCCCTCACCCTCTCTCTTCTCTCCCGCAACAACAATAGGGTCACCCTTATCCTTAACTACCATCCCACCAGCATCCACATCCAGAAGATCATCAGATGTTATTTCTACCACTTCCAGTGAAATGCCACCAATTGACACATATTCCCCTCCCCTCCCATGTCCATCTTCCAAGAGACTGTTCCCTCTGGGATACCCTGGTCCACTTTTCCTTCACTCCACAGTTCCACGGCTCCACAGTACCTTCCCCATTTACCTCCTCCCTCCTTGGTATCCAAGGGCCCAAACATACCTTGCAGGTGAAGCAACACTTTACCCACATTTCACACAATCTAATCTACTGCATTTGCTGCTCACAATGTAGTCTCCTCTACAATGGGGAAACAAAATGTGGACTGGGTAACTGCTTCACAGAACATCTATGTTCTGCCCACAAAAATGATCCTGAGCTTCCAGTTGCTTGCCATATTAACATACCATCCTGTTCCCTGGCCAACATCTCTCTCTCAGGCTTGCTGTAGTTTTCCAGTGAAGCTCAGTGCAAACTGGAAGTACAACACCTCTTTTTCTGCTCGGGGACCTTGCAGCCCTCCGGACTCAACATCGAGTACAATAATTTTAGGGCTTGAACTCTCCCATCTCCTAGCCCCCTAGCCCACATACCAGGCCTTGCTATCACATAGCCTGCCATTACACATTACCTATCGTTAGCCACTAACAGTCTCCAGTAACAGCCATTCACTCCCCTAGCCAGATTGTTATCTACTCCTTCGTCTGTCCAACTGTCTTCGCTATCCTTGGGCTGTATTCCCATCTGTTGTTTACTCCTTACCCTCTCCCCCCACCCTAACATCTGCATATAAACTAACATTTTCCTGGCTACCATCAGTTCTGAGGAAGTGTCACTGGACCCGAAACGCTAACTGTATTTTTTCTTCACAAATGTTGTCAGATGTGCTGAGCTTTTCCAGCAACTTCTGTTTTTGTTGCTGATTGTGGCCCACTTGCTGGACTGTAATGGATTGGAATGTCTGACCCTATATGCAGCAAGTGATCAACTAACTGTATCCAAGCCCTGCACTGATATTGGATATTGTACTTAACTTATTGTGCCGGTGCCTTGACTGGTCATGGTTCCTTTTGGTTTGATTGAGAGACCACACTCTTTACACTTTGAAACATGACCATGTGGTTGAAGCACATGCCGTTTGTTTGCCACATAATTGCTGGCACATGTTGTTGATGTGACATTGAAATTGCATGGTACAGTAACATGTTCACCCCCATGCAACAAATCACAGCTAACAACCAGAACACGCCGTCTGATTTTGTGTCTGTGCTAAATAGCAAGGCAAGGCAGAGTACTATGAACCCTTAAGTTCTGAATGAGGTGGCAAATCACAATAAGGTCAGGCAAGGCAGAGATGTTGTGAGCATCCAGGTACGTGTGAAGTGAGAAGGTACAAACAAAACGAGCAAAAAGCTTTGCTCCAGTGCATGTAATGGGTGTCTGGCCATGCGTGCAGAGTGGTATTGCAGCAAGTATTACAATACAAGACGTCCATGCACTCCGCACTCCAGTACTGAAGTGATGAACTGTATTGTAAGAAAGTCAAAGATACACGATGATGAAGTGATGAGGCTGCTGAGTGTCCGACGCAAATCTCTGTGCACAGAGTGTGCAGCAGTCCATGTTGATGATGTGTGGTCAGAGTTGTGGGAACTGCTGGCCGAGATGGAGGCCCCCCCAAGCAAGCAGTCAAAACAGCCATATACCAGCTCTGACTTTCATGTCAGGATGTCTCGCAATCTAGTCTCTCTCCACTGTGTGGGGGAAGGTGAGAATATGCAATACTAGAATGTTAAAAGTGCAAATAGGCCTCTTGTAGCTCACCAGCAAGATTGTCATCTCACCTTTAAAAACTTGGGTGGAAAATCAGTTATCTTCTTTTGACACCAGGTAGCTGATATTTCTAAACTCTCAATATTTTCCCAAGGACTTGCCATTAGCCATGTTGTGTAGGGGTTGGGAAAATTCAGCCCAGAGACTTTATTGACATAATTTACCATGGCTTCTGAGGTGTAATTTTCCTAAGAAATAGTTCATCAAAATGTCACTCAGAGGCAGAAAAATGAAAACATTGTCTACGCTGGCAACATTCAAGGAATTCTGGGTCTTGGGGGTTTAAAACCTTCCACCTTGTGACCATTTTGGCTTTTTGTTAATTATTTATAAAATCTTGCTTAAATTCTATTTGACTCAGAAATACTGCTCATTGGTGCCTTGTTAGGTCAAGCATACTGGAGATCTCACATTTATAAATTCGAACTTCAAACTTAAATATTTTAAGGAAAAAGATTTTATATTTTAAATCTTTGAATACTTACACTGCCCAAATAATAATTTTGCTTCGGAAATATTGTCAAAAATCTCCATTGTAATTACTCATTAGACTTTTTAAACTAATTTTTTTTAGGTTTGTACCTGATATTTCAACTTCTAACTTAATCTTTACTGTTGGGTTTTGTCCCAAACTTGTTTAATTCTCTGTAGCGTTGCTTGAAAGCAATTTGCTTATGAGTGCTTTTCATGTTCTGGTTAGAAGTCTGCATAATGCTTTGATGCTATTGACTGGCTGGACAGATTAATGACATCACTGCAGCTTGGCACTTCAAATTCCCATTAAAGAATGCCACAGTCAATTGCATAGTGAGACAGTCAATGTTCTCACCTTTGAGATTGCGAGATTATTCCGTGCAATTTTCTTTTGTGGTCAGTGCCAATCATTTTTATCTTCATTGGCTTAAATTCTGCGGTCAGCAATGAGTTCCACAATGTTAATTAAATTTCCCCATAACCTTAGCTTTTCTGTCTTTGAATGTTTCTCATTGGGGTTACAGAAATAGTATGATAGACTTCTCTCTTTTTTGACATCTGGACAATGCTCAGTTTCCAAAGCAAAAACAGAAAGTGAGAGTAGAGACTCAATAGACCAGGACTCTGTATGAAATGTTGCCTTTGGTTTCCAGAATGGAAGTAATTGTGTTTGCATGGATCTCCCAGTGTGGTTTTCCTCAATTACAAACAGATAAACAACCAGGTAAAGTGAAAAGGGGTTTGAACCGAGACTCGCTTTGGAACAAATTGTTCAATGGGATCCCAGGGGACCTTACTGAAGAGAAGCCTTCTCTTACTTATGAGATGATCACCAGGCTTTTTTAGGTCTGAAATTTGATATAAGTCACAAGGTCAAAAGCGAATTTGTCCCTGTTTGCCGCAACAGGGCATTACAGAGCTTGGGACTGTTTTGGAACAACAGCGTGATGAAAGTAGTTTTGCTCAAAAACACTTGGACACCCTATTTCATTGGAATATCTGGTAATCCGCTTGGCACTTGAGGGTAGAGCTGACAGACAAATTGGTCAATTTATTTTAAGTAATTACTATTCTATAAGTTTAAAGAAGCTACTTGGGTGTTGCAACTTCAAAATCTTTAGTGCTGGTGCTATGGAAATTGTGATGTGACAAAATGACACACAAAGTATTTTTATTGATGCTGTTGTGTACTTCATAACTGCCCCATGCTGAGAAGGAAGCCTCCACCATCCGACAAATGGAGATGAGCGTGCAAGGGAGCCACACTGGCACAATGGAGCACACCAATGACATGCTTAAGCACTGTTTTGATGTGTCTACTGCTTGGGGAATTCCTCAAAGCTCACGGTGTTCTTCACAACACCATGAGTGAGCTGCCATTGGCACCAGGTATCCACATGGCCACTCCAGGAAAATGATGAAGAAAAAGCAGGAAGCCTGAATCCAAACATCCTTCCATCCAAACATGCTGTTTGATCGGGGTCCTTAGACTCTGCTTCCCTTAGGACAACATTCCTTCATCCATATGGCTCCAGTATTCTTCGCTTTACCATCCATCTGTGATGCCTTACTTGAGTGCCTCTTTGGGCAAGATCCTGCAATTAAAACAACTGTCAAAACCTTTCCGTTAGAACTTTTCCGATAGAACATCCAATTAAACAAACAATACAGAAGTATTCACATTCTGTGTTGCCTGTTTTGGCCTAATGCTCCTTAGTGGCTGCAAGCTGATTGCTGAAACACTGCTGACTTTCACTGGGCAGGACTGCAGATCACTTTGCATGCCATCCTCTATCCATACAAACATACTAGCCTTTATAGTAGACGTCAACAATTTCTCAATTACAGATGATGAGCTAACTTTATCTGTTTTTGGTCTCCCTCCCTTTTTGAATTAGGCTGTTAGCTTGACAGTTTTCTAATCCTCCATGACTTTTCCAGAATCTAGGAAGTCTTGGAAGTTATTACTAATACATCCATTAACCATTTAAGGAAACATTTACACATTTTTATACACTTACTGCTTTATCCTGATTTATTTTCTCACCCTTTATGCTTTTGATTTCATCTTTTGTTGGTTTAAAACTTTCCCAAACTGCTATTTTACTACTAATCTTTGACACATTGTATGTTTTTTTCTTTCAATATGATACTATTCTTAACTTCTTTGTTTAATCATGATCAGCTAATCTCTTTCCTAGAATCCTTCTTCCTGACTGGGACATAGCTTTGCTGTGAGACATTACTTTTTTTTTAAATGTGGGTCATTATTCCTCAACCATTGTTTCTGCTCAACGCCTTTCTCAGTCCATTCTAGCCAATTCTGTCCTCAGTTAATTGTAAATATCCATATATAAGTTTAGTGCAGTCAGTTCTGACCAAAGTTTCTCACTCTCAAACTGAATAATAAATTCTGGCATGTTACGGCCATTATTCCCTAAAGGATCTTTAATTCTGAAACCATTTATTCAACCAGCCTCATTATATGTTGCCAGATTCAAAACAGCCTGATCCATAGTTAGATTCACAATATATTTTTCAAGCAAATGATCCCAAATGCACTTTATGAACCCTTCCTCATGGTTACAACTGTAAATTTGATTTTCACAATATAACCAAAAATTGAAGTCCCCCATGGTTAATGCACTTTCTTTATTAAGTAGCCTCATTAACTCCAGGTTGCTTATCCTACAGGACAGCTGCTGGTAGGGACCCTGTATAGGGTGGGCCGAAGGGCTGAAAGCTACATGAGAATTTAGATTGTATAGGATGGGATGAATGGCTAAAATTGATGATACTCGACAAGCTGCATGACCTTGGATGAGAGATAACAAGGTGTAGAGCTGGATGAACACAGTAGGCCAAGCAACATCAGAGGAGCAGGAAGGCTGATGTTTCTGGCCTAGAAACTTCGTCAGAAAATAGGTCTAGGCCCGAAACGTCAGCTTTCCTGCTCCTCTGATGTTGCTTGGCCGGCTGTGTTCATCCAGCTCTACACCTTGTTATCTCAGATTCTCCAACATCTGCAGTTCCTACTATCTCTGACCTTGGATGAGTCTTGTTAACATTCCTTTATGGGCCAAAGGCGCACCTGCAACTTGTTTTTCTGTAGCAGTATTTTGTCTTCTGTACCTGCTTTCTCTGTGTTGGCTGTTTGTTACACTGTATAAGAGAGTGAGTTTTGTTCCAAGTTGCTGGACTTCACCTCAGCTCAGAATCATGAATAGTGCCAGGAATAAACCTATGCCTCCACACCAGCCATCGATTGAGGGGCTTCCAACGGACAGAAGGACGTGAGACTTGTTGCTTTTTATCTTTTCTCTTCCATTTATTATGAACACTGTAATCATTTATTATTACCACTAGAGTCATTATTATTACTGAATAAACATACATATTTAAGCAAATTGCTATTGTCGAGCCTTCTCTTAATTATATTTACCCTAATCTGAAAAGAACCACTTGGATACATGCTGTGATCCAAGACAGGCCCTATAGACTATTCCCGCCAGTGTGTTTTCTCCTCGTTATCTCTTACCTCCACAAATATGGATTCTACATCATCCAATTTCAGATCATTTCTTGCTATTGCGCTTATTCCATCTTGCACTAACAAGGCTACCTCCGACAATATCTGAAGTTTATACTCCAGCTCCTGAACTTAGATCTGAAGTTGCTCAAATTGCAAACATTCGCTACATATGTGTTCACTGTGGATCACTTTAGCACAACATATCCCATGACCTGCCACTGCTGTCATATTTCATTTACATTGTTAATTAATTCACTCCAGAATGCTGGCTTTTTACACTTGAAAAATTCCCATTCTTTACATTTTATTCTAAATTTTCTTCTTCTCATTCATAAACTGATCTTTTTGAGAAGATGCTTTTATTGAAACAAAGAAACTGCCTGATATTAAAATGACCAAGTGAATTGTTTGATTGATTGATTTATTGTCACGTGTGCTGAAGTACAGTGAAAAGCTTTGTTTACAAGCAATATAGGCAAATTATAGTAAGCAAGGATGTACATATGAAAAAGACTTAGAAATAGGCACACAGGTTACATTGCACAGGGTGTGCACTAAGCAAGATCATTGTTAGCAATATCAGCATTAATTGAGGCTAGACAGTCCATTCATCACTCTAATAATGGGCGGGAAGAAACTGTTCCTGAACCTGCTAGTGCGTGTGTTCAGGCTTCTGTGTCTTCTGCTTGGTGGAAGATGTTGTAGGAGACCATTACTGGGGTGCGATGGGTCTTTGATGTTGGCAGCCTTTCCGTGACAGTGAGTGATGTAAATGGGGTCCATGGATGGAAGGTTGGCTTCCGTGATGGTCTGGGCTGTGCACACTACCTGTTACAGTTTCTTATAGTCCTGGGCAAAGCAGTTGCCATACCAAGCCGTTATGCACCCAGACAGTATGCTTTCAATGGTGCATCTGTAGAAGTTGATGAGGATCCTTATGGACATCCCAAATTTCCTGAGCGGCCTGAGGAAGAAGAGGTGTAATGCCTTCTTGAGTGTTACATCTATGTGGTAAGTCCCGGGCAGGTTGTCGGTTATTGTTACTCTGAGGAACTTGACCTCTCCACCCTCTCTACCTCAGTTCCGCTGATGTAGTTGGAGGTGCGTTCTCCTTCTTTCTTTCTGGAATCAACAATCAGTTCTTTAGTTTTGCTGACATTGAAAGAGAGAGATTGGACTCATTGCACCATGTCATCAAGCCCTCTATCTCCCTTCTGTATTTTGACTCATTGTTGTTAGCCATCCATCCTACTACGGTGGTGTCATCAGTGAGCGCGTAGGTGGCATTCATTTGGAATTTGGAAAAGCAGTCATGGGTGTACAGTGAGTACAGTCGGGGGCTGAGGACGCATCCTTGGGGGAGTTTAGTGTTGAATGTTATTGTGGAGGAGGTCTGGTTACCTAAGTTCACTGATTGTGGTCCGTAGGACAGAAAGCTAAGGATCCAGTCACAGAGGGTGGAGCTGAGACCAAGGTCACAGAGTTTTGAGATCAGTCTGGAGGAGGTAATGATGTTGAAGATGGAACTGTAGTCAATGAGCAGGAGTCTGATTTAGGCATTCTTATTGTCCAGGTGTTCCAAGATTGAGTGCAGAGCTAGGGATATGGCTGTGGACCTATTACAGCAGTAGGCAAATTGTAGGGGGTTGAGGCAGGCTGGAAGACTGGAGTTGTATTGGGCCATGACCAGCCTCTTGAAGCACTTCATAATTATTGAGGTCAGAGCCACTGGGCGGTAGTCATTAAGGCATATTGCTTGTGCTTTCTTAGGTACTGGGATGATGGTGGTCTACCTGAAGCAGGTGGGGACTTCAGCTTGTAGGAGAGAGAGGTTGAAGATGTCTGTGAATACTTCTGCTAGTTGGTCTGCACAGGATCTGAGTGCTTGGCCGGGGATGCCATCTGAGTCCATCATATTTCTTTATTCATTCGCGGGATGAGGGAGTTGCTGGCTAGGCAGTGTTTATTGCTCATCCCTGATTGGCCAGACGGCAACCACATTGCTGTGGGTCTGGAGTCACATGTAAGCCAGACCAGGTAAGGATGACAGTTTCCTTCCCTAAAGTACATTTGAGAACCAGATGGGTTTTTCCGACAACCGACAATGGATAATGGATTCATGATCATCATTTGGTTCTTAATTCCAGATATTTATTGAATTCAAATTCCACCATCTGATGTGTCAGGATTCGAACCCGGATCCCCAGAATGTTATCTGGATCTCTGGATAAATAGTCCAGTGATAGTACCACTAGGCCATCACTATCCCCTTTCCTTGGATTGACTTCTAGAAAAACCGATCTAACGTAAGCAGCAGTGACCAAAGGAAATGATGTGTTTGGGGCTGTCGGGTGTCACATTGCCACTGGTATTCTGCTCAAACTGAGTATAGAAAGCAATGGGTGCTTCAGGGAGGGATGAGTCTTTGTTCCATTATGTTGTTTAGGCCTTGCCACATTTGATGGGAGTCTGTTTGGTTGGTTTGGACCTCTAACTTGGTCTGCTGTTACCTCTTGGTAACCCTGATCGCTTTCTGGAGGTCGTATCTGGATTTCCTGTATTGGCCTGGGTCATCCAACTTAAATGTTGCACGTCTGGTCTTCAGTAGGAAGTGGATGTCCTCGTTCATCCAAAGTTTATGGTTGGGGAACAGTCAGATTCTTTGACTTTGGTACGAACCCCTCCATGCATTTGGTAAGTAAATCAGCATAAGTTTGTCCACAACATCCTTTGTATTCAAAGGCTTCCCCGGATATATGTGTTCTGCTTTCATTCTTTTCTACTGAAAAATACCCACGGAAGCCTTATAGCGTGCAAACAGCAGAAGCTGGATGTTAAAACCTAATGACCTGAAGCCTTGAAACCACAGTTAAATCACATTGTTCAGAGATAGACTAATTAACCTACAGATAATTCTGAACTACTCCTCACAGTTAGAGAACAAATCATATGACCAGCAAACTTCTCTCATGTGATAAAAGGACGCAGCATTTTAAGTGCCATGTTGTTGTTGCTGAACTGAGGACAAGCAGCTGAAGCTGTTTTCTTCGCCCTCTTTCTCCAACAGTCCAAAAGCCTCAGGTCCTGTTTGCTGATCAAAATCAACCAAAGGCATTCTTATTGCAAACACACACCTTTCAAACTAAAGGTTTGGCCCAACACCACTGTCTCCAGAAAAACGCCTGAATTTTTGGGCCATACATTTAAGTCAAAACACCAAGACTACAAGCGAATGCCTGACTAGGAGAGTCACTGAGCCACTGATTGTACACTCTTTTAATTTATAGACTCAAATTTGATAGCTCATACCTCTGTTTTGCATGTGTATCTTATTGCGTATGAAAATATACAAATTTTGTGGCAGTCACAATATATTTTTACATTTTTAATATTTTTTAGTTTGATTTTAGTTTAATTAAACTAACCCATTACTTGTTAAACTGAAGTAAGTGTCTTTTTTCCCTTATTCATTAATGGGAATTGTACATTGCTGGCAAGGCCAGAATTTAGTTTTTATCCCTATTGCACTGAAGAAATTGATGGTGAACTGCCTTCTTGAATTGTTGCAATCCTTGGGGTGTAGAGACATTCACCTTGCTGTTAGCAAAGGAGTTTCAGGTTGTTGACCCCGTGACAGTGAAGGAGTGGTGATATTGTTCCCAGTCAGGATGGTGTACAATTTGGAGGGGAATCTCGCTGGCTCATTCTTTAAAATCAGCACATATGCTGTGACATACATGCTCTGAATTGGCAAATATGTTCTCTTAAAAAGTTCATGAATATCCTATTGCAATGAAATGAGGAGTGGTAAACGAGGGGAACTATTCCACTCCTCTTCACCTGATTGTACCACTGTTAATAACTGTTACTGAATATCATGACCTTATTGTGTTTTTCAGTCTCTTGCTGTAGATGGAGATAACTTATTTAGACTTGATTTTCTAAAGTATTTACTGACAGATGGGTTTCAATAAAGATACATTCTCGCACAGAATGTAAGTCTAGCAAAGCTAATGAAATGTGAAAGTTTGGAGCTAAGTGTGCTGAACTACTGAAAAGTAACATTTTCATTGTAGCTATTTGAAGATTATTAATTATTATTCATATTTGGAGCAATATGCATGCAGATAAATTATATGATGAAAGCCAACCAAAAGCTGAAATTTGTTGATTAGATGTGTTTCTCTTTAGATTCATCTGTTCCATTCAACATAAGTCAGTTCTAGGTTAAAATGAAGGAAGCTGAGCTTTAGAAATCAGGACACTTTAGCCAGTATAATGAAGGCTCTGACAAGATGTCAAATAAACTCATCCTTGGAAAATAGAACTGCATTTGAGAGGTAATCCCTCAGAAAATCAATGATGTGCCTGCACACGAAGTATAGAATTATAATGAAGAGATGATATGACGCATGCAGTTATACCAAAATCAAGTTTTTCTGCGCGGTGATGGAGCAATAGTGTATTGCAGTGGAACCTACCACCATGGAAACAATGAATCATCAAGTGGAAACAATGAATCATCGAGTGGAGATGGTTGCAGACTTTTCAGCATTAAACTATACCTGACTAATGGTCTCAAGAAACCTGATAACCAGGGGCTATCCTGTTTCTGAAAGCTGTGGCGTATCAAGTAAACACCTTGTATCTCAAATAAACAAACTCTATTTTGTTTTAATAGAAATAATTTTCATGATGCAGACATGTAAATCAACAGGGGCTGCAGAACATCTCCCATTTGAACACATAGTAGCATTAGTCTAAGCTATTCATCAGAGCAAGCAGGGCAAGTTAAGTAGGTCCAGGGTGTGAAACCTATAACTCAATACAATAATCCACCTCATTTATTAATATACAACTAACTATTAAATAGCCATGTTTTAAACAGAAGATGGTTTCAAATCATACTTAACAAGCAATGCAAGAAACCATTTTTGGAAAAGTCTGGATAAATAAACTGTTTATTAACATTTCATTAGATCTCAATGGAAATCTTTAAAGGATTAATGGTAGACATGAAGTATAAATGCATTCCCATTTAATCCTAGCTTTTTAAGCCCCTCCAGTTTTAGTGGCTCTACCACTGGCAATATGCTTTCAGCTCAGGACCCTGAGCTCTGGATTTCTATCCCAAGTCTGCCCATATACCTCTATTTCTTTTTAAACATTCTCTTTTAAACCCTTCTCTTTGTTCAAGCTTTCATCTTCTTATATCTCCTTATTTCTTCCTTGAATTCACAGCAGAAGGTATGAGCAACATTAGCATTTTAGGAAGCAACTAACATAGTTAGTTGTCCAAAGCTTCTACATGGGACCATTATCAGACAACATTTTACAATAAATCACATAAAGAGATAGTAAGACAGCTAAATAAATATTTGGACAGAAAGGTCACTTTGAATGGATTATCCTAAAGGAGAAGAGTGAGAGAAACACAGAGAGGTAGGGAGGCAGAGAAATTTAGGTAGGGAATTCCAGAGGAAGATGTCATAATAAAATTATTTTATTTTAAATTGGTTGGAAATCTTAGATTAAATGAGCTCAAACAATAAATTTACAGGACTATTTCTCCCTATTCCAGAACGTTAAGAGGCAAGGAAGAAAACTTCTGGATTATCAATAATCATTTTGCGGGAGTAAAACAACAATGGTGAAGCATTATTAGGTTTCAAATTTGATAATGTTGTGCCCCATTCAAACTATAACAAAACAGACAAAAACATTTTCACATCTACCCTCTAAAGGATGAGGTACTCTTATTATGAGTCAAGCTGGTGTTACTACTGGATAATTCAGATCCCAGATGAATCTGGCTTGATAGATCATACTTTATTTTACATTGAACACGGTGTGTCTACCACTGAAGCATTGGCATACAAGGTTGTAAATTTAGTTTTAACAATAAAATAAGTCTATTACACAAAAGAAACAGTGAGTCTGAGCGGCAATGACAGACTGAGGAGAGAAATTCTGGGGTGAACAGCAGCAGGGGTAGCAGGATAAATATCTGAGGCATGGGGCTGGACCACAGGAACAATAGAGCGAAGGAGAGTGAACCTGGGGGAGAACAGTGGCAACAGCAGAAGAGTGAGAGTCAGTCAGAGTGAAAGTGGAGCTGAATCTATGAGCAGAGATCCAGAGGTGATGACATTACTGAAAAAGAGTCCCAGGGCTTGGCTGCTCAGGAAGCAAGTGTGCAGACTGAGTGACAAGTGTCTAGAGAGAGATAAATTACTTACATTTTGTAGTTGTAGCCTGTTAGGAATAGAGAGCCTGAGTGAGAGACCTAAGTTTGTTGATGAGCAGGTATCGCTGCATAATCAGTTCCTGGATTATGGTCTGTAGTTGCCAAGGTTGAGTTAGTTGATAAGCTTCAAAATGGCAGGAGAACTTGGCCCCTTGGAATTCTCCTGCTGTAGTATGTGGGAAATCGGGGACATTTTCAGTGTCCATGGTGATCATGTATACAGGAAGTGTGTTCAACTGGAGCTCCTGATTTGCCACTGGGAGCTCCTGAAACCGCAGGTGGTCTCACTATAGAGCATCCATAATGCTGAGAATGTCATGGATAGCATGGTTAGCAAGCTGGTCACAGCAAAAACAGTTACACTGACAGAGAAGAGTGGTAAGTATGGGTATGTAGTACAGGAGTCTCCTGTCACCATTCCCCTCTCCAAATAGATATACTGTTTATGATATTGTTGGGGGTGGATGGTGGCCTTTTGGGGGAAAACAGCAGCAGCAGTGCCATGATTAGCACTGTTGTATCACAGGGAGGGTTGGAGTGTAGATGAGTGTAGTGACTGGGGAGTCCATTATCAGAGGCACAGATAGGCATTTCTGTGCTGTAAGCGAGACTCCAGGGTGATGTGTTGCCTTCCTAATGCCAGGGCCAAGGATGTCTGTGAGTGGACACAGGATATTCTGAAGAGAGAGGGTGTGCAACCAGAGATTGTAGTCCATAATGGTACTAACAACTTAGACAGAAAAAGAGATGAGGCTCTGCTAAAGGAGACAGGCAAGAAGTTGAAAAGCATGACCTCTAGGAATGCAGAGGTCAGAATTCCATTTCTGAAGAAGGGTCTAGGCCCGAAACGTCAGCTTTTCTGCTCCTCTGATGCTGCTTGGCCTGCTGTATTCATCCAGCTCTACACCTTGTTATCTCTAGGAATGTTACTTTGGATTACTTCCTATGCATGTGCAAGTGAGGCTAGGAATAGGAAAATAGTACAGCCGCATAACAAGCAGGCTAAACAGCTTGGGAAGAAGGAGGGCTCCAGGTATTTGAGTCATTAGGATGTCTTCCAGAGCAGGTTGTACTTTGCAAGGATTGCTTTGTAGCTAAAATGGAGGGGCACCAATATCCTGGCAGGGAAGGATAGTAGTGTCACTCAGGAAGGTTTAAATTAATGCAGTACAAGGGTGAGAGCCAGAGTAGTAGATCAGAAAGGAAAATGGCAAAGGAGGAGTCAGAGACAAAGGCCAATAAGACTAAGAGGAAGAACAGACAGGAAGGATTACTGAGTACAGTTGTACTGGTGGTCTGAGGTATATTTGTTTTAATGTGAGGAGTATGACAGATAAGGGAGATGAACTTCAAGCTTGGATTAATACCAATAACTATGATGTTGCAACTATTACAGAGACTTGGTTGAAAGAGGGACAAGACTGGCAGCTTAACGCTCCAGGATTTAGATGTTTCAGGCAAGGTAGAGAGGGATGTAAAAGAGGAAAGGGAGCTGTCTTACTGATAAGGGAGAATATCAGAGCTGTATTGAGGGGCGACACCTTCAAAGGTTCATCCAGCAAGGCCATATGGGCAGACCTCAGAAATATGAAGGGTGTAATCACTTTGGTGGGATTGTACTTTAGGCCTCCCACCAACTAACAGGTAATAGAGGGACAGGTACGTGCAAAGATTATGGAAAAATGTGAAAACAGCGGGGTTGTCGTGGTGGGTAATTTTAATTTTCCCTGTATTGGCTGAGACTCACTCAGTAGGTAAATCAACTCTCACCCTCCACCCCAACCCATAGTGTTATCGTACACTCATTGAGAAAATCTAAATGGGAGAGTATGGTTTTAAAAATAATGGCAACCTAACACCACTTTCACTGGAGAGTGGTGTGGGGGTGTTGTAGCCCATCAATTTTTAAATTCCTTACAAAGAGCCATGGTTTGAAGGGCAATGACGATCCCAGTATAAGCATTGAGGCATGCATAAAGGCCATGGCTGGGGTTGTTTGCTCCTCATCCATTAGTTTCAAGCCCAATAATGTATGTCAAGGCTGTTTAATTTTTGAGAGTTGAGTGAACAATGAATCTCCTTTAAAGTGGAAGCCGGCTTCTTTTATGCCTTTGCTTATTACTCTTCCCATGAAGAGGATGTGTGGTGTTAGTCTTCTCACCAGTTCTACCCTATACCATTTCCACACATTGTTTCAAAGCAGCTGCAGTATTAGATAACAAGGTGTAGAGCTGGATGAACACAGCAGGCCAGGCAGTGTCAGGAGAGCAGGAAAGCTGATGTTTTGGGTCTGGACCCGTCTTCAGAAATGGGGGCGAGGAAGGGGACTCTGAAATAAATAGAGAGATGGGGGGGAGATAATGATGGAAGGTGGATAAAGGAGCAGATAGGTGGAGAGAAGACAGACAGGCCAAGGAGGCAGGAATGGAGCCAATAAAGGTGAGTGTAGGTATTGAGTTGGGATGGGGGTTGGTCAGTTGAGGGAAGACAGACAGGTCACGGAGGTGGGGATGTGGCTGGTAGGTAGGAGGTGGGGGGTGGGTGTTGGTCAGTGAGGTGGGAGGAGCGGATAGGTAGGAGAAAAGACTGACAGGTCAAGGAGGCAGGGACAAGCCGGCTGGTTTTTGGATGAGGTCGGGGGAGGGGAGATTTTGAAGCTTGTGAAGTCCACATTTAGACCATTGGGCTGCAGTGTTCCCAAGTGAAATATGACGTGCTGTTCCTGCAGCCTTCGGGTGGCATCATTGTGGCACTGGAGGAGGCCTAGGATGGACATGTTGTCCAAGGAGTGGGAGGGGGAGTTGAAGTGGTTCGCGACTGGGCGGTCCAGTCATTTGTCACAAACCGAGGGTAAGTGTTCAACAAAGCGGTCTCCAAACTTCCGCTTGGTCTCACCAATGTAGAGTAGGCCACATTGGAAACAACAGATGCAATATACTACATTGGCAGATGTGCAGGTGAACATCTGTTTAATGTGGAAGGTTTTCTTGGGGCCTGGGAAGGAAGTGAGGGGGGAGGTGTAGGGGCAGGTGTAGCACTTCCTGCGGTTGTACGGAAAAGTGTCAGGGGTTGTGGGGCTAGTCGGGAGTGTCGAGCAGATGAGGGACTCACAGAGAAAGCAGTCCCTCTGGAAGGCAGATAAGGGTGGGGAGGGAAATATATCCTTGGTGGTGGGGTTAGATTGCAGGTGGAGGAAGTAGCGGAGGATGATGCGTTGAATCCGGAGGTTGGTGGGGTGATACGTAAGGACGAGGGGAATTCTGTCTTTGTTCCTATTGCGGGGAGGGGGTGTGAGGGATGAGTTGCGGGCGTTTTTGACCACTGTGGAGGGGAAATTGCGGTCCTTGAAAAACAAGGACATCTGGGATGTCTGGGAGTGGAATGCCTCATCTCAGGAGCAGATGCAGCAAAGGCGAAGGAATTGGGAATGGGGATGGCATTCTTGCAGGAAGGTGGGTGAGAGGAGGTGTATTCTACGTAGCTGTGGGAGTCGGTAGGCTTGAAATAGATATTGGTTTCCAGGTAGTTGCCGGAGATGAAACAGAGAGGTTCAGGAAGGAGAATGAGGTATTGGAAATGGTCCAGGTGAAATTAAGGTTGGGGTGGAAGGTGTTAGTGAAGTGGATGAGCTCCTCGTGGGAGCACGAGGTGGCACCGATGCAGTCATCGATATAACATAGGAAGAGATGGGGAATAGGGCCAGTGTAGCTGCGGAAGAGGGACTGTTCCAAGCCCCAACTCAACTCAATACCTACACTCACATTTACTGGCTCCATCCCCGCCTCCTTGACCTGTTCATCTTCTCTCCACCTATCTGCTCCTTTATCCACCTTCCATCATCGCCTCCCCCCACTCTCTATTTATTCCAGAGTCCCCTTCCACTTCCCCATTTCTGAAGAAGGATCCAGACCCGAAACGTCAGCTTTCCTGCTCCTCTGATGCTGCCTGGCCTGCTGTCTTCATCCAGCTCTACACCTTGTATATCTCAGATTCTCCAGCATCGGCAGTTCCTACTATCTCCGAGTGCAATATTAGATATTATTTTTACTAAGATTTTTTAGTTGAGACTTTGTCCTTTTTATTAAACACTGCATGCCTTCTTGTGTAGTTGGAAGGTCGTTAATCACTGTGACATTGCCAGCTCTGAAGCCTTTTCCTTGACTACACATGCATTTGGCACTGACATCTCTAGCTCTCTTTCCATCTTGTTGTTCTTACACTTGGGAAAGAATCACCCACTCCTGTAAAACAATGGAGAAGGTGACAAGAGCCCAAGATACTCAGGCATGCATAGAATAGAATAGAATATCCTTTACTGTCACACATACTCCATTGTAGAAGTACAGTGATAAGCTTTTACAGTGTCTGCCTCTTATAGCATCATCTTAGGTACAAGTATCTAAGTACAAATCATGGAAATAAAAGAGGAATAAATGTAGCTGCATTACTTTACAGAGTTTAAAAACATAAGTTAAAAAGAAGACATCATTAAAGGATTGACTTCAGAGTCAGGGAAAAAAAAAATCAAATAAACATTACATTGCAGCAGCTCAGTGCACAGCCTCCACACTTTGCCTGACTGCCCACCCCAGATTCAGTCCAATAGCCTTTCCCGCTCTGCTCCAAGCCTCCAGTCTGTTCTGTACCAACACTAAGCTGCTCCAAGGTAAGTTCCAGAACTGCCACCTCTGCGCCGGTCTATACACGGGACTCACTGCCCGTGTGCTATTCCAGGACCTACTGCCCTTGCTGCGCTGGGATTCAATGCCCACATGCTGCTTGGCGACTCGATGCCCTTGCTGATCTGGGATTCGCTCCCCGTGCCTGCTGCTGCTCCAGGATTCGCCTCCAGGGCTGAGGGGAGGAAAAATAAGAGAAAAAAAGAAAAAGGTATAGGTGGAGCAGAGACGCTCTAGCAGGAACGTCTTACTCTGCCACCATCTTGCTGGAAGGTGCTACCACATTCCCATCACCATTAGGTTTAGATACTAAATAAAAAGCCAAAAGAACTGCGGATCTTGTAAATCAGGAACAAAAACAGAAGTTGCTGGAAAACCTCAGCAGGTCTGGCAGCATCTGTGAAGAAAAAATCAGAGTTAATGTTTTAGGTGTGACGACTCTTCCTCAACTGAGTTCTGAGGAAAGGTCACCAAATCCGAAACGTTAACTCTGTTTTCTCCTTCACAGATGCTTCCAGACCTGCTGAGCTTTTCCAGCAGCTTCTATTTTTGTACCATTAGATTTAGTTCTGATTGGAAAGGCCTAGGCTTGACCTTCCTGCCCCACCACTAATCAAGGCCCTTCAATGGTCAATTAATAGTTAATTGTCTCTTAAGGTTCTGTTTCCACCAGGTAGCAATTCCATCAGCTCCAGACGGAATGAGGAAGAGTTGGCCATCCAACTAGCCAGACATGTGGGCAGGCTGTCAGTTTGGGGGAGGTGGGCTGTGGATCGGCATTAACTTATACAAGAGCACAGGGCTTTGACCTACAGCAGGGGGTTAGCTGTTAAGATACCTTGCCCCCGCTTTTGACCCTCCTGACCCCCTTCCTCATGACCTCGAAATTCAGAAGACATGCCCTTTGATGTGGCACTGCTGATCTCTGATTGAATGATAGCTCCAGCTGGATAGAATTTCCCACAACAGGGTCCTAATTTGGATAAAAAGCATGTTGCCAGCTAATCAATTGTTGGTTGTTGGACAATTCAGCAGGCTTTTTTATTTAGCTAAGCCACAGGTCTCCTTCCTCGAAACTCCCACTTTCAGACTTAGTCTGAGTACAGGAAGATCATGGTCTCAATGTCTCTTCTGTAGAATTCCTTCATTTCTACTTTTTATCTTTTCCCTTGGGTGAATAGCTGCATGTTTTAGATGCTTACCTGTCTCAAAAAGTTGCAATAGATGGTATTCTATTCCTTCGATAAGTAACACCACCATACTAACACATAGGAGTTGGGAATTAGCATTATTTCTGTCTCAATGACATTTTATGAACCTGAAATTCAGCTTCAGGATTCCCTTGATGCTGATGTCTCCCTTGTGAACCAGACATGTTGTATTTACCTTGATGCACTTTTATGTTATCTTATTTCCTAACAGAGCAGTGGCATCAGCCGAGAAAGAAGAAAACGTCATTTGGGAATCACGCATGACCACACAGAACACGCAGAAGATTCAGCCTGAAGATCCATCTATTCCAATCAACCTTTTTGAGGTCGATGGAGAATCTTAGCTCTAATCACAGCACTCACATCCTAATATTGAGGATTAGCACCAAAGCAAAAACTGCTCCCCATTTTCATGGATGGGAAACAAGCATTGAGCAATCTTTATAGTTAATATTCCATAGGTCTATCACAACTACTTTCAAAACCATTAACATCATTCATCATGCACACTTCTTGCAATTCTTCTTTTTTTTATATATCCCATTCTCAGAAGATGGATTTAAGGGGAAGCAGGATAATTAGGCAAGGGCAAAGGAATAGAAGAGTCTGTTGATTGGATGAGATGAACTCAGGTGAGAAAAATCTCATACGGGGAATAAAGATCTGTTGAGCTAAATGGCTGTTTCTGTGCCGGATGCTATGTAATTCTGTGTAAATATGGGGAAAATATTAGGTAGTAAACAAACTAAACAACAAAGAAACAGAAAATGTACTCACAAATGACAATAGTATAGATGTTTGCATATCACTATTATCAACTGCTTGGCCATAATGGGAAACAATTATTGTCACTGCCTCCATTTGTCTAGAGCTAAAAGCTTAATGTTGGCATGTCCTCCTCCAATGTGTCTGGCATTCCCCGCCATTGTGTTCTTTTCTCCAGTAGAAAGAGCACATAAAGTTAATTGGCTGCTTCAGTCTCCAGATCCTGCAGTCATAATCAGTGAGGATTTGTGGAATCGATGGTAATAATGGTAGGTGTCAGAGAGCAAGAACCTAGATTATGAGACTATTGTATTGCCATGCATTGCCAGATGCCAGACATTTCATATAAATACTGCCAATTGACTTTGCTTTTGGGAAAAGGACCATGTGATACCCTTCATGTGGAGTTAAGTACTGAATATTGGCACATCTCGTTCCAGTATGTTTGGCATTTAAAAAATGATCTTGATTTATAGAAGAATCCCCAGTCATGGCAGCTAATGTAATTTTCTTCCCTAAGGGGCTTAGTCTAAGATTTAATGTAAAACACCCAGTGAAGAAAATTTTACATCAACTTTAAATGGATTTTCTATTGTGATGATTATAAATCACTCGAAAAGGTAATATCATGTACTTGGGAATATTGTGAGGTTATTTTTTGCTATGTACTGAATTGTAACAGGCTAGCAAAAGTGACTTTGTAGGCCGGAAAAGGGAGGGAGTGAGGGGTGAGGAATTTTAAGAAATACATATCAAGTTGGCCCTGCTGACACATTCCTGTGTCCAAGGGACTCTGTTAGAGCTGAGACAGTAAGAACTGCCGATGTTGGAGTCAGAGATAACACAGTGTGGAGATGGAGGAACACAGCAGGCCAGGCAGCATTAGACGAGCAGGAAAGCTGACCTTTCGGGTCAAGGCTCTTCTTCAGAAATGGGGGTTGGGGAAGGGAGCTCTGTAATAAGTAGAGAGAGGAGAGGTGGGGTGGGGGAAGGTAGGTGGTGTGGTGATAGGTGAGTGCAGGTAGGCAGTGGTAGGGATCGGTTAGTGAGGTGGGAGGAGTGGATAGGTGGGAGACAAGACAGACAAGTTGTTTCAGGTCAAGGAGGCGTGGTGAGAGGAAGGATTGATCATGGGTTGAGGCCGGGGGCGGGGAGATTTTGAAACTGGTAAAGTCCACAATGAGACCATTGGGCTGTAGGTTTCCAAGGCTGAATATGAGGTGCTGCCCCTCCAGTTTCTGGATGGCGTCACTGTGACACTGGAGGAGGCCCAGGATGGACATGTTGTCCAGGGAGTGGGAGGCGGAGTTGTAGTGGTTCACGACTGAAAGGTGCTGTCATTTGTCACGAACTGAGTGTAGGTGCTCTAAAAGCGGTCTCCGAGCCTCCGCTTGGTCTCACTGATGTGGAGGAGGCCACATCGGGAACAGCGGATACAATAGACCACATTAGCGGATGTGCAGGTGAACATCTGTCGAATGTGGAAGGTTTTTTTGGTTCCCTTGGATGGAGGTGAGGAGGGAGATATAGGGACAGGTGTAGCATTTCCTACGGTTGCAGGGAGGGGTGCCGGGGGTGGGTGGGTGGGCTAGTGGGGAGTATGGAGCAGACAAGGGAGTTGCAGACAGAGCGGTCCCTTTCGAAGGCAGATAAGGGTGGGAAGGGAAAAATGTCCTTGGTAGTGGGGTCAGATTGCAGGTGGCGGAAGCGGTGGAGAATGAAACCTTGAATCCGGAGGTTGGTGGGGTGATACATGAGGACAAGGGGGATTCTGTCTTTGTTTTTGTTGCGGGGACAGGATGTGAGAGCAGAGGTGCGGGAAACGCAAGAGATGCGGTCGAGAGCATTTTCGACCACTGAAGGGGTATGTTGCAGTCCTTAAAATAAGAGGACATCTGGGATGTTCGGGAGTGGAACACCCCAACTCCCCCTCCCACTCCATGGGTGACATATCCATTCTGGGCCTCCTCCAGTGTCACAATGACACCACCTGGAAACTGGAGGAGCAGCACCTCACGTTCCACCTTGGGAGCCTACATCCCAATGGTCTCAATGTGGACTTAACTAGTTTCAAAATCTTTCCACCCCTGGCCTTATCCCATGACCAACCCTCCCTCTCATCCCTGCCTCCTTGACATGTCTGTCTTCTCTCCCACCTCTCAGCTCCTCCCACCTTACTGACCAATCCCCACCACTGCCTACCTGTACTCACCTATTGCCATCCCACCTACATTCCCCAGCTCCACCCCTCCCCTCTATGTATTTCAGAGCTCCTTTCTCCTTCCCCCATTCCTGAAGAAGAGTCCTGACCCGAAATGTCAACTTCCCTGCTTCTCCAGCTCCATGCTGTGTCATCTCTGTTAGAGCTGAACTGTCCTGGAAACCAGCCATTTACTTCATGGAGGTGAGCAGACAGTTACGGCAAACAAAACACTAGATAGGGCTCGTTTCCAGAGTCCATGGTAATCTCCCCACTGTATGATGGGCCCCTATTACTGCAAGTCTAGCAGCTACCAGGAAGCAAGCCCCAGTTGGCACAACAAAGGGCCCATTCTTGCCTTCTGTCAATCATTCAGCTATGAAGGCATTGTGAACACAAACAATCCTGTGGAGAGGTACTCCCTGAAACATCAGTGGGTATTTTTTTTGATTTTTACATGTTCATCACTCTTCAGAAACCCCATCTATTTTGAGTTCCCACATCAATCCCCCTTCCTGCCTCAGAAGTGCCCCTCTATTCTAGTAGGGGTAACAGCTGTCCACTACTGCAGGCTGTCTGCTTCTGTCTCATTCCTTAGGAACGGTCAGAAATCTTTAACTTCAGGGAAATGCAGAGATGCCTAATCCTTTTTTCCCTGTTTTTGAAAGGCTAGAAGATTCTACCCAATGAGACAGAGGTCTACTCCATTCTTCAGTTGAAGATGCTCTTTGTTGGAGTTACGAAAGCTCTCCTGAAATTACAAACAGATTCTTCAGTTCAGAATATGTCATCCACAGTCATTGCCATCTCCTTCCACATGACCTATGCATCTGATGGCCTTCTGCCCAATATTCCAACAATAGGCCAGTATGGCTCTCATCTCAATCTCTCCAAAATTAGAAGGCAATCTTACTATTTTTCTTTAACTCCCAACAACTTTTCTGATTTCCATTCAGGATTTTAAATCAGGCTGTTGCATCCTTGCTTCACATGTTACCTAGATTTCCAGGGTTGCTTCAGCCCATCTGTCCTCCACTATAGTGGTTGTATACTCATGCTTTGCAATATTATCCAAAATGTATAAAATTTGAACAGGACTGGACAGACTAGATGCAGAGCATGTTTTACTTGGTTGATGAAACTAGAACCAGGTGCACAGTCTGAAGATACAGAGTAGACTATTCAGGACTGTGATGAGAAAAGACATCTTCACCTGTGGAATTCTCTACCACAGAAGGCTGAGGAGGTTAAGTCACTGAATATATTCAAGAAATAGGTAGATATATTTTAAGGTTTTAGATTAATTAAGGGAAATGGGAAGAAAGTGGGAATATGGCAGAGAGATAAAGGATCAACCATGATCATATTGAATGGCAGAGCAGGGCCGAAGGGTTGAATGGCCTACTCCTACTCCTTGCTTCCAAGTTTCTAAATTCCTATTATTTTAATTAGCTAACCCAGAAAGTTCTGACAGTACAGCTTCCTCTGTTTTCAGTAAGCATATGTCCCGCTCCACACCACTTACTGAATGAATGAACTTTCAGGAATTTTCAGGCCATCCTTATTAGCCTGTGTCAATCTTTAGTATGTTTTCCTTAATTTCATTTTCTATGTTAAGTATCAAGTACAGGCATCATAAAACAGTAAACAAATGAATTAAATTCCAGCAGGAAAATACTCATGATCTTTTCATCTTTCTTCTCCTGTATGGTATAACTTTTCATTTTCACATTGCTAGCAGGGAGTCTCGCCCAACAGAAACACATTTCAGAGATCTGGCCTCATGTTGTGCCTGATTTTCCAACTGTTAATTTCTATGGTCAGAGAATAATGTGCAACCCATGCCTAATTTTCTGCTATGCACTGGTGAGGAGTAAGTTCTACGCCAGCTTCATAAATTTAGAAAATTATCCCTTCATTTGCACCCTTTTCATCAGGGAAATTCAAAAGCAGGCAGAAAAATTTAAATTAAAAATGCAAAGTACAAAAGCAAGATCTTAAGATACTGACTTTAAAACGTTAAATAATAAAAGAGAAGTAACTGAGAAGACTTCAAACCTTTAAAAGTAACATGGAACATAGAACATAGAACAGTACAGCACAGTACAGGCCCTTTGGCCCATGATGTTGCGCCAAATTTTTACCTTAATCCGAAAGTCTATCTAAGCTCCACCCCTACCTTATACTATCATCCATATGCCTATCTAACAGCTGCTTAAATGCCCCTAATGAGGCCGACTCCACTACCCTCTCCGGCAATGCATTCAATGTTCTGATCGCTCTCTGAGTAAAGAACCTATCTCTGACGAGTCCCCTATAATCTACCTCCACTCAGCTTAAAACTATGCCCCTTCATAATAGCTACCTCCACCCCAGGAAAAAGTCTCTGGCAGTCCACTCTACCTATAACTCTGGTCATTAACATATCAAAAAGAATGAATGATTGAAAAGCATATTAAATATATTATATTTAAGCTTGTAGAGCTTATAGAGATTGCACTGTCAAATGTTAAATCAGCACATAAGGTTCTGTAACTGAATGACAACAGTTGAAATTGATGATAAAATGTCAAGGATCAACAAGAAGAGTGAATATTACTATCAAGCTCCCATAATCACTTTACAAAACAGTTTTGATGTGATTTTATTTTGTTTCAATTTGCTTATTTGCAGTAATGTATATTTTTGTTTAAACAATGAACTCTGGTAGCATCGTCCTTTGTAATGACTACCAGGATGATTGCATTCTACAGTGTGAGGGAGCTGAATTAACTCAAAGCTGATGGTGAAAAAGCTAAGGTTAATGACTAAAGTTGATCAGGCTCTCAGTGATGTCATTACCATTAAATGTTTAAATAACATTGACAAATTTGAATGTCAATGTTCTGTTATAGTTTTTGAAAGTGTTGCTGATAATATGAGGCTTATTTAAAGATTGGTTAAAGTCATGGAATAAAAGTCAAACAGGACAGTTGCAAAGTGAAAGAAAGCAAGAAATGTATAACGAAAATGGGAAGAAGTTTCCTGTGGTAGAAATGGGCAGTATTTATAGAAGAGATAAAAGGTACTGCAGATGCTGGAGAATCCGAGATAACAAGGTGTGGGGCTGGATGAACACAGCAGGTCAAGCAGCATCATAGGAGCAGGAAAACTTGACGTTTCGGGCTGAAACCTTTCATCAGAAATGGGGGAGGGGAAGAGGGTTCTGAAATAAATAGGGAGAGAGGGGGAGGCGGATAGAGGATGGATAGAGGAGAGGATAGGTGGAGAGGAGGCAGACAAGTAGAAGAGGCGGGGATGGAGCCAGTAAAGGTGAATGTAGGTAGGGGGGTAGGGAGGAGATAGGTCAGTCCAGGGAGGACGG
>JAHRHZ010000017.1:7004908-7037488 GCA_024137785.1 Ginglymostoma cirratum | reverse complement strand
GGGAGGTGCAGTTGTTTGTTGCAAACTGCACCTCCCAGTCGCGAACCATTTCAACTCCCCCTCCCATTCCTCAGATGACATATCCATCCTGGGCCTCTTGCAATGTCACAGTGATGCCACCCGAAGGCTGCAGGAACAGCAAATCATATTCAGCCTGGGAACCCTGCAGCCCAACGGCATCAATGTGGATTTCACAAGCTTCAAAATCTCCCCTCCCCCAACCACATCCCAAAACCAGCCCAGCTCATCTCCACCTCCCTAACCTGTTTTTCCTCTCATCTCAAGCCACACCCCCATCTCCTATCTGCTAACATCATCCCACCCCCTTGACCTGTCCGTCCTCCCTGGACTGACCTATCTCCTCCCTACCCCCCACCTACACTCACCTTTACTGGCTCCATCCCCGCCTCTTCTACTTGTCTGCCTCCTCTCCACCTATCCTCTCCTCTATCCATCCTCTATCCGCCTCCCCCTCTCTCCCTATTTATTTCAGAACCCTCTTCCCCTCCCCCATTTCTGATGAAAGGTTTCAGCCCGAAACGTCAAGTTTTCCTGCTCCTATGATGCTGCTTGACCTGCTGTGTTCATCCAGCCCCATGCTTTTTATCTCGTATTTATAGAAGACTTGGTTTTCTGTCAACTGTTGAAACTGTAGATAACTTTAACAATGATATTGCTCAGAAAATTTAACATAGTCTTAAGATAAAATTGAATTTATTGAAAGTAGTTGAACAATTTTTAATCCTGTGTATTCACAATAAAATGTCCGTTACAACTGATTGTGGTAATATGGGGATGAATGAAAAAGCATAAAATGTCAGATATTGAAAATGTAAAATAAAATTACCAACAACTCTAAATTACTCAACAGATCAGAAAGTAAGTCTCTGAACTGTCATCATGTCAAGTTCTTATAAAAAGTCATTGACCTGTAACTTTGGGCTGAATCTTGCCAAAGTTAGGAAAAGTGTTATTTTTGTTGAGATTCACTGCTTTGCCTCTCATGAGTTTGAGAGAGTTTTCTCAAGCTTTCATCCCAAACTTGCCTCATTAACAAACCACCATGCATCTTTGGTGCCCTTGTCCGATGCTAGCTCCACTCTCCCACTTTCTGTCATCAGAAATACTCATCAATGCTGAGACGTCCTGGGTTATACCAGCAATTTGGTGTCTCTAATTTTAGAAGGCTATTGTGCACCAAATCAAGCACTAGCAGCCTCTGGGTATAGGTGGGAAGGGTAAGTTGTTTTCCCACAATGGGGCTTGGAGGTCATGGTGGTTGGGTTATTCTGGAGGAGGGCCATCACCGCCTATTCACTCACTCAGGTCACCATACCCCCAAATGCACAGCACTAATAGCTGTGCCACCCACTTTCATCCCAAGCAATCCTTCCCTTTCTCTCATTCCAAGATAATACAGGATTGAGACGGCCACAGTAGATGGTGGGCTATGAGATATTTATCACCTCAACCCTCGACGAGGAGAGGATCTTGGTGTTGCTCAGCAAGGACTGGGACTGCTCGTGTGGAGATGTTGAAAGCTCCATGTACCAGCAACCAAGTAAGACACACTGCCCATTGTCATGCTTCTCTCTCACATTACCCCCAACTATCCATTTAATATTAACATGCTATAAGTTTGACCCTAGGGGACAGCATTCTCTTTTTTTGCTTTCTGGTGACTGCAGCATGTCCATGGTGTCTGCTGTCCAGATGTCTGCCTCACAAGGAATGCAGTATGGATGTCTCAGAGCAAGCATCAGTAATGCTGCCGCTCTTTCCTCCCACCAGCCCAGATACTAACACCTCGGCGAATATTTTCTCGAGATAATCAGTGGAAGAATTTGCTGGTGAGCACTTCACTTCTATGTCTCTGTAGGTGGTTCTGTCACTGACATTCAAAAAATTTCGAGAGAGCAGGCACCTGCTCAGCCCCAGGCAGGAGAGGACCCTGCAGTGTCCAGAGCTCACCAAGCAGACACTGAAGCAGCAGAAAGTTAGTCGGAGCATTGGGGAACTGATGCAAAGTCTGCAGGACTGCGGCAGTGTGGTTGGGAGATAACTAACTGGTTGGCGGCTGCCATGGTGGACCAGGTCCAGCGCACTCAGACTCTGTTGCGTATACACACAGACCTAGACCCCATTACTCTAGCAAGATGGGGACAAGGGGCTTTGACCACACTTCAGGTGCCCCCTCCGCACAAGAAGACAGTAGGTGCCCAGGCCAAGGAGGGAAAACATACAGGCACCCCCCAGAAGTCTCTTCTCAGGATACTCCAGAGGTGGAGGGGCATTCCCCCTCCATGCTGCCTGCCACCATCAGCCGAGTGGGATGACTAGTCAGGGAAGGGGGCATTTGCCTCTGAGTTGAACACATGTCTGGACGCGCAAGATAATAATAAGTCACTGGGTTCATGCAATCAAACCTCCAGGGTCAAAGGAGTCCATTGTGGAGCAGGTTCCCAACACTGCAGCTGTGGAACGCAGGTAGAAGGGAAGGAATGAAAATGAACTTCTGAGAGCGCACGTGTGGCATGTATGGAACATCACTGTAAATGCGTTCTCACATTAGCAAAAGTATGTTCTCTTTTGACTATCATCTGTGTGTGCATGACTTTCTGCCTAACCACAAGTGCTAGACTAAAGGTACAGAGCTCACCCACTCTTACAGTTACCATGGTCCAAGCTGAGACGTGAGCAGCTTTGACACCACGTGCAAGCAGTGGTTAAATCACAGCGAACTGCTACTTTGGCAACTATGGTCTATCTTTCCAGGAAGATAAATGTAGTTATTGGATGGCAGGCATTCATGAGATTCTGTTGGATCTTTTGTGATATTGTCAGGATTGATCGGGGCAAAGAACTGAACTGCATATAATAATCTAATGTTTCAGGTTCCCAAAGCATGTAGTGTTTGCAGGTTTTTCACTTTCAGTGTCTGAGTGTCTGTGTGATGCTGTTATCTTTGGAAGGGTCTCACATCGATCACACTTGAAGACCCCTCCCTCACAGAATGAAATACATATCCCACCCACTCTGGGTGTGGTCACAGCCACATTTATTGCCATTGCACACATGTTATTTACAGCATGATGGAAGGCAACAATGGTTGCACATCAAACAGAAAATCTCAGGCTCTGCCTCTCTGTTTTTGTGAAACTTTGATTTCCCAGTAACTTGTCCCTTCAACCTCATAGGCTTCTGTGCAAAGAATGGAAGGATGTGGATCGTGGTCAGGCAGAAAGGATTAGTTTAATTTGGTGTCATGTTCGGCACAACATCATGAGCCAAAGGGTCCGTTCCTGTGCTGTACTATTCTATGTTCTCTGTTCTTTGCACTTCCCCAAGGCCCCATTCAATCCAATTATCTGAGTCTTTATCTGCTCACTTTACCACTACCTTCTGCTAACTCCATGCATATCACATACTTGGTAAGTGAAGTAGGTGGTATGTGTTAGATGCCAGTGTCAATGGATTTGAGGCGCATGCAGTCACTGCTAATGAAGTGTGAGACGCTGGAGCCAGCTATCCAAGATAGATGTCCACACGAGCAATCGGTGAGCTGCAATCACTAGGTGTCTGCTCTGACCTTTAGCTCAAGAATTCTGCACAGTTAGTTTTGATTGGATAGGTGGTAGAGTAGGAGATTGTATATTACTGAGACAAGATTTAGTAATAATGAGGGTGACCATGAGCAGTAGTTCCTATTAATAGGTGTCTCCCTACTCACGAGAATCTCATCTTGATGTCCAGGACTTAGTTGAAAAATACAATCTGCAGTCCCAACCTCACGCACATAATTCTCCCACGTTTCTTGCCATAGCCAACACCATTCAGGACCTGGAATGGTTCTGCCCATTAATTGAGTTTATGTTTCTATGGATGCTGTCTGATTAACTGAGTATTTCTACCAGTTTCTGCTTTCATTTGGTGAAATCATTGCAACTTTTTAACATGGAAAGTATGACTTAATTGAAAGGTCAATTCATGTCAAATTGATTTGTGGTCATTTAACATTGAATATTTATTGATTTCATAACAATGAAATGAATTATGCACACTGTGAAGTTGAAGGTGATAATAATAAATTAGAATATAAAAGTGCAAATGTAAAGTTACACTAAATTAACTAAATGGCAAATTAGCTCCAGAAATTGAATAAGAAACAATCTTTAGAAATTAAATGGTTTCACCTAATATATGTGTTGGATAAGATGCAATTGGATACTCACTGTTCAACACAGCAAGTTGTAAACTTAATTAATTTGTGTGACATATTATAATTAGTTTCATAAGTGGAGTGTTAATGATCATATGCAACTGGGAATAGATTTTTAATTTACGTAATAAGTTAGACTGATACATTGCCATTACATAATAATTAATTCCTTAAAGTGATACATTGTAAATTTAATGCACTAACACTTTTGTTATGAAGTAATGAATGGAAATTCAAAGAATTCTGATATCAAAAATTAGCGTTAATTTAACAACAAGCACGTAGAAGAACTAATTGTTACCAATGAACCACTCAGTTGACAAATTTCAGAGAGTAATAGTTTCATGAATGAAAAGAAAGTTAGCCAAAAACTGCAGAGAGTAGACCAGTAAAAGTCCTGCACAATGGGAATGCCATCTCAGGCAGAAATGAAAGAAAATAGTCGGAAGCCTTGATGGCCCAGAGTATCAAAGTGAAACGTGCTGCTTACAAAGCCACTGTACAATTTTTTTTTTAACTGTTGAATTTTATGGGGTCACTTGCTGGGTGCAATAAATGTCCTCACAATTGATAAATTCTTTTTTTTTTTAAAATGTAGGTTCCCAACTGCTCACTTTAGTAACACTACTTTCACCCTTTGCAGACAGCATAGGTATGGCAATTATAATTGGGAATGTGAAAATATAATTGTGTTGCTGATATAGACCAACAGTTATTTTTATATACATTTGCTTAATGTCTCTTACTCATATTATCAATTTTTAATGAAGCAGCCAGTGATTATCAGAATGCTGCAGTTGTGTTTTACTTATTTAAAAAATATAAAATTTCAGGACCACCGTTCTTTAGAGATTGCATTTCCTTGTTAATGGAAAAGGCTCTGAATTTTGCAATTTTTTAATTTGCTATGCATGTTCAATTAAATAATTTAATACACTTGAAATGCAGTCATCGTAGTTTCTTGTTAAAAGTTAAAATATGTATTTGGATGGAAATTAGAAGTTGCATTCTTGAATAGGGATGCATCAACAGTCATAAAAAGCTAGATAGCTAAGGAATTTGAAGCTTTGAATCTGAGTTAATCCTCAACACTACTCTTCTTTGGACTGAAACTTGGTGTTCCTCATTTAGTGCAGATAACTCATTGCCTTCACATGACTGGTGTAAATGCAAGAAATTTAAGCTTTATGGATACGTTAACACATTATTCACTTCCTTCAGTTTGTTTTCTCTGTTAGCTGTGTCCATTTTGATTTTGCTGAAGATGATGGAAATTTGCACTATTTGCATACAACAAAGCTAGTTAAAATTACTCTGGATCTTTGTGGGCAGAATATTCCCCTCCTTGGTATGGCAACAACAATGGTCAAAGATGGAAAAATATGGAGGGAATGAAAAAATCAGAATCTTGAAGTTGAGAAATTTTTTGTGTGTGACTTTCCCTTAAATGGTGAATTCTGAATCTCACCATTGAGTGGTGGCTATTTTAATTCAAGGTATTTCTATTTTATTAAACCCCCAACTTATGTTATTTAGACATTACATCCAAATGTCATTGTCTTCCTGAGAAACTAGATGGTTATATAAACAAGAGTGAGGTTGCAGGTTAAAGCTTTGCCAATGAATCCTCAGAGGTTTCAGTGGCCTCCTCCTGTCTGACCCACACTGCTATTTAGGTCCAAACTCGCTTCATCTATTGGTCTGCAGGAAAAATGACCGCCGTCCTCTCTGCTACTTTGTCCACCAGCACATCCAGGCCCGTATCCATGAGGGAAGATATGAGTTTTTTTCTCTGTACCAGAATGGTTGAGCACCAGTGTAAAGGCCAGCTCCTAGCCTGCAACATCTGAAGTGGGTTGCAGCCAGTCAGGACAGTCGGAAATGGTTGCCTTTGCCAGAATGCCAGGATATCCCAGCAGTGGGGAGCACTTCTGCCTCTCCTGCCGCGCAATTCCATGAAATGACACTGCTGTACTTGCTCACATAATTAATGAGGTACAAGATTGCATGAGATAAGTTGCTCTGAATCATGGTTGAATAGGCACCATGAATTTCACTCCATAAATCAATGTAACTGAAAATGGGAAAATCTTACTCAAGTTTTGAATTAACTAATATTAGCAAGAGTGATTTAAAAGAATATAACTCTATACTATGTCACTTTAAAGCTACATTTTTTATAATTTTGTATCTAAATTATCTATATTTATAGATTATTTTCATTATTTTGCCCACTAACAGATTTAATTAGTTCCTCCTAAACAATCCTGCATCTCCTTCTCTACAGAAAACTAACTTAGTTCCTCACAATTCCTTTGGCAGGTAAGGATATTTCCAGACTCCTCTTCATCTTCACCCACCCCAATTGACCTATAATGATGTGCTGGTTGAATTTATTGATTTCCTTTCCTTCAAAATTGAGTCTATCTGCCTGGCTATCTTAGATTCTAACACAACCCTTTCAGGATTCTCATCTCAGCCTTGACCCCAATCATACCACACTGTGTGACTTTTGTTCCATCTCTCCATCATTCCTCATCAAATTCATCTCCACAAAATCATCCACCTGCTCCTCAACCTGCTCTTGATTTACTTCTTGACCCTTAAAATAAGTTGATTGATCACTGGCGTCATTAACAATTCCTCTTCCACAGGTATCGCTCTCCCGTCAAATTTATTGAGCTCAATTTTAATCAGGCAGGGTAATAGTTATGTTGGAGTAGATAGCTTACCAATTCCGTTCCTGTCCTGATCTAATCCACTGTAATTTTATGAAAAGTTACATTGAACATCAAATTGGTTGGCCAATAGCTTGATAAAATGGATAAATCAAGAAGAGGTTCTTAAAGAAGCAGAGTAGGATGGAAAAGAAAAGCTGTTGAAGAAAGAAATTTCAGAGAATGAGGTAACTGAGGCACAACGAACAATGTTGGAAGAAGATGGTTACAGACAGATGCTGCAATGAGAGCGCAGCCTAAAATCATAAACAGATTTAAATAAAAGGATGAGAATTTTAAATAGAACATATTGAAGGACATTGATCCATTGTAGATCAATGTAAACAGAAAAGATAAATAGGGGTAAAAACATAGAAAACAGAGGGTTGAAACCTGTAGGGACCTATATGATGTGTGCTATGGCAAACAATTTGGAAGAATTGCACAAGAAGTCCAGCAAGGTCTACTTCAACATTGAGAGCAACTAGCTGCATTTTTCAGCTAAGTTCTGAGCGCTGAGCTGAATTTCTTGCTAGGCAGCAGGTAGATGCCTATTAGTGCAGATCATTGCTTGTTAACAGCCTCATCAACACCTATCACTATGTATTAGAATTCACCTCCAGGAAAGGCATTCATTCGGTTAATGTCATCACCATTACCGGTTCTTGGAGGGGTATGCCCTCTGTCTTGTGCATCTGCTACGTTGGAAGGTCCAGGTGTGTTATAAGGCTGGTTGTTATGGAACAAGTATGATTCACTGTGACCATGGCTGTTGTCACCGTTGCATGATTGCATCGTGACTGACACAGGTGCTGTTACAATGCTGCCCATGTTTGCCTGTATGTGATAGTCTACAGTGGGCTCTGGAGATAGATTAACAGTGATTTAGGTTGGGAAATGGCCAAGGACAAGTAGGTTGTGTGGTCTGGTTCTTCGCAACTGGGGTAAATAACAGGATCTATAAATGTGAGGAAGTGTCAGCCATATGACATAAGCGCTATGTTTTGGGGCTGCTATGCCATTACATTGCTGCTGAAGGGCAATTCTGGAATGCCAATGCTTGGCCAGATGTTCAACCAGGATTTAAAGATGACATGGGCACCAAGGATGCTGGTCTATTTGGGGAAATCCAGTGATTGGTGAGTTTTTCCAGCCATGGTAAGTGGGACAATTAGACTAGCATCGGACAAGAGTGGCATCATAGGTTTTGGGTAGGTAGTCAGTGAGGCAAGTTTGGCATGATATAATGAGAGCTCTTACTGGGCCTCACCTCTGTTAACCTCAATGAAATTGTCACTTAGCTAAAATATTGTAAGATTCAGCCTGGGATTACTGCTGAGCTGCTGGATGTTAGAAGAAAAGCTTCTAATGAAATGGAAAGTAAGGGATTCACCATGAATGTAGATAAAAATAGAAAATAATGTGCATTCATAAATGCTGTAATTTCAGGCCAAGAGGAGCTGTTGTCAATTATTTTAATCTTTGGAAATAGCAATTTCATGGTAACTTCCCATCACCACCTATTTTGCAATATTGGCAAAAATTAAACTCATTCCTTTCGATTGAAATAGCACGTGCCTTAATGTTTAGGGCTTGGCTGAAGCTCCAATTTCTGCGCTGTAGTATTAATGTAATCAAACGAATGCCCTGAAAACTTTCAATGATTCAGTTATTATTAGCGGAGATACCACAGAAATTCACATTTTATGTGGGGATCCTTTCTCAAAACCTTAGAATGCTGAAATAGATTCAAATTGTACAGAAAAAAAAGGGAAATAAAATTGGATTTAATGAGAGACACAAAGGTAAAACAAAACACAAAAATTTTAGGGTGGAATCTTTCCAGTCCCTCAACAATGTGGCCTTTAATGACAAAGTAGGGAGAATTGTGTGAGATGGGCAGTGAGCAACTTCCAATGGTCAAGAGCAGAAGTCCCATTTTCCATTCAAATAGTGAACGATGAGACAAGATTCTCGCTTATGAGAGGTGAGAAGGCTCTTTGCATGTGTTAACATCTTCATTATTATGTCATTTATATTGTAAAGACCACATTTTTTTCTTTGTTTTAGATTGTGGAACAATATGGGAGAAGATCTGTTTCAAACCAGGGACTATGGAAGGAATTTAAAAAATTCCTTGAAAAACATGTAAATCAAGTTACAGTACACATTTAAAAACAAGTTACAGGAACTCATTGTGAGTTGAGTTTACACTGTTGTGTTGTTCAAGCAATGTGGGAGAACGTCCATACGCCACAACACTGTAAGGGTGTGAGAAGAGTCAGGTTTACTGGTTGTTACTTAGTTGCAGACCTATAATTTGATATAGAAGCAAGGAGATATCAGCATGACAATAGCTCTCTGCTTGACTCCTGAGCAGATGAGCAGAGAGTGAGTGAGAAATATGGGTGACAGGTCTCCAGGATACAACAGGAAAACTCTCTCTCTCTCTCTCCTTTTGCTGTGACATAACCATAACTTGCAAGATAGCGGAGCTATTCGCTCCCATCACTAGCTGTCGGGAGTGGCTTAAAAATTTTATGATTCATGGGCCACTTCCCCTGTGTTTTCAGCAAAGAACTGAAAGATTATGGGAATAAGGAGATTGAAGATCGGGAAGGACTTCAAGGAAGCAAAAGGGATGCCCGTTGAATCCTGTGAACTGGTGCTATTAAACTGTGTTTCCCCGGTATTTTTCCTTCCACCCATTGTATCCATGTCTGTTTGCTTGTTTCTAACTGCATGTGCCCATGGTTTTAAGCAGGGTGTTCAAGTTTCAGCTAGCTGAGTTATGTTGATAATTCATTATTTTGTTTACCTCTGCTTAGAACTGATTTCTTTATAACAAATAGCAATTTCTGGTTACATAGTGAAACTCAGTCGGTGTTTTCTGTTAACCTAAATTTATCGCATAAGAATATTGGGAAATTTGATCAAACTGATTTATTCTTTAACACTTAGCATAAACATGGGGACCCAATATCAGTGAACTTTCCCGAATGGGCCAAGATAATATCACTTTCCCATCTTCCAAGTACAAACTAGACTGCAACAATTCCTGCTGCTTGGTCCTCCAGGCGTCCATTATTTACCAATACATCAGGGCATATATAATGCACAGCAACCTCATGCACCTTTCCCTCTCCCACTCCACCCCCACTCTCCATCTTGTACAGAAGCCCCTGTAAGTTCCCATTTCCAAAGCCAGTTTCCAACTATCCTCTGTCTGACATGTTCAGAGGAAATAAAATGAACCACTCATGGCAGCTATGGGCTGGCAGCCCTTGACCAGGCATATGGCTGTCAGGAATCCTGAGAGGTCCTGGCAGTGGCTATCACTTCCTCCTATGGCAAGTGGGTGAATATAATGAGTGGGTGACATGAGGACAGGTACAAAGATAATGAAACAACGTTGGGAAGATAACACCCAACAATGTGCTTGGAGTCATGGAGAGAAATGTTCTATAAAACTTGGAAAATTTACCTGCAGTGGATTTTTGATAAGACAGTCCATATAATTTAAGAATGAGATTCCAGTTTTAAATCATCCATTTCTTGGCCTCCAGGTTAAGAGACATATCAGGAGCAGAAACCACACGTCAACAGGCCCCATGCCAAAAATAGGCAGCCCCAACTTAATGTGTTTTATTCATTCTTAAGGCATAGAAGAGACAATTTCTTGAAACTCTGGGAGATTGTTGGTGAAATCCTATTTCTGCGAGTTTATCAATGGAGCCATTCAATAATTTGTGGTAATTTGCAACTCAGAATGTATCAGTATCTCTTCTTTATCACAAATTTATTAGGTTTATATGTACCAATATGATTGTAATTATGCACATGCCAGAATTTTCCCAGTAAGATCTGGCACTTCATTCTTTCTGAGTTCATCCGCATTTCATAATAATGCAGCTTATCTCCTGCAGTCCTCTGCCAGAAGGTATTTCTGACTGACAGCTTCAACATCGCCACCCCTCAGCTGAAATGGGCATCAAACTGCACATTGTTGCTATCAGTCTGATCCATGGCAGCAGAGTTGATGAATGTAAATTATATATTTGATTATGGAAATCATCAATAAAAATAACAAATTTCAAAAAAATCCATCAGACATGGAACAAAAATACAATTCCAGTTATCCAGTACTGCATCAACTGTAATACTGCACCAATGGTTGTTTCTGATCTATCCCAGAGACAAACTTCAGTTAGTCATTATGTGGTCCAATAACATGCATGTGCCACATAATGTAACAACGTTTTCTAATGAGGTTGTTGACTTGCTCGCTGATCTGGATTGTTTTCGTTCAGACATTTCGTCACCATGCTAGGCAACCTCATCAGTGAGGCCTCCGATGAAGTTTGATCAAGGCTGCATTGGAGGCCTCACTGATGATGTCACCTAGCGTGGTGACGAAACATCTGAATGAAAACAAGCAAGCTCGGCGACTAAGTCAACAACCTCACCCACATCCCGAGTTACGAACTTTTGCTAAAACTTTAAATATTTTCTAATTAAATTTTCGCATCTCCAACAGTGTATCCTAACAGACGATTAATATAATTTTAAGCATGAAGCATGCTAGTGTTGTTTTAGTGATTCTTTTTCTCTATATATCCTGTCATACCATGTACTGTCTGAACTGAGGAATACTTGGTTGCAGTTGACACAGTGGCCCAAGGGAAGAGGATGATGGGGAAGGGTTCTGGGCAAGAGGTCATATTCAGCTCTTTTCAACTTTGCTCCTTCATCCTCATTGAGGAATGATGCACACAACATCTCTGCTTTCATTGAAATCTGCCACCTGTTGCAGGCAGATGTGCATTTGGTTATCGGAATATTTCAAGTTTATATTCAATAGGGCAATTGGGCATGTGGCAGGACCTTCTGCTTTTGCTGTTGATGAGGTTGGAGGAGGGTAGGGCTTTAAATTGCCAGGATGAGGCAGGTGATAATGCCTCAACTGAACCCGTCCACCTTCGCAAGAATTATGCTCTCGGTGGGAAGACTCAAGGTTAATCTTCTCACCCCATCACTAATGGAGGCCCTTAAGTAGCAAAGTAAAAACCACTAAGAGAAGAAAGTTTCAAAATTAAAATGCTACTTAAAAATCTCTCTCTTGATGTCTTATGCTTTAAATCATCAAGATTATCCCATGCCTTTTTTTCCAAAAAGAACCATGCATTATTGTATACATGCAGCAGTATACTTAATGACTGTGTAGGGTTTTAAATCAATACTTTCTTTCCTTGTTCCTTTTTGTTTCCTATCTGATTTGTAACTTGTCCACAATTTTTCAATTTGAAAAGTTTACCTTCTGCTACACTACTATAAATGATATCACGTCTTTGCAGAATCTCTTCAGGGTATTATGATCAATTATGGCCAATGTTCTTTCTTCTCAGAAATATTGCCTGAAACTTCATGTGGTTCAGATAATTCCTTTAGACTTCTAGATACTATTGTGTGTCTTTGTCTTACTGTATTCTATCAGCCTTTCAGTACATGTACCCTCAAGTCCATCTCTCCACTATTTGATAATGTAACATTATATTTTGCCTGGATAAAAGGATAAATGCTATACATTACTTTCAGCAGACACTTGAAAAGAAGAAATAGGCATTTTAGGATACTTTGTTGTGGTGTATTTCCCACCACAGCAATCTTTAATACTTTCCCTTATTTTTTAGCAGATAAGCATTTAGATATTATTCAATGGCCATTCATAGAAGAATGCAGAATTATTTATCGCTTTCATTTTGCATTCATCTTGTTAATGCACAAGAATACCTATTTAAGGGTAAACCTAACATTTATATAATATGAGAAGGATGTGGTGCGTTTGTTGCACTTGTATGTACCAGCATCTATATGTGTTGATACACAGGACCGTGTTCTTTGAAGACACAAAAAAGTACAAACACTGCACCTGTATCAACTCAAAAAAATAGGTAAAAGCCATTCACTTGTTGAACTCTTTGGATAATATCTTGAACAATTAGATTCAAGCTGCTTGGTTTAAAATTTAAACAAACGTTGGCAGTTAATTGTTAATCATCATTAATAATCACTTCCTGCATGTCAATGCCTTTAACAATCAGAATCTGCTTGGCAACCAATCAGCACACTCCACTCACACAATATAAATATTGTTTCCCCTTAAGTTAGTATTCTTGCTAATTGTCCTGCAAAACAAAAAGCTTCAACAGAGTATATTTTTTCCAGAAATACTCAAGTTCTATACCACCAAATCATCATTTATTGCTTTCATATAAAATTGTACGTGTGTAATCCTTTTATACAACCTCTAGTGATAGAATCGATTATAGATCGTGACAAAATGAAAACCAATAGCCATCTTCAGATGTAATACCTACCTTATTTTGAGCAATTAATTATGAATTGTTTTCCATTTAGCCATATCTTAACAAAATTATTGAATTTAAGCATAATACAATGAACCTTATTTTGTATGGATAATTCAGAATCACATAGGTATGCTCCGTCCAGGTAGAGGATAAAAAAACATGAGCAACATTTTTAAAATTACAAAATGCTACTAATTGCTGCACATTGTACGAACACTGAATACATTCCTATAAAATTAACTTATCCACTATTTCAAAAGAAACATGAACCAATTTAAAGTAAATTAAGTAACTAGAGAATAACATAAGTTAGAACAGGATAATCCTTACATTAAATAATAAAACACCTTTAATAACAACCGATGTCTTGAATCACTGAGCAGCAAATTACGTTGTAATTGCCATTGCAATGTAAAAACCATGCGCACCCCCCACAGTCTGAATACAGCAAGCTTAGATAGCATCTTCCAAATCTATAACTAGAATGTAAAGGGCATCAAATACATGGGAGGAACACCATCTGCAGTTTCCCCTCCAAGTAATTCTCCAAATTGATCTGGAAATGTATCATTGTTCCTTAAGTATCGCTGGGTCGAAACTCTGGAACTTCTCTTGAACAGCATTGTGGGTCCACCTACACTGAATGGACTGCAGTGGTTTAAGAAGGCAGCTCACTGTCACCTTCTCAAAAGGCAGCTTTAGGGATGCACAATATGTGCTGGCCCAGGCAGTGGCATCCACATTCAATAAGTGCTTAAAAATGCTCTCCTAAGCAGCAATGCTGTAAAAATTAGATAATCTACTATTCATTATGTTAGTTGAAGGATAAATTTGAAACTGCATCACAGCATCCTTTATATCCACTTTACAGAGCAGATACAGCCTCGGTTCAACTAAAATCTGATGGTATGATGCTCATTCAGTAATGCGTTGTATTGTCAGCCTTGATACTTATCACTTTTACAAGAAAGATGGGACAAGTACACTATCTTTCTCTAGCACTAACACTCGATGGGTCACAACAAGACTCAATGGTTAGCACTGCAACTTCACAGTGCCACTGACCCGGGTTCAATTCCAGTCTCAGGCAACTGTTTGGAGTTTGCACATTCTCCCCTTGTCTGCTTGGTTTCCTCCAGGTGCTCAAATTTCCTCCCTCAGTCTGATGATGTGCAGGTTAGGTGGATTAGCCATGGGAAATGTAGGCTTACAGGGATAGGGTAGAGTATGAGTCTGGGTGGGATGTTCTTCGGGAGGTTGTGTGGACTTGATCGCTGAATGGTCCACTTCCATATGGTAGAGATTCTACGATTCTTTAAATTTTATAATTTTTTTACCCAAGTCCAGGTGTAGCCAAGCATTTGCTCTCTCTATATTAGATTTAGAATAGAATGATCCAATTACCAGGTTTCTTTAATAAATACAAAATGATTGATATTATTATAAAACTAACTCATCCAATTTCCAAAGAAAAGTCCTGACCCGAAACATTAGCTTTCCTGCTCGCCTGATGCTGCCTGGCCTGCTGTGCTCCTCCAGCTCCACACTGTGTTATCTCATCCAATTATGATGCAGCATTAGTGAACACATCAATTTCTAATATAAAAATATAAATGCTTATCCCTGTAAATAATCGAAAACACACAAACACCCTTTGGGCAAAGGAAAGAAAATGTCTCTTTGGGGCTCACTTTAGAAAGAAAAATTACCTTTGGCCAAGGGTATTCAAATTTGAGGGCACAAAGAATAAGGTGTGGGTCTTGCAAATATGGTTAAGTCACAAATCATGCAAAGATGTCTCTGGTGTCTTTGCAGACACAAATTACTCAGAAAATATTGTACTGAGAAGTTCTTTCAATCACTTTCTTCTAGGAAGCAATCAATTTTCATACAGAATTCACCTCAAACATGCTTCAGAAACAAGAAACATGAACCAAATAGCTTGTTCTTAGCACCTTTTCCAAGCTAACTCCAAAACAGTAATGCCAAGCCTGCAAATACTGTTTGAACAGGCCAGCCATAAAACCAAGGCATCACACTGACTTCTTGAAATGAGTACAAGCAGCCAAGACCAACAGCGATCACAAGTCACATGATTTCCATGAAGTCTTTGTTTAAAAAAGTCCATTTTCTTTATTGTCATGGTGTTAGATGCCACATACTGGCACGGATAGAGAACTGGCTGACTGGCAAAAGGCAAAGAGTGGGAAAAGCTGGAGAAAGGAACTTAGGACATTATTTCTAAGTTTGCAAATAAGACAAAATTAGGTGGAGGGGCAAGTAGTGTTGAAGAAGTGGGGAGGCTGCAGGAGGACTTGAACAGGCTCAGAGGATGCGGAAAGAAGTGGCAGATGAAATGCGGGAAAGTTTGAGGTTATACACTTTGGTAGAAAGAATAGAAGCATAGACTATTTTCTAAATGGGGAAAGGCTTTGGAAATCTGAAGCACAAAGGGATTTAGGAGTCATAGCGCAGGATTCTCTTAATGTTAACATGCAGGTTCAGTTGGCAGGTCGGAAGGCAAATGCGTTTTTAGCATTCATTTTGAGAGAACTAGAATATAAGAGCAGGGATGTAGTGCCACAGCTGTATAAGTCTCTGGTCAGATGATCTTTGGAATATTGTGAGATGTTTTGAACCTTATATCTCAGAAAGGATGAGCTGTTGTTGGAAGGGTTCTAGAGGAGGTTCACAATAATGATCCCAGGAATGAAGGGCTTGTTATATGAGGAGCTTTGAAGATTCGTTGCCTGTACTCAATGGAGTTTAGAGTGATGACAGGGGATCCAATGGAAGGTTACAAAATACTGGCAGATCTGGATAGCGTGGATGTGGGGATGTTGTTTCTACTTGCAGGAGAGACTAAGACCTGAGGGCACAGCCTCAGAGTGAAGGGATGACTCTTTAGAAACGAGATAAGGAGGGATTCCTTCAGTCAGAGGGTGGTAAATCTGTAGATCTCATCTCACAGAAAGCTGTGGAGGTGAAGTCATTGAGTCTATTTAAGAAAGAGATAGGTAGGTTCTTGTTTAGTAAGGGGAGCAGCATTACAGGGAGAAGACAAGAGATATGGAGCTTTGAAACATATCAGACATGATCAAACAATTCTATTTCTATTTCTTAAGGACTTATAGTCAAGTCTTCAGAGAAATATCAAATATTAAACAATTTCATAACATGATATCAAAATTCCTCCTTGCACAACAAGTGGGTTTGTACCTTAGTTATTCATGCTGATCTCTATTTTTGAGGTGCCTTCAAGATCTATTATATGCCTCATGAGCACCTGCCTCTTCTGGTGGGGTTGCTGAGCCTTGAAAGATATTAGCCTTTAGTATGGCTTTATATAGGAGGATGGATTTGGAGGCAAACAATTAAAAGGTCATCTCTGGGAGTAATGTTGCTCTCACTCAATGCTGGCATTCATGGTGGGGGTGGGGTGTGGGCGTATCTCCTTTCAGTCCCAGTGTCAGAGCCACAAAACCTGCAATAATATTCTACTTGAAACTCAGTAATCTGGAGGAACACAGACATGATGTTAGGACATGGTGAGATACCAGGCAGAGTGCACTGCGGTTAGGTCAAGTGTCGGCAAGGATAGTATCAGTGTCAGTCTACATCAAGTGAATTTAGCCTTCAGCTTCATTGCAAAGACATCAATGGGCGAAGCTACAGATGAAGGCTGATAGCTGAACACAAAAAAAATGCCTGGCACATTGGGAAGTCTGTCAAAAAGTTTATATTTATTTGTCACTCAAGCAGAAATTAAAGACCATCTTTATCATCACGAAACTGGTGATGAACTCCATCAATATACTTCTGGATCCACGGGAGATTTACCATCTGATAGCCAATGCCACATCCATTGTCGCACAAACAGCTTCGAGCATAATTCTTAATATTGCAGTAGAAATTAAGATTGATGTCATTGTAAGTAAGAATGTTTCCACACAAAACTCAAATAATCTCATTCCAGCTCAGCTAGTTGCTGTTGTTATGAATATGTTGGGGGTTACAGAAATTCCTCTTTACTGCCTCTGAGGTTAGTTATTACAGAGTAAGAAATTTTAAAAGAGCTGCATCTCCAATTCAATATGTACTTGACCATTTGTAAACAAATGTTTAAAAAAGAGAAGTCAGGTCTCTAGAATTAACAAAAGTAAGGAACAAAATTCATTCAAGTAAAGTATAAAGCTTATTAGAAAGGTAAAACCTGTTCCCAGTCCTGTGACATATGCATGTGCACCAGCATGCAAGAACAGGATAGGTTTTAGGATGGGGAAGGTGGCGAGTTGGAAACATTTAAAGTATAATTACATGTTCTAATACTTCTTTAGTGGGATTGACATTCCAGTGTTTTTAAGGCCAATATCAGCTGATTGTCTCTAGAAGCACAGTCTTGTTTAAATTGCAATCCATTCCTTTCCAAAGTGGGTGCTATGCCACTTGCAGTTCCTTTCAATTAAATTTTTCCAACTTCCTGACAATTTGCAAGTTCCTGGCATCATGGTTGCTGACACCATAGATGTTCAAAGGAGCTTAGGGGCATCCATAATACTCAAGAACTTTAATCTTCGACAGTGTTGGCATTGCTGAGGCACTGGTCTGAAGGATGCCACACACATAGGGAGGGTATGCAGATGGGGTTACCTTCACGGTCTTTGACAATGCTTTCACTGACCTGCTCCAGGGTTGAAATTGTTACTTTTAAGGACAGTTTTAACTTTAAGTTAAAACATGAAGAACATCAATGAAACAGTGCAGGAAGCTTTTGTTTCTATGGGTCCGAGCATTAATTGAGACCCACCCAGAACAATGAAACAAAAATAAGGCAATTCCAAGGGAATTTGGAGTTCTGGCAGCTCTTGGATTAATATTTAATCATTAGCTTTAAGAGTTCTGGTACTAACATCACACATGACTGTACGTTTTGTGATACTGGTACACTCAGCAGAGAGGGCCATGTGTAAAGGCTGAATAGATCAGAGATCAGGATAATATCATTACATTCATTCTCCAATCTGTATTCCCTGTGGTTGTGGTTTGCCATTCAGACCATTGTATGACGTAATTGACCCTAATATTTTTATACAATGCAATAATTATTTTGTTTCATTTTGCAGATCTTGGCCTGATGGAGCCCACATGATCAGTTTGATCCAAATCAATGTACTCTTGGAAAATTGCCATGACCAAATAAACCTCCCTACAGATTTCTCCCCCTGTTGCTCATCACTCATTTCTTGTGTAGGCAATCCCTTGGTCATATTATGGATGTTGCATCTTATACTGACAGCATACCCTGTCAAAATTCAGCTGTGATGTTGGAAAGGGCCCTGAAGTCTAAAAGTTCAGGACTGCATTTAAGCTGCCAGATGTGAATCTTACTGTAAGCTTAACCAATAGCTGCATAAATGAAGAACAGCAAACCCCTTTCCTGCCATTGTAATGTGCAGACAATGAGATCACAGGTTTCTGACCATTACTAATTTGAAACTGATAAAGAAATTGAACTTTTCTACATAGAGGGACTTAATACCACCATCGCAATGTCTTGAACTATCTATCAGAACTAGTGTATAGCAGTACACTTTAGACAAAAAAAGTAAGATCATTAGCCTTTGTTATACATACTGTTATGATGATATATTCAATTTTATTTTTTAAAAAGCAGCCACAAATTGCATGTCCTTCACTAATTGCTCATTTTCAATTTCCTGATTTGTGTTCCAAATTCAGTTTCTTGCTGATAAGATGGCAACACAATAGCACTCATGGTGCAATTTTAGGCTGACTTCCAAATAGTTGATATATGCTTTTATCTGTCTTGATTATCATTTGAACTTGGTCACCCTTATTAGGTACTGAATACTCAATACAATGTGCAGTGCTGAAAAGGAAGAAAATTGATAGAAGCAGTTTTACACTACAGGATGAAATTATTTTAGCCAATTATAGATCAGCCTCAGTGGCTGTCAATGAAAATCCATGTCACAACCAATTTCCCATCTTAACTGTTTATGCGTACCCAACACATCTCCTGCAATGACTTCTCCATTCTATCTACCCTAACACTCATCGAAGTGTGTCTATTGTTCTCTTACTGGCTCTTTTGTATTGTTCATCCAAGTACACACTTTTGGCAATATTGGCCTGATAATTACAGGGTGAAATGAAGGGAGCACCATAACTCCTGAGCATAAGAGCTCCTGTAAAAGTTAACAGCAGGACACATTTATTATTTTCTTTACTTACTCTGGCCAGATTGACAAATTATCTGGCTGCTGGAGAAGAAAGACCATGGTTGACGCTACAGCTAAGGATCTTCTAGGGACGGTCATTGGTAACCAAGATGGATCAGAGGTTTAAGGGGAAGGTCAGCTGGTAATCAGGAGGGGGGTGCCACTGGAGATATCACAGGACAGAGAGGGTGGGGATGGAGGGGATTATTAGATTTACAATCAGGAGGGATGTGGGGGACAAGCTTGAGTATGGGTATTTATTGGCAATGTCTCCTGATTCTGTGAAAAGCACATTGTTGTATGAACTCACTAATCCCAATGCCAATTAACTGCTGGATTTGCCATGTCCTGCGAAATCAGCCAGGCAACAATAAATTTAAATAAGTCTCCTAAATACACAGTGGAAGTGGATTTGAATATATAATTCACAAAAGATTATAATAGGCACATTAAGTAACCCTTAATTTTGGCAACTTGGGAGTCATAATTTTCTATATTTAACTTCCTCTCATCCTCCCTTGCTCATTGTGGCAAGAATCAAATCACACCCTTTAATCATAAACCTTGAGTTACCTTCATAATGTATTCTGACAACACTCAACCATGATAAGAAGTGAATGAGAAGGGATCTTATATTCATCCATAAGGTGCTAAGTAGAACTGAATTAACTCATGCAGATAATTACTTCAACTTAAACATAGGACAAGAGGATAATCCAGTAAAAAGCAATTTCAGAACTCATGTCAGGAAGAACTCCTTATACAATGAGTGACTAATACTTAAATAGTTTTCCTGACAGGGTAATGGAAGCAAAAAATCTGCCACCACCCTTGACTAAATGACTGTTGCTATGCTGTCTAACTTAACCAGTATCAAATCGTGGAGGAAGAAAATTTTCTCCACTTACCATTCCTGAGGTTAAAACCATTCCGTTTGGCTTGCCACCTCCAGTAACTACTTATTCATCATTCTTCCAAACAGGTTGTTCAGATTGAACTTTACAATGCCCAGACTCTGTGATGCCGAACTGCAAGTCTCACAATCCATCTACGTGAAATGTGCTTTATTTCTATCATAGCAATATAATTCGCTGTCCTGAAATTTTTTTTCATTTGTAACAATCACATATTAATGCTGAATAATGCTTTGACTTAATCTCAGTTTAGTATCTCATATAACCCGATGGTTTCCCTTCACATTTGTCTCTTTTCAAGATTGAAATCTCCAGGCTTTTTCAACCTTTTAATGTCAACTTTGTGATCATGGGGCAGAAACCGTATAGATTTTTCAGGACTTTCATCAGTGACAAGAACTAAGTATTCACCAAGATACTTGTATCCAGTAACGCCCCCAAACTTCCCTCTCCCTACAATTTATAATTTGTTAAAGCTCGTAAGTATCCTTTGGCCTAAGCACTAATTGGTTGGTATAAAGGCAGTTATGCCTGTGGAAAAAGCATTTACATTGCAGGATGACAGACCGTTACTTCATTTGTGAATCATTTTGCTATTCTCCAAAGGAAAAAACGTTGTGACGAGGTGAAAATATCGTTGTGTGTTCCTGATATTCAGGGTTGCCATGGCATTGTAGAGAACTGCCTTCGTTTTTTTTGTGGAACACTGAATTAATAAGTTAAGATGGTATTTTTTTTAAAATGTAAATTATTTAAGGCCAGCTTGGGAGTCCATCACCCTGTAACAGGCATGTGAACAGCAACATAACCATCTCCCCTGGATTGACTTAACAGAAATGAGAATTTCAAAAAAAACAGCCCATTTCTTCGTAACTGAGAATTTATTGATTTTGAATAAGCAACCTTTAATATAACTTAATAAAAATACCATGTTTTCATCAGAGAAAGTATGTATCTTATTTGATTTTCAGACTCTTTGATGTGCTTCTTGACTCCTCACAATGAATTTCAATTTGTTACTAATTTTGGAAGGAGGTAATACTTTCTCTTCTTTTCGTAATAAGAATTGGCAATTGTATAATGTGATCTCCAGCAGCAGGTGGTGACGGTGACAGAGGGCACTGAACAATGAAACTAAGCGGTCTTCCAGGGCTTCTGCCAACAGAAGCAACTGAGAGGTTGGGCAGCTGGAACAGTCAAAGGGGCTGTTGCTGGAGAGAGCGCTAATGGGAAGAGAAAGCAGACAGATAAAGGAATTCCTCAGCCTAATCTAACCAACACCGTCATTTCTTGTACATCATGTAGTCTTTATAATTAATTTCCCTTCTTGCTTATAATAACCTAATGCCAGTGGAGTAAAGAATCCCTGCTTCATCATCTTCAGACCTTCTGTGTCCTCACACATCATATTAAATTTTTGGCATTGTTGCCATGATTCCACAGACCAGGCACCAAGTCATGGAGGAAACAATTGAAAGCAATCTGACTGAGAGGGAGCAGATTATAGAAGAGTTGAAATTGGCAATGTCCATGAGGGAGGCAGAAGATGGCCTGGGATCATTGCAAGCTCAGCTACTGGCAGAGAGAATTGGACCTTTGGCCCAAAAGCAGGCAGAGGCTCCCCATGTGCATTCCTTCAATGCTTTGAATGAATGAAGAGATACGTGAGGCAGGACTTTCTATCTGCTGATGAATGGGAAGCTGGACAGAGTTAGGGAGAAACCAGAAACACCTGGCAACCGAAGACTAGATCGAGGGTGCCCACCTCTTTGAGGCATCCAGCAGCCTCAATGTGAATGAGCAGGCAGCTTTCATAGTGGGGAAAAGTCCATTGGGAAACACTAGGAAGAGGTAAAGATGTTCAAAGAGGTCTGCAGCAGATCTTTGAGTACTGGCAGGGAAACGTGGGGACAGCAATAGCCCAACCCAATTACAACAGGTTTCAATGAGCACAAATAAGCCAAAGGGAAGGATCCCTAAAGCTAGTGAAGTCAATTGTGCTCCTCTCCTGGTCAACTAGAGACAGGCAGCTGAAGGACTGTCTAGCAGAACCAATGGGAGATAAAAAGTCCAAGTAGAGTTGAAGAGGCTTAATAGTGACCAATCTCAATTATCTTTTAGCTTGGAATCACATCATTTGCACCATGGAGAAAGACTGGGCTTCTATGTCCAGGAAAGCTCAGGGCTGAAGAGGCAGGCAGACCAGATTCCTGCACAGTCAGCACAGATTGACTCCTTGATTTCCTATCTCCATGGTAAACTCTCGCGGCTGATCCAATCCAAGGGATGTTCCAAAGATGTGCTGCAATTGTCACAGGGATGGGCACTCTAAAGGAAACCCATCTCAACAAGCATAGCCACACACTGCTGCCAGGCACAGACACCCCATTCAGGGAAATGTCCTTACCTCCTTGCAAGGCTTCAAACTGGTCAGGCTCTCACCTAGAGCCAGGCAGACAGTGGGGATGGCAGAAGATTCCTTCAGGAAGAGATGTAACCTTATGTAAAGAGAGATTTCTCGAGCTAATGAGTGGGAAACTTGACAATTTAGATGTGTCATGCCTAATGGACACTGGAGTGTGTGAACTGTTAATCACTGGTTTTATGAATTAGCATCAGGCTGAGTTATGTGAGCTGATTTCCTCATCCAGGTTTCTGTTTCACAGGGTTTGGACATCCCCTATCATGGCTATATCACTGTCTCCCTATGTCTTCTCAACCACAGTTTTCAGAGCCTGGGGTCTGATAGTTTGTGAGCTGATCAATATTCCAATAGAAAGAAGAAAGCTGGGTGTTGGCATTGAATATATTATGAGATCTTTGGAAACCTTGTATATTGAGCAGCATTGAGCAATAAACTGCAGAGTACAAGTGAGGCAGATCAGCATCAGGAGTCTTTGACCTTGCTTTGTGCCTTCAAGATATAATAACCTGTACAGACTCAAAGGGAATAGTGTGTGTTCCGTGCTCTAGCCAGATATTATCGGAGATTTGTGCAAGACCATGCCTAGTTGGCCAGCCCACTCTGTGATTTGTTGACAAAATCAGAAAATGCTGCAGGATTGTTTGGGAAAGGATGTGCAATATCACATTGGCCATCACTGGGAGTTGGATACCAGCACATGAAGACTCTCCTTGCACCCTCAAGCAGAAGCTTGTTTCATCACCTGACCTTGGTTTCCCAGATTTCCGACTCCATTTTATACTGGAAACTGACGCCTGTTTCCTTGGCCTGGTATTGGAGCTGCCAGAGGTTCAAGGAAAGAGAAGAGCATCTCAAGCTGAATGAGAGGAAGATGGAAAATTACTCCAGCATGCAACTCAAACTGCTAACTTTGAGGTCGGTTATTTCTTAATTGTTCAAAGTCATTCTGATTGGTAAAGAGTTTAAAGTTTTACCAACAACAACCCACCCGGTTATTTTCAATCATCTGCCAAGCCTAGAACAAAAGCGACACAATGTTCTAAAAGACTCATGCAGTTTCTATTCCAGATCCAGTACGAAACAGACAAAAGTAATGCAAATATTTATGCTCTTAGATGAATGACAATAGGTGGGGTGCTGCTCCTGCCCAGCTGGAAGGGGCTGTGACTAATGCCTTGATCATGTCCACTCTCCAAGTTAAAGACAGAATTCCAACCATGATTCCCTATGATGTTTGAAGTAAGATTCAGCAAAGTACCAGCAATACATTTATGATTGAAATCAAAACTGGGATGAGGAGAAATTACTTCTCTCAAAGGCTTGTGACTCTGTGGAATTCACTACTTCAGTGTGTGGTGGATGCTGGGATATTGATTAAATTTAAGGAGCAGACAGACAGATTTTTAATTCATAATGGTTGAAGGATTATGGAGAGCGGGCAGAAAAGTGGGGTTGAGGCCAAGCTGAGATTAGCTATGATTGTATCAAATGGTGAAGCAGGCCGGAAAGGTTGAATTGCCAATTCCTGTTCCTAGTTCAGTTATTCATATATTATGTAAAACCAGGTTCAGACAGATAGTGCTTGCTGTAGTTTCACCCAAGCCATCTATCTTGAAAGACGACCTCGGAAGTTTCAAATGATTGGTGTGAACATCAGTAGACTGCACCAATTCAAGACAGCCCAATATCCACCAATCCAACAGCAGCTGATGAAGAAGTCTAAACTGACATGGAAATTGTAGAAGAGCTCAAAGAGGATGAAAGATGAGGCTGGAATCCGCAGTCGACTGGTTCATGACAAGGAGAGAGAGACATGATGTACTCATCTTTCCTAGTAGTGTCAAGTGTTGGTAACAGTTCATGATCAAACAGGACACCAAGTGACTGAAAAGGTGATTGTCCTGATCAGAGAATGGTGTTACTAGACCAGGATAGATGCTGATATTAATTCCTTTCGCAATCTGAGAGATGTAGCTTGGGCAAGGCAGGGAAGTGACTGTATCCCAGCATAGGATCCCTGGTTAGACAGAGACCGCTAGAGGTACTTGAAGGGGTTTTATAGTCCTGACCCCAGTAATAACAGGACTGAGCATGTCCTTTTACTCATGGATGTCTTCACCAAGTTTACAGACGGCGTTCCCATCTGTGGTCTCAAATATAGCCACAATGTTAGTAAATGATTAGTTGTCCACTTCAGTGTTCCAGGTTGGATCCACAATGATCAGAGGCAACTTCAAAAGCAAGATCCTACAGAATTTTGCTATGTCTATGTCATTGTCAAGTATTGCTCCAACCCCTACTTCTGCCACCACCCCACCCCCCAAGATGTTCATGGACAGTGTGAACAACTTGCACTCTGCATGAACATCTGCACATTTTCTTCCTCACAGTAACCCAAGTTCCCTGAGCATCTTCCAGAGCTTTAATATACTAGCACTGCACACTCTTCCACAAGTTATTCTCCACACTATTTCTTATTTAGAGGTGGTCATGCCTCTGGAGCAGCTCCAGACCTTTGGATGAGGATGGCCGGGTCAATAATTGGTTAGCCCAGCATCACGGGAGGCTAGAGTCAGTTGAGATGATATGCAAGAGGACTGAGAGAGAAACGCTGAGAAAATAATCAATGACCGGTCACAATGCTAACAGGACTGAGCCTTCCAAATATTGCAAAGGTTTTCCTCTGGATTCAGAATACTGGGGGTCAGAATAAGATACAGGATGCACAGGATCCTGACAGTCACAGGGTCAGCAAATGGCTGGACACAGGGGACCACACATATGCTGCTGAATCTTTAGTTCGGGAGTAGTGTCAGGAAAAGGTTGATGGAGGGGTATTTCTTGAAGCCAGGAGGGTGGTGAATGATGTGGAGGAAAGCAGCTCATTCAGCAGTGTTGTAGAACCTGAAGTATCAGAGTGTTGTGGCCCAAGTGAGGTGGAGTCAGACAGTGATGCTTAATCCCGGAGTGCACTGTGCATTGTGAACACAGGTGTGTATCCGCTGCAGGAAGGCCTACTCCCACCCTGGAAAATGACATAGGGAGGAGCTGCCAAGATGCAGAAACTGAAGCAATAAGTGCGTGGTCTCCTCAGAAGGCCAACTGATCTAGAGCTCAATGCGGATGATCCTTCACAGACCTTGGATCAGTTGGAAGGTCCCAAGGCAGATAAGAGGCTGAGCAGGTTTTCTTGAGCAAATGCTGAATACCACTCAAACCTTTGTCATTTGCCCAGATCAGAGATGCGTGAAAAGAATGCTGCCATTAATTTAGACTTAAACTGTCAAGTCATCATAGCAAATGAGGCTGCTGTCATGCAACAACTTAGCCACAATCACTATGGGCTCTGTGTAGTTGCAGGAATGGGAAGTATCAACCGGGGAAGTAGGGCACTGGACACTAGCAACTAGGGCGACAGTGACAGAGGTCTGAGCAATGGAGCTGAGCTGTTCTCCAGGGCTTCACCAGGAAGAGGTGACAGTGAGGGATGACAGCTAGAATAATCAAGTGAGTGTACTCTCATTGGAAAACCAGATGTGTCTTTAGCAGAGACTGGGCTAATGCGAAGGAAGAACAGACAGACAAAGGAATTCCTCGGACCAGTTTAACCCTTCTGGTCATACCATGCACATTGTGCAGTGTTTATCCTTAATCTCCCTTCTTGTTTGTAATGATATGACACTAGTGGAATAAAGAATTCATGATCGTTAGCATTTCTGGATCACAATACTCATGTTGCAACAAACAAAAAAAAAGCTAATGCTAGTTAGTTATAAACTGAATGACACCATGCTAGTCAATACTATAATTGTCTTCTCTTTAGACCCAGACAATATGAAGGATGTCTGTCTGCAGTTAAGATCCCTAAACTATAAATGTTAGGATTAAAACAATCAGCTAATTCATCTTTGCTCAGGATCTTGAGGAGAAGGGAATACTGGTGACTAAAAAAAAACACTCACTTTACAAAATTATAAAATCTGTTTTGGAAATTCTTACTTTCCATAGATTGAGAATATGCAACATGGATCCTTGCCGGCTTCAGCTGTGCTCCAGATAAACCTAGCTATCATGCTAAGCCTTTGAATCAAAAAGTGTAACAAGTTAAATGTGCGAAAGCTGTCAAATTATTTTAATTACAATGAAAAATCTAAGATGGGAATATACTAATAGTATAATTTTAAACCTTTAACATATCAAACTAAAGAGTGATATGTGGCTACTAAACGATCTATGCAGGCAATAATTTGACTGCATATTTAAGTTTAAAATTGCAATTAACTTCCACTTGGAATTCCATATTATACTTGTCAGTTCTCTAAAATTTAGCAAGCTTTTTATATGAGCCTTAGTTTTACCTTATCTCTAACCCGTCTACTGGTGTAAGAAATCTTGGTATGATCTTCAGTCTCTCTATACTTTCTGATGTCAGTATTTCAGATGACACATTGTCTGTCGTTTTATACTCTCTGCCTTTGCCTCAGTCATCATCACCATTTCTTGCAAAAAGAACAAAGCAATTTCGAGAGGGAAATTCATGACTTCCTAAAAATACGCAGTTACATGAAATTACTTGTACCTTACAAGTAAGCTGTAGTGCTGAATACTTTAAAAGAATCAATCATTCATTATGCATTTCAGTCTTTAAGGAACCATTGGTTTCAAGCATAGTTTCAGCAATGACCTCCATTGTGCTTTCTACCTCCAGAGCCCAGACTAATCCTAATGATGCATATCTTGTAGGTTTGGTGTTTTCTTGGATGGGGTATCATCGACCTAAAATATTAACACTGTTACTCTCTTCCCAAATGCGGCTTGAACTGCTGAATTTGTACAATATTTCCTGTTTGTCAGATTTCAATTTTCCAGCATCTGCAATATTTTGCTTTTGACTATGTTTCATTCTCTCTTGCCAGAGAGAAGTAGATGGGATGAGCTCATGACTTTGCATAGTTTATGGGCTTCCCGCTACTGCAGGGTGCCATTGACTGCATGCACGTCACCTTTTAGGTACCACATGCAATCATGAAGTACTTCGAGATGCTGGTCATGGCCCACATCAACTGTAGCCTCCCAGCCTGCCTCGATCCCCTGCAATTTGCCTACTGGTGAAACAGGTCCACAGCGGTGTCATTTCCCTAGCCCTACACTCATCCCTGGAATATCTGCATAACAAGGACATCTACATCAGGCTCCTACTCATTGACTACAGCTCCACTTTCAACACCGTAATCCCTACCAGACTAATCTCAAAACTCTGAGACCTAACTCTCGGCTTCGCCATCTGCAATTAGATCCTCAGCTTCCTGACCCACAGACCGCAATCGGTGAAGATAGACAATAGCACTCCTCCACAATAATCTTTAACACTGGTGCCCTGCAAGGATGCATTCTCAGCCCCCTACTGTACACCCTGTACACTGACGATTGTGTAGCCAAACTCCGTACAAATGCCATCCACAAATTTACTGACGGCATCACTGTGGTAGGCTGAATATCAAACAACGATGAGTCACAATAAGGGAAGGAGAAAGAGTGCTTGGCGACATGGCAATGACAACAATCTCTCTCTCACTGTTAGCAAAGCAAAACTACTGATCATTGACTTCAGAAAGAAAGGAGGATGATACATTCCTATCTTCACCAATGGAGCTGAGGCTGGGATGATTCAGATCATCATGTTCCTAGGAGTGACGATGACCAATGACCTGTCCTGCACTTCTCACGTAGATGCAACAGTCAAGAAGGAACAACAACATGTTTTCTTCCTCAGGCAGGTTAGAAAATTTGGAAAGTCCATAAAGAACCTCACCAAGTTCTACAGATATGCCATAGAAAGCATTCTATCTGGGTGCATAACGGCCTGGTATGGCAACTTCTCAGCCCAGGATAGTAAGAAACGATGGGAAGTTGTGTGCACAGCCCAGACGATCACAAAAGCCAAACTCTCATCCATGGACTCTATTTACACTTCTCGTTGCCACAGAAAGGCTGCCAACTTCATCAAAGACCCCTCCCACTCTGGTAATGCTCGCTTCCGACCTCTTCCATGAGGCAGAAGATACAGAAGCTTGAATACATGCACCAGCAGGTTCAAGGAAAGCTTCTTCCCTTCTGTTATTAGACTGTTGAATCGACTGTCTAACTTCAAACAATGTTGATCTTGCTAATGTTGATCTTGCTTTCTGTACCTCCTGTGCAGTCGTAACCTTGTATTCCTCATTCTATGATCTATATGTCCTTGTTTGCTATGATCTGCCTGTACAGCTTGCAAAACACAACTTTTCGCTATACTTGGGTACATGTGACTACAATAAATCAAATCAAATTAATTGCTGACATTCATCGGAACTGAAAGGGCATACAATCTCTCAATGTCCAGCTGGTGTGTAACCATATCCAGCACATCATCGAGGCTTAATGCAGAGTATCCTGACAATAGCCACAATGGGCTCAAGTTTACTTTTTTTTGGCTAAGTGTCAGTTTTGTTGAGATTTTTTGAGGCTTTCCCACCCTGAGGTCTAGTGAGATGTCTTGCCATACCTTAAAAAATATGCCTTATTAAATACCTACTCTGCCTTATGGCAGCCATTCGCCTAATTCTAGCCCCATTTGACCAAGTGCCACTCCTCAAAAAACTCACCAACACTGGAATATCCTGGAGTAGACTGGTATCTCAACATCATCTTTAGAAGGACCAGGATAAGCACAATTAGTCCAGCATGAGCCTGCATTTGTCTCAGTCATGCCATACAAGAGAAAATCGGTGACTTGTTTTGTGGGCAAGGACCTGAATGTTCTGATGGATGACATGTCCAGACATGAGATATTATCTTTACCCAGGACTAGCAGTCAAGGCCACAATACCAGACCATGACAGCCAAGTCCAAGCTTGCCATCCGGGTGGATCAGTGCAGTTTCTGTAGAAATGCACAATGTAAGACTGTCAATGATTTTTTCCCACTCCACCAGTTTAAGTGTCCCATCTTCTCTCTGATATCTCACATTCACCCTATCTCTGTTACTGCACCCACCTCCCACCAAGGCTCATGCTCTAGCACTCTCATCTCTCTCACCGCTGCCTGTAACAGCTTTCCTCACTCACTGTTACTCGTCCTAATCCCTGACATCAATCACCCTGTATGTCTTCTGCGCTGCCTACTTATCTTCTCAGGACACCTCTCCAACTGTATGAAAAATAACAGATATGCCATCCACTTTCATCTCCTTTAATATCTGCCCCTCTCGCATTCCAGGAGGAAAGCAAGGTGGGTGGTCTGCTTATCGGGAGAGGATCTGACCTTGACCGTAACCAAGCAGCTGACTGACTATAATCATGCCTCTGTAATGGTATTAGAAGGCCCTAAGACATAGGAGCAAAAGTAAGTCATTTAGCCCATCGAGCCTGCTCCACTATACAATGATATCATAGCTGATCTGACGATCCTCAACTCATTTTCCTGCCTTTCCCCCCATAACTTTTGATTCCTTTATTAATTAAAAACTTGTCTATCTCAACCTTGAATATACTTAGTAACAGAGCGTCAACAGCTCTCTGCAGTAAAGAATTCCACAGATTCACAATCCTCTGAGAAAAGAAATTTTTCCTCACCACTGTCTCAAAATGTGTGAGTTCTTACTCTGAGATCATGCCCTCTCATCGTAGACTCTCCCACAAGGGGAAACAACATTTCCACATTTATCTTTCTGCAAAGCTGCAAAAAGTGGGGGGAATGCAAGGTATAGCTGAGATATTGTGATCGTCCAGTTAGCCTTAAAGTGAGTGAGGACTAACAGAGCAAGCAAACAGCACAGAGATGCAGCCTGATCCAGTCCATAACCTAGACACATGTCCCTGGGTGCGAGGTGTCCTTGCTGCTGCACTACAATGACAGTTGCTGAAGTGCAGCATTGAAGTTCAGCAGCATACTGTCAGTGGACTAAAGATATACCATAAGGGTTCTTAGAGATTGGCACATAAGATGTAAATGACTGAGGGGTGCATGTTGCCGGTGCCCATGGAGTATGGCCTGAGATGTTGGTGTCTTGTGTCCAGCATGGAGGTCTTTTGGAACAAGCTGAAGTTGTGAGGCACTCACTCTGACTTACATGTCAAGAATTCTTGCCGTCTAGTTTGTTCACAATGGCAGCAGGATAGGAATTTGCATAATAATGAAGTGAGTTCTGCAATTAATTACAAGCAATTGAACATGCAAGTTAGTCAGCAATAATCCCCCTTTTATTGGCCACTCACTATTCCCAAGCCAGATACTTGGAACAGAACCAAATTGTACAGCAATTTGTTCACAACATCAAGAGAGGCCTTACTGGACCTTCTGAGCAACTTTTTTTACATTTGTTGTGATAGCTCATTTCAGGCCCCTGTAAGATTCTATTCAATGTCTTCATTCTGTAATCTGTAACATATGAGCCATAATGACAAAGTGGAATATGGTAAATGAGTATTAGTGGATAACCCCTGACCACATAGCTTGTGCATCAGTTTGTTGAGACATCTACATATGTGCTCAATAGAACCACAGAAAACATTAAATAGCTATGGTGCAGATGGAGATCATTCAGCCTGTATTATTTCTTTTGCCTCAAAAAGCTAGGTTCCCATTCTCATCCCACTTTCCAGCCCCTAGTCCATAAACCTTGTACGTTACGGCACTTCAGATACAGATACGGTTTCCTTTTAAGTGAGTTGAGGGCTTCTGCCTCAAGCTTCAAACAGACTGCAAATTCAAGACCCTCTGGATGAAAAAAAGATTGTCCTCATATCCCCTTTAATCCTTCTATCAAACACCTTAAATCCTTTGGAGAATTGACCTCTTTGCTAGCGAAACAGGTATTCCCTGCCCACTCTATCTGAGTCCCTCATTATTTTGTACACCTTACTTGAGTCACTCCTCAAAATCTTAAGTTCTGAGGAAAACAAGCAGAGCTTATCAAATTGTTCCTCATAGCTGCTACTTTCAAGTCGTAACACATTCTTTTAAATCGTCCCTGCATTCTGTAATTACGCCCCTTCTATAACATGTCGATCAAAACTGTACTTAAAATACCAGCTGTGGCCTCACCATTGTCTTGTAAAGTTCCAACATTGCATCCCTTGCTTTTGTATTCAATGTTTCACCCAAAGAAAGAATGTATCCTGAACACTTTTTCACAATCTTATGTACCTGTGCTGCCACCTTCAGGTGCCTAGGAACAAATACCTCATGATCTCTCACTTCCTCTACCCCTCTCAATAAACTCCCATTTATTGTGTCTTCTTTGCTTTGTTTGCCGTCTCCAAATGCATAACCTCATATTTCTGTGCATTGAATTCCACTTTTTCCTTTCTCACCCACTCAACCAAATCATTGGTATCATCCTGCAGTTGACAGCAATCCTCTTCACTACCAACAACACACCCATTTTTTGTATTGTATGCAAATTTCCCATCATACCTCCCACATTTATATCTAAGTTACTAATATATGTCACAAACAGCAAGTGACCCAACACTGAGCCTTGTAGAATAACAGCGGAAACTACTTTCCATCTGTAAAAACATACATTGAAAGTTACTGAGATAACAAGCATGGGGCTGGATGAACACAGCAGGTCAAGCAGCATCATAGGAGCAGGAAAACTTGACGTTTCGGGCCTGATTTCTGATGAAGGGTTTAGGCCCGAAACGTCAAGT
>JAHRHZ010000017.1:6974904-7000051 GCA_024137785.1 Ginglymostoma cirratum | reverse complement strand
GAAGGGTGATATATTAGGTGAGTTAACAAAGGAGGCTTTAAGAGTTGAGCTTAGGAATAAAAAAGGGCAGTCACATGACTAGGAGTACACTACAGACCCCAAATAGCGAGAGGGAGACAAAAGAATACATATGTAGACAGATTTCTGCCTGTAGGAATAAGAGAGCAATAATAGTGGGAGACTTTAACTATCTCAATTCCAATTGGGTTTCAAACAATGTAAGAGGCATTGAGGGTGAAAAATGCATGTACTGTGTCCAAGGATTTCTGATTAAATAATACATGACAAGCTCAACAAGAGGAGATGCAATTCTGGATTTAGATTTGGGAAATGAAGGTGGACAAGTGAGTGAAGTGACAGTGGGGCAAATATATTGGGTATAATGACCACAAATTGGCTAGTCTTCATGTTATTATAGAAAGGGACAGAGATAAATCAGGAGTAGAAATTTTAAACTTGGTGAAAAAAGTTTTTACAAAGCTGAGAAGTGATTTGGTTGAGGTGGACAGGGCTGCTAAATGATAAATCAGTGGTAAACCAGCAGGTAGCACTAAAATGTGAGATCCTTAGGACACAAAGCAGACGTGTCCCCTCCAAACATGAGAATGGTACTGCCAAATCAACACCCCCATGGTTATCTGGAAGAATACTGGGGAAAGTTAAATAGAAAAAAAAAGCTTATGGTAGTCACAAAAAACCTCAACACTGCAGATAGACTAGAGAAGTATAGAAAGTGCATGGATAAAGCAAAAAAAAAAGTGAGGGCATGAGAAAACGTTAGCAAGCAAGATAAAAGAAAGCCCAAAGATATTTTACAACATATATAAAGTATATAAAGTATATAAAGAGCAAAAGATAGTTAAGGAAAAACTGGGACCTATCAGAGATGAAGGGAACTGGTGTGAAGATGCAGAGGATATAGGAAGAATTTATATATGAATTTTGTGTCTCCATATTCACAAAGGAAAGGGACAGTGTGGATATAATAATCCAAAAGGAGCAGTGTCAAATATTTGGCAAAATAATCATAATGAGTTAGGAAACATTAGAGGAGTTGGAATCCTTGACAGTGGATAAGTCACCAAAGCTGGACGGATTGTTGCCTAGAATGTTGAAAAAGATGTCAGGGAGGAAAGAACAGATGATCTGAGGATTATTTTCCAATCTTCACTAGACGCAGCTGAGGTGCCGGAGGACTGGAGGAATGAAATGTGGCTTAATTGTTTAAAAAGGGTACAAAGGAAATGCTAACAACTAAAGGATAGTTAGTGTCACTTAGGTGATAGGGAAATTCTTAGAATCAATCCTAAGAGTTTGGATAAACTGTCACTTCAAAGACATGGACTAGTCAGGGATAGTCAACATGGCTTTGTTAAGGGAAGGCCGTGCCTCACAAATTTGAATGAATTCTTAGAGGAAGTGACGAGGTGGATCTGTAAGGATAGAGCAGCGGATTTTGCCTACATGGATTTTCTTAAGACATTTGACAAGATCCCCATGGCAGACAGGTCAAAAAGGTAAAAGTCCATGCGATACAGGATAATGTGTTGAATTCTATCCAAAATTGGCTTAGTAACAGGAAATAAAGTGTAATGATCAATGAGTGCCTTTGCAAATGGAAAGCTGTTTCAAGTGGTGTTCTGCAGGGCTTGATGTTGTGACCCCTGCTATTTGTTTTATATATTAATGATTTGGACTTGAACACAGGGGCACAATTGGGAAAACTGTAAACAACACAAAAACTGGCCATGTGGTGATTAGTGCAGAAGATAGCTGTAAGATCCAACATAATATAGATGAGTTGGGAGAGTGGGCAGGAAAATGGCAGATGGACTTCAACTCCGATAAGTGTGAGGTAACACAATTAGGGAGGTCAAACAGCAAAAGAGAACACATAATAAACAGGAATAAAAGGTAGATGAAGAGAGAGATTCTGGGGTACAAGTGCACAGGTCCCTACTGTAGCAGTACAGGTAGATAAGGTTGTAAAGAAAGCATATGGAATGCTCATATATGGAATATAGCAGAGGTATAGAATTAAAAAATAAGAATGTAATGATGAAACTGTATAAGACACTGGAGTATTGTGTGCTATTCTGGTCACTACATTGCTTTGGAGACAATGCAGAGAAGATTTACGAAAGTTTTTCTCAGGCTGGAGAATTATAGCCACAAAGAAAGATTGGAGACATTGGGTTTATTTTCCTTGGAACAGATAAAGCTGAGGGGTGACATGATTGCTGTGTACAGAATTGTGAGGGGTAGAGATTCAGTAAATGGGAAGAACCTGTTTCCCTTGGCAGAGAGTTCAAAAACCTAGGGTCATAGATTCAAGCTACGTGACTGAAGGATTAGAGGGACATGAGGAAAAACTGTTTTATGCAGAGAGTGGTGAGAGACTGGACTCTTTTAAACAGTACCTGGGTCTGCATTTTAGGTGCTATAAGTTGCAGGGCTATGGGCCATGTGCAAGAAGATGGGATCAGAAACGGCATCTGTGTCCCGTTGGGTAGACATGGCCAAGGTGGGCTGAATGCCTCCCTTCTGTGCTGTATCCTTTCTATGGTTCTGAACACTATGAAATCTTTCCTCATGTCCCAGTAATCATTCAATCACTTAGCTTGAATCTATGACCCTAGGTTTTTGAACAATTTCTCAACAGGGAGATAGGAGATGGCATGCAAAACAAAAAAGTGTAATGATTACTGCACTGAACTGGACTACCAAGAGCCACAACCTAAAACCATACACATAACCAATAAAAGCAAACTAAAGAAGCCATGACTCATGCCCAGGACCAAGTTCTGTTGTGTGAGCTAACTCCAACTATTTGACTAAAGAGATCATTGGAACGGTTAAACCTGACTTCAACTTTCAACCATTCCTTTCAGAAACGGTATCACCGAGTAAGCCAGGCCTACAACTATATTAAAAAATAATCTTTTTTCATCTTCATACATACCTGTTATCTTAGTTTAAACAATTGTAATTGTATTTTAGCTAATAATTCACCACCTCTTACTCGAAAAACTTTCAGCAATAATCGTGTAACAAGCCAATGCTTTATCTTGTTTAAAACATAGAATTGTGAAGCTTGTTATTTTTAGATTAAAACTTATGCTAATTAAAAGGGGGGCTAATTATGAGCTTATATAAATTCTCAGTTCAGGACCACTCTGTGGAAGTGCCTGGTATGTGATCATGACACAAATAAAATCGGTCCATCTTGATCTAAAAATCTGAATTGATCTAGCATCAACATTCTTTTAGAGAAACAGAATTCCACATCTGCATGACCCTTCATGTGAATAACTGCTGCCTGATAACATTGCTCATATGTAAGTTAAATATCAGCCCAAATCCTCCAGTCAGTGTTGTTGAGCATGCCTGATGTTGTCTGTGATTTATTCTGCCTTTGAAGCAGCAATGGTATAGTAATGATGCAGTTGGACTTCCAAGTAGTGAACATATTTCCAGTGCCATTATGTCTCCTTTTCGTTAAAAATGGAAGACAAGCACCTATCAGAATTTACATGGGAACGATGCCAATACCAGAGGCGTTCTCTTCCCTGTATCATCACAAAAGTTAACCATTTAAACAAATAATTCAAAGTCCCCAGTTTCCTGTCTAGTCAAATCAGATTAAGAGAATAAACTGACCAGATTTCCAGACTAAACAAGAAATTACGATTTATTACAAATAAATGCGTTGTTAGCACAGGCAGCAAATACGAATTATCAATTTATAACTCTCTAAACTGAATTGCATCTCTTCTTAAATCCCTACACACATATGCTGACAGACATAGTCAAATCAGAAGCATACATGTTATGGGAGTTAAAAAAGAATCAGGAACACAGTTCAATAGCACCAGTTCACATAGAAATTGCCCATCCTTTGTTGTACTGCCTTTCTAAGTATAATTGTTCAGCTAAACCTAAATTATGTGTTTATCTGTTAAGAATTTCAACTGAGTCACTTTGCATCTCATTTCAAATACCAGGTGAGCCTCAGGTACTACCTCTGTCTCAAAACTATGTGAGACTTGTGCAGAAGATTGTAAGCTGATATTCCAGGCAGAGCTGAAGGAGAGCTTTACATTTCTCTGAAGATCAATTGTTTGGAAATAAAGCAGTTCAAAATCACGATTACAAAACTTTCCAGAACCTATAGATGTTTTCAAAATAAATATTTTAATAGAAAAATTATTCCTTTTTAACAATCACATGACACAAACGTTCAGAAGATCCAGTAACAGTCGGAAGCCATATTTCTGAACTTGATCAGATTAAAAGATATCCACATACATCTTGATGTCTGTGCTGAAGACAAACCTGTCCAGAAATTCAGATATGCAGCAAAATGATCACTCTTGAAAATAAATCCCCTTTAACAGCATTGAGTGCATATTCTGTAATTTAGCCAGCCAGCAGAGACTTCGACAACAACTGTGGAAAGTGCATAAAGAGTGCAACAAGGGGATAAGGAGCTAAATAAGTGAGGTGGGTACAGTGCCAGGTAAGTGGATGAGTCCCTAGGGTTGGTTGGATTGTTTGGTTGGCAGGGGATATCACATTGAGGGAGGAAGTTGGCAGTGTAGGTTGGAAGGATTACAATTCAGGGATTGGGTCAGAGTAGATATCAGGTCGGGTTGAGTTGAGGGGGTTTTGAGAGAGGTGATGTCAGATCAGATTTTGTGGCGGGAGTGATGTTAGGTCTCATTTAAGAGGGGGCAGGGAATCAGTTCTAGTGAGGGGAGTGGATGCTGGATGAGGTTCCTGTCAGTCGGTTCAAGAAGAGTCAGGTGGGGAGTGGGGGGTGTTGGATCAGCATAGGTATCAGATTAGGGTTGGTGTTGGGTCGCTGTGTGGGGTCATGTTGGTAGGCAGGGGCTGACAGTTTCAGCAGGTTGGGAGTTTGGCACCCATGGCTCAAAGACTGTCAGGGATTACTAAGGGGTGTAGATGGGAAAGGGTCAGTGATGTATCAGGAACTCAGTTCAATATTAGCAAAGAGTTAGAGTGGGTTTTTAATCTTTAACCTTCCCTGGGTAACTATTAAATTTAAAGTGAGTCAAGACCCTCGTAATTATATTAATGGATGGTTCCAGATGCAGGTAAATTGCCTATTGCAATTTACAATTTCCTTGGAAATTCAATCAGAGTCAGCTGCATCTTGAATTCCACATAGTTCCAATGCTTAACTCCAGTCTTTGCTGCTCTGATGACTATCTATTGGAATATCTGGGCTAATATTATTACTGTCACTGATTGTGAAGAGTATATACCAGCTGGATAGTGTTGGATTAAAACAGATCAATTCTGAAAAAAGTCACTGGACTCGAAAAATTAACTTGGCTTTCTCTCCACAGGTGCTACCAGACCTGTTAAGTTTCTCTAGCAATTCCAGTTTGTGTCAAATCTCCAGCATCCACAATATTTTCCTTTTATATAGGCCAAAGCAAGATCTGTATGAACATGCTGCAAGACAGATATTTGTGAGATCTTTTGGAAGTATTTCCAAGAGAATCAAAGCACAATGTGAGAAGCATTTAGTTCTATTAGCAAATGTTGACACAACCCTCCAAATACGGACTGTCAGCATGAAGGGCTAATGTATGACATTTCGTGTTTGATGAGTTATTTCCATTGAAGTAATTTGTTTATATTATACCTGTTCATATGCCTGTTCTCTCAATCTAAATAAAGGCAGATAGCTGAGAATCATAACCTAAGGCACTGGCAAGTTGTTCAGAAAATAGATAAGCAAAATGAATCAATAAAACTTTCAGTCCACCCTGAGCTAACTGATCAAAATGGCAGGAACTGCAGTTAATCTCAGCACCCAGAAATAGAAAACAGGAAATCAAACAAACCTGTATTCCTACTCCTGTTTGATAAACATTGCTGAGTGAACATCACACGAGGATAGGTTTCAGCTCAGCTGTGAAGACCCATTTACGACAACATAACCTGCCTACTCTCATTGTCAGGGTTCATTAATAACTAATGTCCAGTAAGCCAAATATTAGAGGCCAATTGCTACTGATGGAGCAGTACATCAGCTAGGAAAAAACTGTTCAGGTAAGAATGGATGATTGACAGATCATTATAACTGCATAGATTTGAAGAACTATACAGATAGACAGAGTAAAGATCCTGAAGCCAAGGGATCAATCTAAACCCTGCAGTTCTGCTACATCCAATCATGAGTAGCAGTTGACAATTAGGCACCTAAAAGAGGAGAAGGCCCAACACTTACCACCTTCTGTAAGAATAGAGGGAGGCCAACACACTGATGCAAAAGTCAACCCTTAACCAAATGCAAATATCTTCGGTCAGAAGCACTGAGTGAATGATCCATCTCAACCGCATATGTGGGTCCCGAGCAACACAGATGCCTGTCTTCAGCCAATTCCACTCAGTCCACATGGTATGAAGAAGCTTTTGAAGGTACTTGATACTGCCATTTTTATACACTCAGCAATATTCTAACAATGGCACTGAATACTTATGTTCAAAAATTATCTGCACCCCCAGCCAAACTTTTCCTATTTAGCTACCACACTGGTATTTACCTGCCAATGTGGAAAATTGCCTGGATATGTTGTTTTGACAAAAAGTAGAACAAATCCTTCTCGGCCAACTATCACCTGTCAGTCTACTCTTGATCGTAAACTAATGATGGGAATCAATGGAAACCTCTGAGCTGACTGAAGTCAGACCTGGCACAAAGGAAATTGGCTATTGTTGGAGACCAATCATCTCAGCTTTAGGAGTAAGCGATTTTCAGGTTAGTAGTCCTAGGCCTAGTCCTAGGCCCAATAATCTTCAGTTGCCTCATCAATGACCTCCCTTCCATTATAAGATCAGAAATGGGGATTGCCACTGATAATAGCATAATGTTCAGCACCATCGACACTTGTCAATCCATGTTCTTACACACCAAGACCTGGATGGATAATATCCAAACTTGGGCTGATAAGTGGCAAATATCATTTGTGCCAAACAGGTTCTGGGCACTGACCATCTTCAGCAAGCGAGGACCCAACTTTCTCCATCTGACATTCAAGTGTATCACTGCCACTAAATCTCTTACTATTAACATGTTGGTCATTACCACTAACCAGAAATATACCTGGAACAAAGGTATAAATATTTTTGCCACAAAGGCCGATCTGATGCAAAGGAATTCCGTGGTGTCTAACTCACTTCCTGTCTCTCCAAAGCCTGTCCATCATTTGCAAAGCATAAGTCAGGAGTGTGATGGAATATGTTCCACTTGCCTGGAAGAGTGCAGCTCCAATAACACTCAAGAAGCTCAACACCATCCAGGAAAAAGCAGGCCACTGTTTGACACACAATCTAACACCTCAACATTCTCTCTCTTAATCATGAATGCACAATGACTGCAATGTGAACCATTAAAACGATGCACTGCAACAAATGCTGCCTCAACAGCACCTTCTACAACTTTACTACTTATAAGGAAAATGGATAGCAAATACATGGGAGCAAATTAACCTGATACTTTCTCTCAAAGTGACACACCATCCTATTTCCAGTCCTTCATTGTCACTGATTGTAAATACTGGTACTCATATCCCAACACTGCAGTTAGCAGTTCAAGAAGGTAGATCTCTGCCACCTTCTCAAGGGCAATTAATGATGGATGATAAATGCTGGCCTGGCCTGTGATGTGCACGTCCTGTGAATGAAAATCAATTAAAAATGCATAATACACATTTAAAAGATTCTGGAAGGTGCCTTTAATTTCAGTGCAAAATGTCAAGTGTCATGCAAATGCTCCAAAAAGATAACTATTGGCCTATTTTACATTATTTATACACTAGCCCAAACAATATGCATGCTGAATGACAAATATGCTTTTTGTCATCATGATAGATGTTAGTGCCAAACTTAAAGACTTGCTACAGACATAGTAGGAACTGCAGATGCTGGAGAATCTGAGATAACAAGGTGTTGAGCTGGATGAACACCCCCGGACTGACTTATCTCCTCCCTAACTCCCCACCCACACTCACCTTTACTGGCTCCATCCCCGCCTCTTTGACCTGTCTGTCTCCTCTCCACCTATCTTCTCCTCTATCCATCTTCTATCCGCCTCGCCCTCTATTTATTTCAGAACCCTCTTCCCCTCCCCCATTTCTGAAGAAAGGCCTAGGCCTGAAATGTCAGCCTTCCTGCTCCTCTGATGCTGCTTGGCCTGCTGTGTTCATCCAACTCTACACCTTGTTATCTTAAAGACTTGCTACCTAATTTTCCGGATCCTATAGTAACGGTTGTGGAAGTGAAAACATTGATTTTTGGGTGGGTGGAGTGGGGGATGTTGGTATTTTGCTTATCGAACCATAAAGCACACAAATATGCACAATAGGCTATCTTGGTCAGGGTGGTTTAACACATTGTTCCTTTCAAAACCTATCAAGATTGTACTCATAAATACCATTACATATTTCTACAATTTCCAGTCAATCTCCCATTACTGATAGTCCTAACTTCTTTTTAAATTATCCATCAGTCACATTTTAGAATACACCATAGACAATTCTTGATTTACGAATTACCCGACACTCATTGAACTTCAATCTATGAATGATGCTTCGTTCCAGCTTCTCAAACTTAAAGACAATTAAAAATCAATTTCTGTGGTATCCCACTCCAAATGCCACCGTTGATTTTTGGAGGTTCTGATCAGTTACCTCACACAGGTAGCAGTCAATTTGTCACAATTTTCTTCTAGTTTATTGAAAAGCAACAGCTTAGATACGGTACTTCACCGAATTAGGTAAAGAAAGGAAAGAAACAATCGATGACAGATAAGAATGCTTTTCTGATACCAAATCTGTTCTGTAACATGTAGCAGAGGCAGCATACTCCCGATCCCAGATGTCTTGTAGTTATTCACAATACTTTTTGGTAGTCTTTGGTGGCTGATATCTGTTCTTTTCTCAAACTGATGAAGGGGAGCTCCTGATCTCCCGTCAACATGATGATGACTCATCCTCTTATTCTTGTTTGTAACCTTCTATCGCCACATTTCCCTATTGATACACATTATTTTGGGGTTGGTCATCTATGCTTTGTCAATTACCTGGCTAAACACTCTCAGCCAATGACCTTGGGCTGCTACTCGAAATATAAGGATGACCATTGTCTCCTCGTCCACCTCCACATGAAGGTTAGTTTTGATTCCTTCTAAGAACAAGACCTTTTTAATTCCAAAAACATTGAGCTCAGAATAAGAGATAGCAAGAACTGCAGATGCTGGAGTCAGAGTCAACACAGTGTGGAGCTGGAGGAAAATAGCAGGTCAGGCAGCATCAGAGGAGCAGGAAAGCTGACGTTTTGGGTCAGGACCCTTCCTCAGAATTGGGCAGGGGGCAGGGAGCTCAGAAATAAATAGAGAGGTGGGGTAGAGCTGGGGAAGGTAGGTGGGATGGTGATAGGTGAGTGCAGTAGGCAGTGGTGGGGGTTGGTCAGTGAGGTGGGAGGAGTGGATAGATGGGAGAGAAGATTGTCAAGTCAAGGAGGTGGGGATGAGAAGGAGGGTTGGTCATTGGATGAGGCTGGCGGGGTGGGGAGATTTTGAAACTAGTAAAATCCACGTTTAGGCCATTGGGTTGTAGGCTCCTGAGATGGAATATGAGGTGCTACTCCTCCAGTTTGTGGGTGGCGTCATGGTGACACTGGAGGAAGCCCAGTATGGACATGTCACCCAGGGAGCGGGAATGGGAGTTAAAATGGTTGGCGACATGAAGGTGTTGTAGTTTGTCGCGTACAGAACACAGATACTCTATGAAATGGTCTCCAAGTCTGCGTTTAGTCTCACTAATGTAAAGGAGGCCACATCAGGAGCAACGGATACAGTAGACCAAGTTGACAGATGTACAGATGAACCCGTGTCTGATATGGAAGGTTTGTTTTGGACCTTAAATGGGGGAGAGGGGCAGGTGTAGGGGCAGGTGTAGCACTTCCTGCGGTTGCAGGGAAAGGCATTGGGTGTGGTGAGGTTAGTGGTGAGAGTGGAACGGATGAGGGAGTCACAGAGAAAGCAAACCCCACAAAAGGCGGTTAGGAGTGGAGAGGGAAATTCCTTCTTTATATTTGCTGGGGGAGGGGATGTGAGGGTAGATGTGCGGGAAATGTAAACGATGCAGTTAAGGGCATTTTTGATCACTAAAGGGGGGAAGTCACGGTCCTTGAAATCAGAGGACATCTGGGATGTTCGGGAGTGGAATGTTCCATCTTGGGAGCAGACTCGGTGGAGGCTGAGGAATTGGGAGTAGGGGATCACATTCTTGCAGGAGGGTGGGTGAGAGGAGGTGTAGTCTAGGTAGCTGCGGGAGTCAGTGGACTTGAAATAGATGTCATATTTTCCTCCCCACCCCTATTTGCCTGTTGTAGGGGCCGGTCTCTCCATGACTCCCTCACTCGGTCCACACTGACCACTAACCCCACCACACCCAGCACCTTTCCCAGCATCTGCAGGATGTGCTACACCTGCCCCTACACCTCCCCCTCACTTCCATTCAAGGCCCAAAACAAGCCTTCCATATCAGACAGGAGTTCACCTGTACATCCTCACCTTGGTCTACTGTAGCCACTGATTCTGAAGTGGCCTCCTCTACATTGGTGAGACCAAATGCAGACTCGGAGACCATTTTGTAAAGCACCTACATTTTGTATGCGACAAACAACAACACTTTCCAGTCGCAAACCATTTTAACACCTCCTCCCACTCCCTGGATGACATGTCCATCCTGGGCCACCTCCAGTGTCACAATAGTACCACCTGGAAACTGGAGGAGCAACACCTCATATTCTGTCTCGGGAGCCTACAGCTCGATGGCCTAAACATGAAATTCACCAGTTTTAAAATCTCCCCACCCCTGGCCTCATCACATGTCCAACCCTCACTAGCATCCTCGCCTCCTTCACCTGACAAAACCTGTCCATCTTCTCTCCCACCTATCCGCCCCAACCATCCCACTGACCAATCCCCACCACTGCCTACCTGCACTCACCTATCGCCATCCCACCTACCTTCCCCAGCCCCACCCCTCCCCTCTCTACTTATTTCCCAGCTCCCTTCCCCCTCCCAATTTCTGAAGAAAGGTCCCGACCCGAAATGTCAACTTTACGGCTCCTCTGATGCTGCCTGGACTCAGAATAAATTAGTGTGACGCCTGATAAACCTCATATTTATGCTTGTGGAAGATACAAATGTAACACCATTAAATGAGGTTTAGTATATTTAAATATACTATATTTAAATATACAGGAAATTTAAAAAAAAAATTGAATATTGAGTGATCCCATGATTAGAGGGGTCCCAATTTCCAACAGAGTGATTGGGAACAGAGCAGAACCTCACATCCAGATAGCTCCGTCAATACAGTCCTGTCACTAGGAAGGGCAGGAATGCATATCTTCTACCTGCAGCAAAGTGGTGGATTGTCAAACTGCATAGTTAAAGTCAGGGTGACATCAGTGTGAAGATTCAGTCCCCCACAACGGGGGCCACCAGCAACAAAAGGGTTCAACCAAGACCCAAACTTTGTAGCTGGAGGAGTTTCAGTTCCAATCTGTGAGACATGCCTGCTGCATTCCTGTGAGATTTGAGTCTGTACTTTATCTACTAATGACTCCATACTGAAGCACCCTCTCAACCTCTGTCCTCCTCTTATAGGGCTATCGAGAATCTGATTGATCTTGCATCATCAGGAGCCTACACAACATTCTCAATATGATATTCAACTCAGGTATAGTTATTTTTTTGGCTGTCTGAAGGAAAATACCTCCTCTAGTTCTGGGGAGACCCTCAGCTCCTCTTGGGCTGCATTGCAAAAGCCTACAGTTCTCGTCTGCCCTTGAAGTTGGCTGTACAATTAAAATACCAGCCACTGAAAACCTATGCTGAATTCAAGGTGAACATTTTTTTAATCAAGATTTAAAAGAAAGAATTAAATAGGCTTTGGGATCAGGCCAATGTTGTCTCAAGGTATAATGCTGAAGCAAAACAGAATGTAAAAATGATAGTATAAACTTCATTTTGAAATGAAAGAAAATAAGATGCCATCATATGAGCTGTCGTCTTGAGTAATGATTTGCAGAAACAATCCAATTATACAGAATGGAGAAATGAGTAAATTTCACAGGTGATAAAAAAATTCAAGTGAAAGTACGTGTTGATGCAACATGGGTATTGTGAAGCTAATATGACTGCTGAGCCAGCCTATGGAAAAGACTGATTATTTTGTTTAGATAGTATTCTGAGGAAATTATGCTTTGAAAATATTTAACATATGTGAGTAATAGTAAATAAATATCGTTTTCTTAAGACAAATATTTATGGTGAAAACCTGAATGCATAGAATCTAAAGCATGAAAACAGGCCCTTGGGCCTAACTAGTTTATAACAGTGTTTATACTTTACATGCCCTTCTACATTCATTACCGGCTTTCACTTGTTCATACAGCTCTCTATTCCACTCCCCTTCATGTAATCATTAAATTTCCAGACTCTTAGCATTTTATGTAAAAGGATTTTCCCAAATGTATTTAAAATATATTTTACAGTCTATTTTTATTTACATATTACATCTGGTGAACAGGCCTGTGCCTTGCCGGTTTTTTGACGGTGCTTTCAACCTTCCCCAAGACCATGATCTCATGATTAAAAATCAAGTTATCATTTTCCAACCAGTCACTGACATCATCTACCCTGGAGACCTTCAGCCCCATGGCTCATTACCTCATATTCCCTCAACCTCACACATAGCCTGCTTTTTCCTTCCTTCACAAGGAAGTTTGCCTTTGTAGGTCCATCATCTCAGACCATTCTTGTCTCATAGAAGTTGATCTCTTTCGACTTTGACTCTATTTACTACCTTGTTCATCTTTTCTAATATCTATCCTCCAACAGAACGGTTTGCATACCATCCACAGCTGACCTTGAATGTCCGTACAATCAATTTCTGATCTCTAGCACCATTCTCAGCTTGACTGAGCTTGTTCTCACATTGAACTTTTTTTTTCCCACCTTGGTTGCTCTTATATCTGCCAGATGACAGATGTTGCTATGGTTACACACAAGGTTTCTTCGTATGCCTGTCTTCTTTTCTTGGGGTATGTGGTAGATTTTCACTACCAGATTGAGCCATGTTCCCTTCTTAAATTCTTTTCTTCTTGTATTAATTTCTAAACTGGTGCTGTTTGGTCCCCTTTCCCTTAATAGAAAGTTTCATCAACCCTTTTTCCAACACCTTCATTTGATCATTCATCAATTTTCCCTTCCTTTACTTCCATCTGCCTTCTGGGGACATGCTATTAATTAACAGTTACCTTGACTATGCATCCTCCTATCTAACTTGCTGTAAGGAAACTATTTTACTTTCCCAGTTTTTCAGTCTTGTCATATCTGTTTTAACAACTGCATCCTCCATAACCAGAAATTTGATGGGTGTACCTAGATCCTTAACTGCGGAATCTTCTCCAACGTGGTTCGCAAGTCCCTCAAACTTGCCCATCCCATTTCTCACACATCTAAATTCTGTCACTTCCCCTCCATCCCAGAGCCAAGTAAGGGTTCTCCCTGTCTTCAACTTCCATCTCATATCCTCTACAATCATCAGATCATGTTTAACATTTCCATTTCTCTAGTGTGTTGTCCATGCTTTGGACGCTTTGAGCAGTTTACGTGTTAAAATCACTTTACATAAGCATCCTTACTGGCAAGACAAAAAAGGGACGCATTAATTAGTTTGGGGTTCACTTGATTTTATTTTTAACATGTTCTTATTAGAACACCATGCATTTCCCAAATTCCCACAATATTTCCTCTTTATCTAACTCTATCCATCTGAGAAAGGATATTATCTGCAATGATTTCTGAGTTTGAGCCAGGCCGTTGGAATTTCCTTCCTCTCTGACATACGCTGGCTTTCCTCCATGAAAGTGGGCCTCACAGGACAGGATGGATCTTCTCCTAGATCTTCTTGGGTTACCACACTGTCTTCTGCCATGAGTCTTGCTGTGAGTCTTCATTGAGGGGATAGCTTTTAGCTGTGCATCCTTATCCCCTTCACCATGGACCTTCCTAAGTTTTCTGTGGCCTTTGGCGGATTGGGTCATGAATAGTGTTCAAATTGGTCATGCCAACAACCTTCATGTGTAAACTGCAAAACCGTTTACGTGAAAGGTGTAAAGTGCATGTTCTCAGGCACTGGTTCAAAGTCAAAGTGCCAAAATGTCTGATCAATACTTGTCCAATAGACAACCCTTTGGCTGGCTGTAACTGAACCTTTGTGATCTCCTTGATCTTGATTTCCACTGTTCTCTGTAGCCATTTGTACTGGCTACTGTTTAATTTAGTTTGACCAATTTTCTGTCAGGCCCGATTTCTCTGGCTGTGGGTCAATTTATAAAGTACAATTTTGTGACTATGATCGTGTGACGCAAATGTTATATGCATACATCACACCGCACCTCCCCTTTCAGTAGGCTGAAAGGACTATTCCCTTTGTGGATGTCCTAGTTCCTTCCTCAATGAGCCTCAAAAGCCCTTTCGCTTCTCACAACATTTTACAAAGCTAATGTAAAAACCAAAACCGATACCTTACATTTTACCTCCTTCCTTGCCACTATCAGGGTCCCAAAGACTTTCCAGGTGGAAGTGAAATAAAAATCATTAAAAAGGGAAGTTTGAAATATAGGTACAGCAACTGAAATAAGCAGGGCATCAGAATTGGCCAAAAAACAAAGTGTGCTAGGAATGACGGAGCCAAGAGATAATTCTGCCTGGGAGGGACAAGACCTTGCAGGATCCAAGCTCAGACAATTGAAACCAGAGAGACACCAGAACACATCAGGAAATGTGAAAGGGCAATTCAACCCTTCCTGACAAACAACACTGCATGCATGGGGCAGACATGCCTCAGTAAAACAAAAGACCAGGTGTATACTCTGGAAAAGAACCAGACTTTCAGACAACCACTTCCATCTAGAAGAACAAGGGCAGCAGATATACAGGAACACCACCACATCCAAGTTCCTCTCCGAGTCACTCACCGTCCTGACTTGGAAATATATCGACATTCCTTCACTGTCACTGGGTCAAAATCCTGGAATTCCCTCCCTCATAACATTGTGGGTCAACCCACACCAGGAGGATTGCAGCAGTTCAAAAAGGTAGCCCCCACCACCTTCTCGAAGGCAACTAAGGATGGGCAAGAAATGCTGGCCAGCCAGTGACACCCACATCCCACAAAAGAGAATTTTTAAAAAATTCCAGGTCCCAAGAGCAGACACATCAAAGGGGTCGCTGTTAAGCAAACCATTAAGAGCAATCAGCAGCATTTCAAGATGATAAAGTCAATTAATTCAAAACCTCTGATTGGTCAAGTCCTTGGAAAGTTCAGAAGGTAAACAGGAAGGTGTAAGAACACAGTCCAGCAGGATTCGGGGTACTCTTCCACTCTCCAGCCTACCTGGAGGCATTTCGGGATACAGCAGTGACCAGAGCAGCTCATCCTCTGACAACAGAGAGAGAGAGAGAATCAACCCATAAAGAGAGGAACAGATTGAACAATTTGTCATACAAGCAAAGTTACAAGTATCTGGGAAGTATTTCAAGTTTCTAAAGAATCAGATAGTTAGCAATAGAGTTGTTAAAAGTGCAAAATTAAACTGACTGCAGACTTGTGCTTCGTAGTCCTTTACTGAAACGTGCTAAGGTGGCTGGGTAAATTAATATTGTGTACATTAGTCGAGGAGCCTGTGGGGTCTGAGAGACACCATGTTCTAACCAACACGAGTAAACCTCAATCTTTCACTCTACAAGTGCATCTCATAACTGTGAGCAAGAGATCATGTGGACAACACAGACTGTTTTGCAAAGACAGGTAAGTGTTTAAGACAAGCTTGTACAAAGCAGACCTTGCATGAACAGCAAATGAAAGAAATCAGTCTTCTGGTGTCAGAATGGTAAAAAGAACCACCCTAAAGAAGATGGTCAAGAACAAATGTGTCATGAGAAAAGGGATCAGCCACTGATTTGACATGGAAAAGTATATATCTGAATGGGACTCTGCAACGAGTCACCAGATGGTAACATTGTGATGAGAAATACAATGTGTATAAATGTACTTAGGTTAATTAAATTAAAAGCTGAGACGAGCAAATATTTTGGTTTGGTAAAAATTGCTTCCAGTATCAAAAATGCAGCAGAAAACCAAGATCACTCAGACCCTATCAAATGGTCTCTCTGCCAAAGTTGTGGGTTCACAGTGATTCATCGTCAGACAAAAGCAGAAAAATGTATCTTTATTATGCTACATCGTAAACACGGAAGAATTACTCAAGAGTTTTGATTTACCTTCCAGCTGGAATGTGAAATGAAAAGGGTTAAAAACAGTTCTAGTAAAAACTACAGGAGATGAAAAGGCGTAATTCAAGGTACTAGTACCCTGCATGACTGATAGATGAAACTAAAACTGATGGTAATTGTAAAAGCACACTGAAAATTAAATCCACCACAGGGGTTTCTGTAACAGTGGTTAGATGGATGTGAATGGAGTTAAGTTGCAAATTGATAACATGTGGAATCTTAGCCCCAGTGGCCAGAGAAAAAAAATGCAGCATATTGGTGTGAGACATGTTCAGCACCCACATAACTGATAAGGTCAAGGGATGCCTGTGAAGAAATAACTCATCAAATTGCAGTTCTAACAGGGATCCTTGTCCAGCCTTTAGATGGATTTCTCAAGACCACATTTAAAGTTGATGATTGTCCTGAATGGAATAGGTACTGAGAGAAAATAGCTTTCACAACATTCTTTAAAAATGTGTGCTGTCCTGCTTGATGTGTTGTGCATTTTTTAAATCAAATCATGAAAACTCTTAGCACAAAAGGTGGCACCAGGTTGTTCAAAAAATGTGGAATTTCCAACTTAATAGATAGAGGGAAATGATGAAAACCATTTTTGTAATCTGCAAATTTGCTGTATGTTAGTATCCTGTAAAAATTGTTATAGAGCAGAGGTCGACACCCCTCTAGAAACCAAAACTGAAATGCCTAAACAGGAGCACTTCACCCTATAATCTGTTAAGACGAGTGTGAAAAAGGGTGTAACCTGTCTTTCAGCAACTTCTAGTGGTTAAATCAAATAAATTCCTGACACCAACTTTACAATCAACAAGTAACAATTTATTTGTCTAACTCTAACAGTGAACAAATTAGCTAAACAGTTAACAAACCAAACAAATCCCTTCTCACTGCTAACTATTCTCGAATAATGCAAGATTCTAATGGTATGCTGTTCCAATAAATATAAGTCCTAATTATATAACAAAACAACAGAATTTAATCCCTTGAAATTACAGCCAGGTTGTGTCTTCCAGGATATTCTATGTTGTCTCTGTCAATTCTTCTGTCAGGAACACTTTCTCTATGAATTCTCCTGTCAGGAATCTTAGCTAGGAATGCCGTGGTACTGTTGTGAATAGATGGTACATTCTCTAAGAGCCGAGAGCTGTTATGTCCAGCAGAGGTCAGTTAGCTCTGCTGATTTTCCAACTGCCCCCTTCCTTTGTACCCCTGATGATATATCAATTTCTTACAATCCGATTGGTCCTAAGTTGTCAAAACCATTATTTTCAAATTTGATAAGTTTTTGGTATCTAAGTACCTGGTTCAAATTAATTGGCTAAATTCAAAAACCTGTTGTCTTGGCAAAAATGCTGCTTGGCCTACTAATGGTATGGCCTTTCGATACAAATGTTTCAGTTCGGGTGCTCTCTGTACTTATAAACTTTCAAGCTGCTCACAGACATCTCCAAGCATAGAAAATGCACAATCTTTTAAAGGGACCAGAACAGGCTTTCCCCTCTAGCATTTTAAAAACACCAATGTTTTACAAACACCAAATTCTAACATCCTGCATCCCAATCCACAAATATTCTACCCAACTTCGCAACAAAATGAAAATATTTAACAAATAGATGGTCCTAAGTATTTTCTATAGTTGACTGGCATTCTGAAGAAGTCATACTGGACAAAATATGTTAATTCTGTTTCTTTCTCCATAGATGTTGCCAGATTTGCTAGGTTTCTCTAGCATCCTCTTTATTTCACATTTGCTGTACCTGTAATATTTTGCCTCTGTTCCAAGATTCTTCTTGCATTTAATTCTGCCTTCCAATACAGGCAGTGCCTGTTGCAATGTATTTAATAGGTCATTCAAGGCTATTTAGGGGTCACTGAATAGGAGTTCAATGGTGACAAGCAGCAAGATTGGAAGTCAGTATGTGAGCAAGTGAGACAGAAGTAGACTGTATGTTAGCTAAGGTTGCTGTTAAATGTTTTATTAAAAGCAATTGAACTAGATGGGCTCTGTGTAGTTGAGGTTCAGAGAAGTCTTAAATCAGTTGAGTAGCTCTGTATTGTGAGGGCTTATAGAATTCCTAAGAGCTGGTAGATTAATAGTTCATTACATACAGTGGACAGTTGGGTTTGAAAACATCACAAACAGCATTTGCCTTGCACAGTTGAGACAGATTAGAGCTGAGGAAATAACACTATCATTAGCACTGGTTTAGTGAAGCCCACTGTAGTTGAAAAGCTAGAGTTATGTTTGTGAGTCAGCGCTGGAGACTAGCTTTTTAAGAATCCAGTGGAATGTAGTCCCAGAAAAGGAAGGTGGATCACCAACATTTGAACAGTCATTGTGAAAGTCCTTGATGGAATTGCTTTTGAGGGAGTTTCCAGGCCAAGTCATCGAAAGTGGAGAGTCATAACATCTTGTGAGTTTGTAATGAGATATGGTGAACCACAGTGTCACTAATGTCTTGAAGTGGTTGCAGAGACATTCATTGGATTAGTTTGAACACATTTGCTATTTGATGTGCTCTGTTGGGTGTTAAAGCATTATTTGTTACCCATATTTGTCTCATGTTAAATTTGGAATGTTAAATTACAAGTAATATCCATCTTTCTACAACATTTTTCGTGTCAATTTTCTTTGAATATTTGTTTAAGTTAGCCTTATTTCTAATTAACTTATCCTTTGTTGACTAAAAAACCTGACTGAATTGTTTCTGATACTAAACCAGATTTAGTGTGAAGCCAATATAATTGGCTGTATCACAATGAAATTTAATTGAAGTAGGACTAGAAAGGAATTGGTTCATGCATCCAGCTTTTTTGGGAAAAAGACAGAAATGATTTGTTGTAGATGGATGATTATGAAAGTGAAGGCATCACATTTGCTTCAGACTGGGATCCTTATGATGGTGCCATACTCCTAGAGATTCAGAATGAATTCGCTAAACTCTTTATTGAACACTAGACTATAAATTGGTATCCTTTTAATATGCTTCAGCTGTTGTGAAATATCTCTTTGTAGAACTAATTCAATGAACAAAGCCATGTTAATTTTAAATGTGTATCATCTTTGTTATTTTTTTTCCACATTTCAAAGGGTGACCACCATTCTGCCAGTTCCCTCTTCCATAGCTGGATTATAAACTGACCCTCCCCCATTCCCCCTTTCCAGAAGGATTTTTGGAGCATTCATATGGCAACATATATGTCACATTTGCTGAAATTAATTTTGCCAGAGGTTAGAATTATAGCATCTTTCACTTTTTACTTTCATCCATAATTCCAGAACAGCAAATACCATTATGCTATCAGGACTAGAGACAAAAAGAAACTGCAGAGATAAAAGGTACTGCAGATGCTGGAGAATCCGAGATAACAAGCATGGGGCTGGATGAACACAGCAGGTCAAGCAGCAACATAGGAGCAGGAAAACTTGACGTTTCGGGCCTAAACCCTTCATCAGAAACTGCAGATGCTGGAATCAAATGTAGACAAACAGGAGGATGGAAAAATTTCACACCACAAAAGAAACTCAAATGGCAGTGCATTTGAATTTCTTTTCCCCCAATAATTTCTTCTAACAAAAACTCAGGTGATGGAAAAACGCAGCGAGCCAGGCAGCATCTGGAGGTGGAGAAGTCAACGTTTTGGCTATTAGTAACATCCAAAACACTGATTTCTCCTCCTCCAGATGCTGCCTGGCTTGCTGTGTTTTTCCAGCTCCTATTTGTCTACATTATCAGGACTTCCTAAATTGCCTCACCTCTTTTTACTCTTTGTAACGTTGATGCCATCATTCAATATAAAACTTAATGCCTCACTTTACTTTCTAAAAATGTGACAAATACATCTAACAAGCTCAGAATTAGAGACCAAGGTCCAGCTAATCATTTAACATCACCACCCATTGGTACCTAACAGTATTTGCCAACTAAATGAATAAAAATGTGGACAAGCTAGTACTGATTTCCTAAAATGGAAGAAATATTTGTTGCAGAAACAAGAATCTATTCATCATACACATTGAAGGCATGTACAAGGTAACACATAGTTACACCAGAGGAACAAGATATCAATAACATAGCAGCTAATGGTTGAATTAGAGACCAGTCATAACAATGAATGATTTCCAATGTAGCCACCTGATGATGGATAGGTGAGCTCTTAGTTTCAAACAGCGGCTTAAGTCTTCTTTTGGATGTAGTTGGTACTTTGAGCTAAATATCACCTGAGTTTTTGTTAGAAGAAATTATTGGGGGAAAAGAAATTCAAATGCACTGCCATTTGAGTTTCTTTTGTGGTGTGAAATTACACCTAAATGTATGCCAAAAGGAATTTGAATAAATCCAAAACATTAAATTTCTGTTAAATCACTGCAATCCAGCAGCGTTATCAATTATAATCAATCACTGACTGGAATGTTACAAATAATATCCCAAGATTACTGAAATAATCAAATTTTGAATGAAAATTTGTTCAGATAATTGTTCCAGTGAAGAACCAAGTTAATCATTAGTTTCAATTAATTGATGATCACAAGTCTTTGTATGACTGGTATATTAATTGACTCAACTTTAACTAATTTAAACTGAATTTATATACTCATTTCATGTACTTGTAGCATCAGTACAAGAAACAGCTCTGAGTGAAGTTCATTGTAGCTCCTGTTATTCATGTTATTCATTTTATTCATGATTATTCATGTTGTTCATGATTATTCATGTTATGATAGGTACATATGACAATGGGTGCCTGGGTACTCACATTTCTAAGCACAATGTGTTGAACAATCCTGAAAACAGCCACAGTTAAAAATGCATTGGCTTCAATTTTCAGATCTGGATTTGAATCCCTATCAGACAAAAAGGTTGCTCACTTACCTTTGGAGGAATTATTGGTGAATTTCCATGCCACAGGTGCCTTCACAGCTGCCACAGCATAAACAAATTGAGAAACCAATACATTCAGCAGCAGAAAGGATCCTTCTACACTGAAAGCAAGCCAATGCTCTTCAATGTTTATTATTTTTGCTTGTCTTTCCAAATACAAACATAATTTCATTAGAACGCCAGAGTTTCACTCTCACATGCTATGTTTTATTAGAAAGGCTTTGTAAAATACTGACAAGTTAACTGTTGAACCGCCTCATACACAAACTACAATCTACATGCTAATGGCTCAAAATCCAAACTCTGAAATAAGTGATCTTCTAAAATATAACACCTTACATCACAATAATTTAGAATATTATGGAAACTTTCATTAATGATTATGAATACAGTTCACTAATACTTTAAATTCCATGACTCCCACCACAATTCTAAATAATTCTGTTCTATTTGTACTGTTATTTAGGCAGATAGGGTCTGTTTCCCCGTTGTATGAGTCTTCAGTCCAACCAGTCAATGCCAACCATGAATTGAAACTTCAAGACATATAATTTTATACTTTTTGATTAGAACATCGTCAATTTCAAAAATAGCCTTCAAGCAAAAGCAACATGCTGAAAATGCTTGCAATATGAAATGAAAACAGAAATACTGGAAATTCTAGCATACTCAGCACCTTTAGAGAGACACAGATCCAGCAGTCTTGTTGAATATTTCCAGGGGTGTTTTTATTTCAAATATTACATCAAATGTTTTTCTTTTTGATGTCCATCCTGACTATAATGCAAAGGTAACGGCACTCATTCCAATCCAAAAACTTTGAATTATTTCATAGACAACATTAAGGCAAATTTTAATGGTATGAGACAAGAATGTTCAAAAATTGGTTGGAGTAGATGATTTGCAGGTAAAGGGATGTCTAATAAATAGGAGGCTTTCAGAAGTCTGATAACGAGAGTTCAGAGTCATTATTTTCCTGTTAAGATTGAAAGGTTAAGCTCATAACATTAGAGAACAATGGATGAATAAAGATATTGACGTTCTAGTCAACAATAAAAACGAATCGTATATTTGATTATGGACACTGGGTTGTCTTTTGAATCTCTTGAACAGTATTAAGATTGCAGGGGCATTCTTAAGAGGGAGATCAAGAAGACAAAAAGAGGATATGAGATAGCCTTGGCAAATAGGTTAAGGATAGTCCAAAGAGATTCTTCAAGCATATTAAGAGTAAGGGAGCAACTAGATATGCAGAGAGAGACAGTAGAGCCCACGAGAGGTCAAAGAGATGGTCTTTGTGTTGAACCTCAATAGTTGGGATATCAAGTAAATTTTTTGTGTCAATTGTTACTGTGGAGAAAGAAATGGAGACTAGAGAACTCAGGGAAATCAATATTGATGTTTTGAAAACAATTCATATCACAGAAGAGGGAGTGCTGGAGGTCTTAGAAAATATAAAGGTGGATTAGTCTCTGACTTTGTGCATCACAAGACATTGTAGAAAGTTAGGGGGGAAATTTCAGGGCACCTTCCAGAAATATTTGTATCATCTATACAGGCGAGGTGTTGGACAACTGGAGAGTGGTTAATATTGTGCTTTTGTTTAAGAAGGGATACAAGGAGAATTCAGGGAACCACAGACCTGTGAGTCTGACTTTGGTGGGTAAGTTGTTGGAAGTGATTCTGAAAGATAGGACTTCACTTGTGTTTGGAGAGGCAAGAAATGATTAGAGCCAGGCAGCATGGTTTTGTGCTAGGGAAATCATGTCTTTCAAACTTGAGTTTCTTGAGGAAGTAACCAAGAAGATTGATGAGGCAAAGTGGTGGACGTTGTTTATTTGGACTCTAGCAAAGTCTTTGACAAGGTTCTGCATGGTAGACTAATTAGTCAACTTAGATCATATGGGATTCAGGGTGACCTTGCCAATTGGATACCAAATTGGTTTAATTGCAGGAGACAGAGAGATGGTAGAGGGTTGTTTTTCGGACTGGAGACCTGCAACCAGTGGTGTTTCATAGTTTTGTTTGTCATTTACATAAATTATTTAGATGAGAATATAGAAGGTATGGTTAGTAAGTTTGTGGATGACACCAAAATTGGTGTTACAGTGGACAGAGAAGAAGATTATCTAAGACTACAAAGAGATCTTGATCAATTGGGTCAATAAACTGAAGAGCAGCACAAGGAGTTTAATTTGTATAAATGTGAGGTATAGTATTTTGGTAAAGAAAACAATTGCACGGCTTATACAATTAATGGTAGGGCCTTGGGTAGTGTTGTAGAACAGAGAGACCTAGGGGTTCAGATACATAATTCTTTGAAGTTTGCATCACATATAGGCAGGGTGATAAAGAACACGATCCTTCATTGCTCAGAACTTTGAGTATTGAAGTTGGGATGTTATATAGAGGTTGTACAGGACGTTGATGAGGCCTCTTCTGAAATACTGTGTCTAATTCTGGTCACCCTGTTGTAGAAAGGATATTATTAAGCTGAAGAATGTTCAGAAGAGATTTACCAGGATGTTGCCGGGAATGGACAGTTTGAGTTATAAGGAGAGGCTGGATAGCCTGGGATATTTTTCACTGTATTGTGGGACGTTGAAGGGTGGCTTTTAGGGGTGTATAAAATTACGAGATGTATAGATAAGGTGAATGGCAGGTGTCTTTTCCCTAGGGTGCGGGATTTCAAGGCTAGGGAGCATTTTTTGAGGTGACAGGAGAAAGATTTTAAAGAAGATATGTTGGACAACTGTTTTACAGAGTGTTTTTCATGCGTGGAGCGAACTTCCGGAGAAAGCACTGGATTGATGTGCAGTTACGATGATTAACAGACACTTACATAAGTACTTGAATAAGAAATGTTGAGAAGGGTATGGATCAAGCACAGGCAGATGGGACTAGTTTAGTTGGGATGCCTGGTTGGTATGGACTGCTTGGACCGAAGTTTCCATGCTATATAACTCTATGACTCTATTAGCAACCATTTCACACAAACTACCCAACATTTACAAAAGGTGTAAATCAGACCAATTAATTAAGATTGTCCATTTGTAAATCAAGAGTTATAGGGTAGACGTTCATGTTTAATGGGTACGTTGGCACAAACCCTAATGTATATGCATCATGGTGTCTTAAATATGATCATGTCATTATTGTAATTGGTAGTATGAAACAGCTACTTGCAGTGAAAAATAGATATGAAAATGTTCTTTCCCATTGGCTTCTAAAGTGCTTTTACATCAGTTTGCTCAAATTGAAAATGGAAATTGGGGAAAACTGTCTTCATTGTCAACACCATGTCCTCCACAGTATAAAAATGAGAGAGAAAAATGCAGAATTTTGGATATCCTATGCATTATATCATAAATTAAAATGCTGCATTGACACTTGTTAAGAATGGGCAATCAGTGCGTTATTAAGGAATGATGCAAAAATGTAAGGCAATTTCAATCCTACTTATAAAAATAACACTTTTAATATTTGGCATTAAGCATTTACAAGTAAAAGTGTTTTAGAAAGAAAAAGAGACTTGCATTTAAAAAGCACCTTGATATGTTTCTAAGAAAACTGTTTTTTATTTCCATTCCAAAGATTTGAGCACATTATCCAGGGAGCACCTGCAGTATTGAGCGAGGGCTACACTGTACTAGAGGTACTGAAATTTTGAATAAGATTAACAAAATTAATCTTCACTTGGAAAGGCAAGGATTAATTAAGGTTAGTCAGCATGGCCTTAGTCATCAAACAAATTCGACAGAAATTTTTGAGGAGGTGACTCATTTTCTAGATGGCGGTAATGTAGTTAATGTTGTTTAAAAGGACTGAATAAGAATTTTAACAAGTTCTTGCA
>JAHRHZ010000017.1:6951042-6974504 GCA_024137785.1 Ginglymostoma cirratum | reverse complement strand
TGTTCATCCAGCTCCACACCTTGTTATCTCCATTGTTGTACTGTTTAGTTCAGCGCAGGCTTCCTTGATTTTTGTAGCATTAATGCTCCAGACATGTAGGAGGTAAAATCAGTAATTTCATAAATGACATGAAAATTGGTGGTGTGGCAATAAGCAATGATGAAATCCTTTGACTTCAGATTGATATAGACGGGCTAATCAGATGAACAGAAGTGTAACAAATGGAATTTAATCTTGAAAACTGCAAGCAGATGCAGTTTGAGAGGGTTAGCAATGCAAGTGAATATACAAAGATTTGTGTGACCTGAGGAAGTACAAAGGATCAGAGGCTCATTGGTGTCCATATTCATAGATTCTTGAAAGGAGCAGGACAGGTAGATAAGGTGGTTCAGAAGGCATATGGGACACTTACATTTAATAGTTGAGACAATGATTACAAGACCAGGGAAATTATGATGGATCTGGATAAAATGTTAGTTAGACCACAACTGCAATACTGTGTGCAGTTCTGGTCACTTCATGATAAGAAGGATGTGCTAGAGAGGGTGCAGAAGAATTCATTAAGATATTGTCTGGGCTGAAATATTTCAGTGATGAAGGGAATCAATATAGGCTATTTTGATTTCCTTCGAGCAGAGAAGGCTGAAGAGGAACCTGACTGAGATGTACAAAGTTTGATAGGAAGAAATATTTCCTCTTCCTCAATAACAGATAAGAGTCTGGAGGTTTAGAGGGATTTGATGAATTTCTTTTTCACCCATAAAGTAGGTTATCTGGAACTCACTGCCTAGAATGTTTTAGAAATGGGAACCTTCACAATACTTGACGAGTATTTAGATGAATAGTCAAAGTGCCACAGCATACAAGGCCAACTGCTGGAAAATGAAGACAATTCTGCAACTGTTGTACCCAATATCTTCAATCAACCAGTAACAATGCAACAGGCTACCTTGTTAGTTATCTTGTTACTGCTTACAGGATCTTGCAAATTGTCTGTCATGTTTGCCTGCAAACAACAGCGACTACATTAAAAGAAGAAGTAATTCATTCACTGTAAGGCAATTTATGATGTCCTGAGGATGTGAAAATGTTATATAAATGCAAATCGTATTTTTCTTTATTTAGAGTTCAGCTAAGCACCTGAAAAAAAAGTGGGAAAACACTGTTAGCTGATTTTTCACCAGATTGCAGGAGTTTTGAGACTAAGTGGCTAAGGAAAACCACATTGCTTGGAGTTCCAAAACCTTCTGAAGGGGTTCAGACTCACCTAACAGGACAGGCGTCCACCTGTTCAGAAGTACTGCCTTCATCAAATACAGGAGAAGATAGTTTGATACAATAACCAATTATCCTGAAAGTAGGTGATTCACAAGCAAGGGTACTGCCAATTCATAGCCCAGCCAGCTCTCGGGCTCCGGAATTCTGGCAGGCTACCATGAATATTTTACTGCTAGCCAATGTATTTATTTTTCCTTCTGCAAGGAAGATGTAATTGCTTAGTTGTCACATTTAGGAAAAAACAAAATAAGGTCCAGTATTGCAGCAATTCAAGTTGCCAGCATCACACATTACACAGCAAAGGAAGTAAGTGCCCTATATCTGCCTTGAAAATTTTTCTGTATATCTATTTGTGATTATTTTTGCGAAAAGTGGAACTTTTTACTTTAAATTATGCATTGCTTCTTGTTTTACAATATGTTCAACAGGGGCTAATCCCTTTCATTAATATTTCATTGAGTGACAATACAAAAATACAAAAAGACTGCAGAGAACGGGTTGAGGTGAAAGAATGTGCCCTTATTCTTTGAAGTTTAGCAGCATGAGATAGGATTCTCATTGAAACATATAAAATTATTTGGGGGCTTGATAGAATGGCTGGTGAAGGACTTTTCACCCTGGCTGACCAGGGTAGTCAAGGCAGACATCAATTGATCTCAGGTACCAAGTAAATCGATACATTTGAAGACAGAGTGGGAAAGTTGAACTGATATAAAAGAGATAACAAGCATGGGGCTGGATGAACACAGCAGGTCAAGCAGCATCATTGGAGCAGGAAAACTTGACGTTTCGGGCCTAAACCCTTCATCAGAAAACCCTTCATCAGAAGGGCCTAAACCCTTCATCATTTTTCTGATGCAGGGTTTAGGCCTGAAACGTCAAGTTTTCCTGCTCCTATGATGCTGCTTGACCTGCTGTGTTCATCCAGCCCCATGCTTGTTATCTCGGATTCTCCAGCATCTGCATTACCTTTTATCTCTGAACTGATATAAAAATTCATTCCTTATCTCAAAGAACGGTACGTGTTGAATGGCTCATTCCTGTTCCATTTTCTAATGGTCTTAACTTTATTGAAGAAAATCCTGCAAGGACCATTCCATTGTTGGTAAAGAGAGCTTTCCCAGATATGAAGGCCTGAATTCAGTCAGTATAGACTCATGGATGTTTAGAGCAAAGGAGGAAGACATTCAGCCTGTCATGTCTGCATTGTTCAACAAAGATGAATACATTAATTCTATATTTGCAGCTCTAGACTCATATCCCTGGAGGGTATGGCATTTCAAGTAAATATCTAAATACTGAATAATTATTCCAAGAGTTTCTGACTCATCGACCTTTCATGCAGTGAGTTTCAGACTCTCTCAACCCTCTGAGTGGGACAAAAATAAAATCTTCAACTCTTCTCTTGATTGCCTACTTCTTACCTTAAATCTTTGGCTTCTGGTAATTGACCTCTCTGCTAATGGAGAAAGTCCCTTCTGTTTATATGTCACTTACAGTCTTATACGCCTCTATTAGGTTCCTTCTCAACCTTTACTGCTTCGTGGAAAACCACCCCTGCTATCCAATCTTTCTTTAAAGCTCAGACCTTCCAGTCTAGGCAGCATTCTAGTAAATCTTCTTTGCACCCACTCTACTTTAATCACATCAGGGCCTGCTGTTTAATTCACTTTTAAGGTTGCTAAACTTGCCAGTGCCTCCTCTCTGTCTATGTTAATTTCTTCTACTATTTCACTGTCCTCCATACTGATGCCTATATCTGTGTCACACTGATCTGTTGTACTGACAACACAAAGTATTCTTTGAGGAGAGTGTCCACATCTTCTGGGTACACACACAGACTATCTTTACAGACTGTAATGGATCCTACTCTTTCTGTCATGATTCTCTTGCTCTTACATATATTTTCTGAAAAGCTCTTGGTTTTTCTGTTATTCTATACAAAAATGCTTTCTCATGTGCTGTCTTTGCTTTCCAAATTTTGTTTTTAAGTTCCCTGCTGCACATTTCATATTCTTCTGGAGACAGCCTCAGTATCTGTTCTAAGCTCCTCTTATTTTCTTAATCCTAATATTTATGTCCCTTGGTATCCAGGGTTACAGAGTAATAGAAGTATACAGTTTAGAAATAGGCACTTCGACACAACTTGTCAATGCTGACCAGGTTTCCTAAACTGAACTAGATCCACTTGCCTGCATTTGGCCAATATCCTTCTAAACGTTTCCGAACCACGTACCTGTCCAAATACCTTTTCCTTTATTCATTCATGGGATGAGGGTATCACTGCTAGGCAGTCTTCATTGTCCATCCCTAATTGCCCAGAGGGCAGTTAAGAGTCAACCACATTGCTGTGAGTCTGGGGTCACATGTCGGCCAGTTGAGGTAAGGATGGCAGATTTCCTTTCCTAAAGGACATTGGTGAACCAGATGGGGTTTTCCAACAATCGACAATGGATTCATGGCCATCATTAGATCCTTAATTCCAGATATTGAATTTAAATTCCACCATCTGCCATGGTGGAATTTGAACCCGGGTCCCCAGAACATTATCTGGGTCTCTGGATTAACAGTCCAGCAATAATACCACTAGGCCATCGCCTCTCCCATACATAGTAACTGTATCCAACTCTACCATTTCCTCCGGCAGCTCATTTCATTTACTCATCACTCTTTATATGAAAATGTTTCCCCTCAGGTCCCTTTTAAATCTTTCCCCTCTCACTTCAAACCTCTAGTTTTGGACCCCTGCCCTGGGCAAAAGACCTTATCTATGCCCTTCATGATTTTATAAACCTCTATAAGGTCACCCCTCAGCCTACTATGTTCCGGGGAAAAAAGGTCCAAGCTTATTAAGCCTCTCCTTATAAGTCAAACCTTTCAGTCTCGGTGACATCCTTGTAAATCTTTTCTGCATCCTTTCCAGTTTAATAACATCTTTTGTATAGCAGGGCGACCAGAATTGTATGCAGTACTCTAAATGTGACCTTCCCATTGTCTTGTACAGCTTTAACATGATGCCCCAACTCCTGAACTCAATGCTCTAGCCAATGAACCCAAGAGTGCCAAATACCTTCTTCACCATCCTGTCCAGCTGTGACAGCACTTTCAAGGAAACATATTACCTGCACCCCTAGATCTCTCTGTTTGCCAACACTCCCCATGGCCCTACCATTAATTGTGTAAGACCTGTCCCGGTTTCTTTTACCAAAATGCAACATCTTACATTTATCTGAATTAAAATCCATATGCTATTCCTCGGCCCACTGACCCTGTTAGTTAAAATCCTGCTATATGCTTCAATAACCTCCTTCACCATCCACTATACCACAAATTTTGACATCATCTGTAAATTTACTAACCATGCCTCCTATTTTCTCATCCAGATCATTAAATAATGAATAACAATGGATCCAGCACTTATCTTTGCCACACATCACTTGGCACAGACCCCCAGTCTGAACAACAAACCTCTATCACTACCCTCTGTTTCCTATCGTCAAGTCAATTTCACATCTCATCATCATAGAATCCCTATAGTGTGGAAACAGGCTTTTCGTCCCAACAGGTCCACACCGACACTTAGAGCATCCCACCCAGACTGATTCCCCTATAACCCACCTAATCTACATATTCCTGAACATTATGGGCAATTTAGCATGGCCAATTCACCTAGCCTGCACATCTTTGGACTGTGGGATGAAACCGGAGCACCCGGAGGAAACACAGGCAGACACAGGGAGAAACGTACAAACTCCACACAGACAGTCGCTCGAGGGTAGAATCAAACCCGGGTTCCTGGTGCTGTGACGCAGCAGTGCTAACCACTGAAACACAGTGCCGCCCTTAATCTAGTTTGCTAGTTCTCCCTGGATCCCATGCTTTGTCTTTACAGTATTTATTTACCCTGTACTCTTGGCATTTCTTTCTTAAATGGTTGCCACTGCTCTGACATGGGTTTGTCTGCATGTAGCTGCTCCCAACCTACTTGAGCCAAATAGTACATTATCTTAATAAAATTAACCTTTTCCAGGTTAAACTTCCAGTCCTGGCCTGTCTTTATCATTTTCCATTAATATCCAAAATATAACTGAGTTATAGAGATTATCTCAAAAATTCTTCATTACTGTCCACCTACCTTGATGCAGAACTGCCCCCTCCCTTATTGGACTTCCTACATTCTGGTTAAAAATTTCTCTTGGATGCAATTTGAGAGTTCTGCTCCTCCCTGCATTACACACAAAAACTATCTCAGCTAATAAAATCCAAAAGAATTGTTGATGCTGTAAATCAGGAACAAAACAGAAGTTGCTGGAAAAGCTCAGCAAATCAGGCAGCATCCGTGAAAAGAAAATGAGATTTAACATTTTGGATCCTGTGACCCTTCCTCAGATCCTGTCAGAGAGACAGCAGAACTTTTTACCCATCTTGAAGATTTTTATTTCATATTTAACTCACTGCCACATCTCTTCTAGGCATGCCCGCCTTGAAGAAGTTCTGCTCCTCTCTCCGACGGGAGCTGAGGAAGGGTTACTGCACCCGAAACATTAATTCTGATTTTCGCTTCACAGATACTGCCAGTCCTGCTGAGCTTTTCCAGCAACTTCTGTTTTTATCCCAGCTAATAATTGGATAGTTTTAATACACCTATGTTATTCTTACACTTCTCTGAAATCTGATGACATCTCTCTCTGACTGTTTGGGTGTGTATGGTACGCACCTAATAGTATTTTTGCCCCTTTTGTGTTTTTTTTGCTTCTATCCAGATAGACTTAGAGAATTGGGAAAAAGGGAGTAACATTCAGGATGGCAAACTGTAATGAATAATATGCCATAGGAATCAGTGCTGACATCATAATTATTGAAAATATATATTAATGATTTGGAAAAGTAAAGATGAATGTGTTATCATCAAGTTTGCAGATGACACACAATTAGGTGAGAAGGCAACTGGTGCGGAGTCTGTGAAGGGACACTGATAGGTTCAGTGAGTCAGCAAAAGCATGACAATGGAATAAATATGTAGGAAATATGAGGTTATGGACTTTGTAAGGAAGAATAGTGGAGCTGAATATTGTTGAAATGGAGAGAGACTGCAAAAGGTTACAGAACAGAGGGATTCAGAAGTTCTTGTCCATGAATCATGAAAAGCTAGCATGCAAGTTAAGTGGATAATAGGGAGGGCAATAGAATGTTGGCCTTTGATTCAAAGGCAATGGAGTATAGACGTGGGGAAGCTTTGTTTAAACTATACAAGGCACTAGTCAGACCATAGCTGGAGTACCCTGTACAATCTTGGGTCTATTATCTAAACAAAGATATACAGGCATTGAACACAGTACAGGGAAGATTCACTAAGCTGATAGCAGGTACGAATGGATTGTCTTAAGAAGAGTGGTTGAGTAGATTGGGACTGTACTCATTGGAATGTAGAAGAATAAGCGCTGATCTCATGGAAACTTACAAAATTCTTAGAGGACTTGATAAGAAAGATACAGAAAGGTTGATGTCCCTTGTGGATGAGTGTAAGACCAGAGGGCATTATCTCAGAATAAGGGGTCCTGCATTTAAGACAGAGATAAGGAGGAATTTCTTCTCTCAGAGAGTGGTGAATCTGTGGAATTCTTTACCACAGTAGGCTGTTGAGGCTGGCTCATTAAATATATTAGTCTGTATTATGTACATTTAAAAATATTTAATCTGTAAGGAAATCAGTGATTATGAGGAAAGGAAAGGAGATTGGAGTTGAGGTTTATCAGATCAGCCATGGTCTCATTGAATGGTGGAGCAAACTTGACGGGCTGAATGGCCAACTTCTCCTCTTATGTATTATGTTCACTATCTTCCATCAGCATGCCCTGTGGTTATTTTATGTCATTTTTGAACCTGGCAACTTGGAGGAAACATACCACTTTGAAAGTATTGTATGTGGCTGCAAAAGCACCTGTCTCCCCTTCCTCACTGATGCATCCCCTTAGGGAAGTCAATGGTCGAGTGGTGGTATTGCTGGCCTGTTAATCCAGAAACCTGGGTAATGTTCTGTGGACCTGGGTTCAAATCCAGCCATCATGGAATTTGAATTCAATAAAAATCTGGAATTAGGAGTTTAATGCTGACCACGGAACCATTGTGGATTGTTGAGAAAAACCTACCTGGTTCACTAATATCCTTTGGAGAAGGAAGCTGCCATCCTGATCTTGTCTGGCCTACATGTGACTCCAGACCCACAGCAATGTAGTTGACTCTTAACAGCCAGACTAACACAAGGGATGGGCAGTAAATGCTGACCCAGCCAGTGATGCCCACAACCTGTGAATGAATAATACCCCCTTCCATTAATGCTGTTTCACACTTCCTCCTTCTACTCTGAATAGCTGGAGCACCCATAGTGCCTTGCCTTGGCTCTCACTAGCCTCTACAGAGGAACCATCATTCTGCCCATTTTCCAAAGTTGAAAAATTGTTTGTAAGCATGACTCGCTTAGAGGATTCCCTCACTCCTACCTGGTACCTTACTTCTGTCTGGCAGTCATTCATTCCCTCTTTGCCTGCACTTAAGCTGTGAGGTGACCACATCCTGAAACATATTATCCATGAATTTCTCAACTTTGTGAATGCATTGTAGTTCCCCACCTGCTGTTTAAGCTCCGAAGCCCAGAGCTCAAATCGGCCCAGCTGAAGGCACCTCCTGTACTTGTGTTCATCCAGACTGCCAGCAGTGACTAGGATTTCCCACATAGTGCAGGATGTGCAAATCACAGTTCCAAGCTTTGCAGACATGTTTTAACTAAATAGAAGATGGACTCTACCTTTTATTTTACTCTGACACTTACAGACTATAGACTGGAAAAATCTTAATCTTCTGTATACCTTGAGTCCCACTCAGTTCTGTGTCAGTATGTTTGCTTCCCTATGAATGCCCTCCCTTCACTTGCTCCTCTCAGTAATGCTGAATGCTTATCACAGTGTCCTCACCTTGCCAACTCCTCTTGATTACCAACTGAAATATTTTTGCTGTGCACAAAATTTGCAACATCTTGAAAAATGTGCAGCTGCAAATTGGTTTAATATTTGCCTGGTAGACTGATCACTTAATAATTTAACCTGCGCCTACACGGGGCACTGCTCTGCTGCAGTGTGTCAGTCAGTAAATTGAAAAATGGTCAGCTCATTTGCAGAGCTATTCAGTAGCTCAGGTCCCCAGGTGAATGGGGCATTTGTGAAAGAGCTAACAGCAGGCTAGCTTTTTTTCTGGCCAAAGGGAAGTACTTCTGCTTCCAGCAGGCCTGCAAAATGACTATATTTATGATCTTTTTAGGAACAGAGTTAGCAATCTTCTTAAGGACCACTGATCATTTGCTCAAGACCTGGTGTAGCTATGTGGAGCGTGTGTGGTTCATACTTCGAGCTAATTTTCAAACACAATCCTATTCAAAATGAATTGAATTTCTCCCATATTCCGTCTAAGAGTCTGAGAATTATCTTAAATACACATGAAGAATTGTAAGACATTTTGTCTGTTATCTTTAGTTTCTTAAGATAATGCATTTTGCAACGATGCATTTATTTCCTAATTACAGCATGACCAACTTGTTGATCAATTGAGATAACTAAAAATTATTAAGTTTCAATTGCTCATTGGTCTTTGACCTGTCCAGCGTCACAAAAATAAATCATTCAAAACAATCGCACAAATTGCAGTTGTGTCATTTTTCCAAGATTTGCACGGCTTCTCTGCTGAAATTCTGATTGATTAAAAAGAGGAAACTCCACAGCAGCTTAGCTCCTTTTTTCAATCACTCTTAACGTACCGCAATAAAATACATGAAGGCATGCCAGGTTGGTTTGTAAAACCACCCATACCATTGTGTTTCTTTCCTCCATGATACTTGTAGTAGAGCAGAGAGCCAGCAGATGAATGCAGTAAATGTTACTTGAACAGTCAGAGCATGGCAGAAATGGAGTGTTCTTCAGCATATATGCTTTGCTTCTTTAAGAATTAACCCAACTGTGGCTCAGCAGAAACTAGTGCTGGACAAAATTGTCTCATTTATTTCAATGTTATTTTCATCCTTTATCTCCTTAGCATAATCATCCTGGTCACTGAATTACACATGGCTTTTCCAGTTTATATTATAAATTAAATTGTAATTATTCTGAAAGAGGGACATTATAAGTGTTTTAAAAATATAGGCATTAAACTAGACAAAACATGAATGTTTAGTTGGGTCTAAAACTAAAGCATTTCAATAGGTAGCCAAATAACTAGAATGGGCATAGGTTAATTATAAATATGTAGATTAAAGTCAAGTAACATGACTGTAATTAACTCAGCTGGATCTGTTGTAATGTTAATAGAAATAAAATTTGTTCATGAGTGTCACTAAATGGAAAAAAAAAACATGAAGGCAAAATACTGTGGATGCAGGAAATCAGGAACAAATAAAGAATGTTGGAGAATGTTGCAGCAAGCCTGGCAACATCTGTGGAGAGAGAAACCGAGTTAATATTACATGTCTTATATGACTTTTCTTCAGAACTGAGCTTGAATTATTAAATCTGTTTCTCTCTCCACAGATGCCGCCAGACCTGCTGAGTTTCTCCAATAGTCAGAGTTTGCTTTTTTGAAAAAAATTACTATTCTTCTCTAAGTCAGATGTACGGTAACAAGAAACAAAAATGCAGTGCTTGTAATAAATCCAAATGAAAAATGGAGTGCTTGCAATGTGTTTGAGTCATAGAGTCATAAAGATTTACAGAACAGAAAAGACACTTTGGCCCATCAAGTCCGTGCCAGTCAAAAACAACCACATAAATATTCTATCAGAGATTTCTGATGAAGGGTTTAGGCCCGAAACGTCAAGTTTTCCTGCTCCTATGATGCTGCTTGACCTGCTGTGTTCATCCAGCCCCATGCTTGTTATCTCACATAAATATTCTAATTGCATTTTCCAGAACTTGGTCTCTATCCTTGTCTAGGCATTGCAAGTGTGCATCTATACACTTCATAAATATTATGGAGGTTTCTGCCTCTAACATTCTTAATGGCAGTGACTTCCAGATTCCCACCACTCTTGAGTTAAAAAGAAATCTTCCTCACATTCTATCTAAAACTCCTACTTCATACATTAAACCTATGCCCCATTCATTGATCCCTCCATCAAAGGGAAAAGGTTCTTCCTGTCCACCCTATCTCTCCTTCAAAAATTTTATAAATCTCAGTAACGACCCCTCTCAGTCTCCTCTGCTCCAGGGAAAACAACCTCAGTCTATCCAATCTCTTTTCATAACTGAAACTATCCAAACCAAGCAACATTCTGGTAAGGCTCCTTTATAGCCACTCCAGTGCAATCACATCTCTCTGATAATGTGGATTCCAGAACTGCAAACAAATATCAAGCTGTGACCTAACTAAATTTTTATACAGTTTCAGCATAACCTCCCTGCTCTTAAACTTTATATCTTGATTAATAAATGTAAGTAACATTTGCGCCACACAAATACCTGGCAATGACTATCTCCAATCTAATCACTGCCCCTTGGCATTCAATGGCGTTATCATCATTATTGACTTTCTGGGGGCTTACCATTAAAGGGAACCTAACAGAAATTGACTTGGACTGGCCATACAAATGAAATGGCTACAAGAGCAAGTCAGAGGCTAGGAATACTACATGGGGTAAAATCACCACCTGGCTCCCCAAAACTTGGCCATCTTCCACAAGGCCATGTTAGGAGTGTGATGGCAGCCACTTGCTCGGATGAATCTTGCTCCAAAAATGTTCAGAAAGCTTGGTACCATCCAGGATGAAACAGCCCATTCAGTTGACAGTACAACCACAAACATGCACTCCCTTCACCTCCAAAGGTCAATAGCAGCAGTGTTTGCTATCTACAAGATGCACTGCAGAAATTCACCAAAGATTCTTTGACAACACCTTCCAAACCCACAACCATTCCCCATCTAAAAGGAGAAGGACAAGGACAGCAGATACTTGGGAACAGCATCACTAAGCCACTCACCATTCTGACTTGGAAATATGTTGCCATTCCTTCATTGTCACTGGGTCAAAATCCTGGAATTCCCACACTAACCAGCACTGTGGGACTGCACTGATTCAAGAAGGTAGCTGACCACTACCTTTTCAAGGGTAACTAGGGACCAGCAATAAATGGTGGCCAAACAATTACACCCACATCACACAACCAAACAAAAAAAGTATCCCATATGCTTTCTTAACCACCTTACCTATCTCACTACTTTATTGGGCTGAGGGACATGCACACCAAAGTACACCTGATCTTTGGTGCTTCTTAGGGTCATTTCATTCATCAGTTATTCCCCTACCTTGTTTGTTCCACCCAAGTGCCTTACTTCACACTTAACTTGATTGATTTCTAGTTGCCACTGATCATTCCATCCACCAGCCTGCTTATATCCTCCCGTGATCTAAGGCTATTCCCCTGAAATTTACAACCTTACCAATTTTTGTATCATCTTTAAACTTATTGATCAATCCTCCTACATTCAAGTCAATGAAATTTATCACAAACAACAAGGGCCCCAACACTGATCCCCTGAAAAAGCCCCTGGAACGGGTTTCCAGACACAAAAACAACCCTCAACCAATACCCTCTGCTTCTTGCCACTCAATCAATAGTTTAAAAAAAATGAAGCACCTGGAACAAATCTAAGGAAAGGAAGTGCATATAATGTGGAGAGAAACCAGAGTTAACATTTCGGGTCAAGTGATCCTTCCTCAGAACTATTCTGAGGGTTAATAGAAACGTTGCTACTTCAGATAACATATTCAGCTGAACGCAAATTTAACAGCTGTGGCTATTTATAGAAAGTACTCAAACATCTTGGTGGTAGATGTTTGGAAAATTAATGGAAGATTAACTGAATGATAGCTTTGGACATCAGGGAATTCAGACAATCAGCAGCATCAACTTTTGTGAGTACAACCGCAGAAAATCTGTAGATTTGGCATTGAACAAAAAAGATGGAGTTAATTTCTTTTTGATTAGTGTATATTCTTGAAGAAATTTTGAAAAATGTCTTAACTTAAGAAATTAAACGGCTGAAGTTTCAATACAGGAACAATAAAGGCTATAATCTGAAGCCTCTACCATTCTGCTTTTGAGAGAAAAATGAGAAACAGCTAATCAATTTTTTCAAAAAATGCCAGTTAAATGGGTGTAGAGATAACGCAGTGTGGAGCTGGAGAAACACAGCAGGCCAAGCAGCATCAGAGGAGCAGGAAAGTTAATGTTTTGGGTCAGGGCTCTTCTTCAGAAATGGGAAGGGGTGTGGTGGGAAGGGAGCTGGGAAATAAATAGGGAGAGGAGGGGTGGGGCTGGGGAAGGTAGGTGGGATGGTGATAGGCGAGTGCAGGCAGGCAGTGGTGAGGATTAGTCAGTGAGGTGGGAGGAGCGGAGAGGTGGGAGAGAAGATCGACAGGTTGTGTCAGGTCAAAGAGGCAGGGATGAGAGGGAGGGTTGGTCATGGGATGAGGCCAGGGTTGGGGACACTGGTAAAATCCACACTTAGGCCATTGGGCTGTAGGCTCCCAAGGCGGAATATGAGGTGCTGCTCCTCCAGTTTCCAGGTGGTGTCATTGTGACACTGGAGGAGGCTCAAGATGGACGTGTCAGCCAGGGAGTGGGAAGGGGAGTTGAAATGGTTCTTGACCGAAAAGTGTTGTCGTTTGTCATGAACCGAGCGTAGGTGCTCTACACAGCGGTCCCCGAGTCTCCACTTGGTCTGACCAATGTAGAGGACGCCACATTGGGAGCAGTGGATGCAATAGACCACATTAGCAGATGTGTAGTTGATCTCTGTCTTATGTAGAAGATTTGTTTGATGCCTTGGTTGGAGGTGAGGGGGTAGGTGTAGGGGCAGGTGTAGCACATCCTGCGATTGCAGGGAAGGGTGCCGGGAGTGGTAGGGCTAGTGGGGAGTGTGGAGTTGCGGACAAGGGAGTTGCAGAGAGAGCAGTCCCTACGAAAGGCAGATAGGGGTGGGGAGGAATATATATCTTTGGTTGTGGGGTCAGATTGTAGGTGGCGGAAGTGGCAGATAATGATACATTGGATGCAGAGATTGGTGGGATGATATGTGAGGACAAGAGGGATTCTGTCTTTTTTTATGCAGGGAGGGGTGTGAGGGCAGAGGTGCGGGAAACGCATGAGATGTGGTTGAGAGCATTTTCGACCACTGAAAGGGAGAAAGTTGCAGTCCTTGAAATAAGAGGATAACTGGAACGTTCGGGAGTGGAACGCATCCATCTTGGGAGCAGAAGTAACAGAGGTGGAGGAATTGGGAGTAGGGGATTGCATTATTGAGGGAAGGTGGGTGAGAGGAGGTGTAGTCGAGGTAGCTGTGGGTGTCGGTGGGCTTGAAATAGATGCCGGTTTTGAGGTGGTCACCAGAGATGCAGACAGAAAGGCCCAGGAAGGAGAGAAAGGTTCAGAGATGGTCCAGGTGAACTTGAGGTTGGGGTGAAAGGTGTTAGTAAAGTTGATGAACTGTTCAAGTTCCTTATGGGATACGGTCATTGATGTAGTGGAGGAAGAGGTAGGGGATAGCAGCAATATAGCAGCTAAAGAGGGACAGTTCCACATATCCTACAAAGAGGCAGGCATAGCTTGGGCCCATGCGAATGGCCATGGCCACCCCTTCAGTCTGCAGGAAATGGGAGGAGTTAAAAGAGAAGTTGTTAAGGGTGAGGATGAGTTCAGCTAAGCTGATGAGGGTGTCGGTGGAGGGGGACTGGTTGGGCCTGTCGGACAGGAAGAAGCAGATGGCCTAAAGGCCATCTGCATGAGGAATGCAAGTGTACAGGGACTGAACGTCCACAGTGAAGATGAGATGTTGGGGGCCAGGGAATTGGAAGTCTTGCAGTAAGTGGAGGGCTTGGGTGGTGTCCCGGATGTAGGTGGGGCGTTCTTGGACCGGGGGAAGAAAACAGAATCAAGGTAAGTGGAGATAAGTTCGGTGGGGCAGAAGCAGGCGGAGACAATGGGATGACCATGGCAGTCGGATTTGTGAATTTTGGGAAGGAGATAGAAGCAGGCAGTGCAAGGTTGGGGAACGATGAGGTTGGAGGCTGTGGGTTGGAGGTCCCCTGAGGCGATGAGGTTGTAAATGGTTTGCGAGATGATGTTTTGGTGGTCAGGTTTGGGGTCATGATCCGGGGGCGGTAAGAGAGGTGTCAGAGAGCTGGCGCCTGGCCCCGGCAATGTAGAGGTCTGTGCTCCATACCACAACTGCGCCTCCCTTATCCATGGGTTTGATGGTAAGGTTGGGGTTGGGGTTGGAGCTGAGGGAGCAGGGGGCTGCACATTCCGTGGGGGAGAGGTTGGAGTGAGTGAGGGGGGGTGGAGAGCTTGAGGTGATTGATGTTGTGATGGCAGTTGGAAATGAAGAGGTTGAGGGAGGGTAGCAGGCCTTGGGATTTTGTCCAGGAGGATGGGATGTGTTGGAGGCAGGAGAAGGGGTTTGAAAAGGGTGGGTTAGACTCGTAGTTAAAGGAATAGGTGTGGAGGCGGAGGCGGCAGAAAAACTGTTCAACGTCCAAGCGTAAATAGTATTCATTGATGTATGGGCGGAGGAGAATGAAGGTGAGTCGTTTACTGAGGACTGACCGTTTTCTTCAGTGAGGGGTAGGTCTGGGCGGTTGGTGAATAACCGGCAGGGCTTGGGGCTGGGACTGGGTGTAGAGTTGGTGGCTGGGTTGGAGCTGGGGAGTGGGGCGGACTTAGTTGCATCGTCAGCAACGTTGGCGGTGGGTGGGGCAACGTCAACGTCAATGACGTTGGCGGCATGAGCGATGAGCTCTGTTCGTGACAAACGACAACACCTTCCAGTCGCAAACCACTTCAACTACCCCTCCCACTCCCTGGGTGACATGTCCATACTGGGCTTCCTCCAGTGTCACAATGATACCACCCACAAACTGGAGGAGCAGCACCTGATATTCTGCCTTGGGAGCCGACAACCCAATGGCCTAAATGTGGATTTTACCAGTTTCAAAATCTCCCCAACCGCAGCCTCACCCAATGACCAACCCTCCCTCTCATCCCCGCTTCCTTGACCTGTCCATCTTCTCTCCCACCTATCCGCTCCTCCCACGTCACTGACCAATCCCCACAACTGCCTACTGCACTCACCTATCACCATCCCACCTACCTTTCCCAGCTTCACCTCTCCTCTCTTTATTTATTTCTGAGCTCCCTTCCCCCTGCCCATTCCTGAGGAAGAGTCCTGATCCGAAACGTCAGCTTTCCTGGTCCTCTGATGCTGCCTGGCCTGCTGTGCTCCTCCAGCTCCACACTGTGTTGTCTCTGACTACAGCATCTGCAGTTCTTGCTATCTCTGAGTTAAATGGGAGTAATGCTTAGCTCCAAATCACTCTCAAAATAATTTATAATTTTTAAAAGATGCAGTTCTTTTTCACATTACAAAAGCTTACCTCTGTCCAGATCTTGAGTGGTTCTATTTTTCACCAAATCTACATGAAAATTGAAAAAAAGTTACGTCATCACTTGGCACAAAACTACAGGCAAAAACCTACAGTGGCAAGTATATATTTCGGAAAGTAAAAGTTTGACAGAGACCCAGGCACAAAGAAGCAAAAACAGGAGAAATTAAAGGGAAATTAAAACAAATAAAAAGTAAAAGGGAACCATCAACACCAATAAAGGAGATAAATAAACACTGCATTCTATTTTGTTAAAAAAACTGCAAAGAGAAACAGAAGACAAACAATTAATTTTGAATTGAGTAACCAGTGGCACCTTTTCTGTGTTACAACTATTCAAATAACATTTGCATTTGCATTGTCTAAATCAAGCAATCAGTAATTCTGTGATAAGGTCTACAAAAATCTTGCTTAATGTTGGTTACATGGGGCTTCGTAGAATTAACACATTCAGTCTTTCTCTGGCTGATTAGAAAGATCCAAAAAAAAAGGAAAGTTCTTGAAAATGAGTTCCAAACTTCAGAAAGAGAAACTCCAACTAACATCATACAAACAGCAACCCCAAGTGTTTACAAGGCACTAACCAGACCACAGCTGGAATACTATTATCAGTTTTGGGCTCCTTATTAAGGAAAGACATACTCACATTGGACGCAGTCCAGAGAATGTTCACTAGGCTGTTATTAGGTGTGGCAGGAGTGTCTTACAAAAAGAGTTTGCATAGATTGGGTCTGCACTTGAAATATAGAACAATGAGAGGTGACCTTAATGAAACATATATGATTCCTAGAGGACTTGACAAGGCAGATGCAATAAGGTCATTTCCCCCTGCATTAGTGTGGGAAGAATCTTTAGCTTAGTGGGCTGTTGAGGCTAGGTCATTCAGTATATTCAAGCTTTAGATAGACATATTTTTAATCACAAAAGGAATCAAGGGCTGTGGGGAAAGGTAGAAAAGCAGGGTTGTTGATTATCAAGTCAGTCAAGAATTCATTGAATGGTGAAACAGACTTGATAGGCTGAATGGCCTACTTCTGCTCCTGCATCTTATATTGATCAGTTTCTCTGTAAATGCCACAGCAAACATTTTGGTTGAGAGTTTTTGAGGAGGAACTGATAAACAGCTTCATTGAGTTAGTTGATGACTCAATGCACCTTTAGCAAGAATATTTTGGGTGATACGATTAAAAGTGGCCATACCATTGGCGCATCACTTAAGGGTGGACAGAAATATAAAACCAAATTGACAGGCCAACAACAATTGCATGATTTGGGTGCAGCCAAGTCTATTACTACAGTCGGCAAAGCATTGCAACTAACATAACCTATCATAGATTGAGTGAGTCTCTCTAATGCAAAAGCTGTACAACTTTTCTTGATATTTGGAAAGCATGTGACACTAGGGGACATTGGAACCACTTTTCCTTGAATTGCATAATCAAAGGTCAAGCTAGGCTCCAGAATAAAACACAGATGGCAAACAAAACATCACAAATTGGCAGCATGGAAACTATCGAGAAGATACACAAATGCAAGCATATTGATGAAATTCACAGTCAACTAATATTCGACAGACAACATCTTCTAAACCAGAAAGGAAACAGGCAGCAGATACATGGGAACATCACCACCTGTAATTTCCCCTCCAAGCCACTCACCATCCTGATTTGGAGATATATTGCTGTTTCTTTAGTGTGGTGTCAAATCCTGGAACTCCTTTTTTAGTTGGATTGTAGATCTACCTTCAACAAGTGGTTGTAGTGTTTAAAGAAGCCAGCTCACCATCACCTTCTCAAGGGTGACTTGGAAAAGGCCAGTGATGCCCATGACCCATGAATGAATGAGGTTATACCTTGATCCAAGGCATCTCAACCTTTCACTGAAAAAATGTCCACACAAAATAACAACACAGGAAAAATTAATCCTAAATTTTACAGAGCAAAATTCTTTTCAATGCTGGAAATAAGGCATAGAAACAAAGGCCTACCAATATAACAGAAGAATGCCAAGAGCTAACAAGTTAGGACCTGGATAGTGCTGTTTCAAATGGTTACCATTTGGGTCATCAGTTTGCCTAGACTAATTCCAGCAAGATAGAATAAGATTATTGAAAATGTGCTTGATATAATATCATTATCATGGGTAAGACAAAGACAGAGTATGGCCACAACTTTTGCTTACTGATGGCTGCAGCATAGCATCAGGGATTGGCATTTAACAGTCAAAAGTGCTAGATCACTGTCACCCATATCAACTGTTTTAGGTCAAGTTATTCAGTACATGTATTCCAACCCAATCCAAGTAATACTGGGGATGGTAAACAAATGTTGATGCCACAGGATAAAGAGGAGCTGTGATATTTTTTCTGATGAAGTGTCCTGAACCGAAACGTCAGCTTTCCTGTTCCTCTGATGCTGCCTGGCCTGCCATGTTCCTCCAGCTCCACAATTTGTTATCTGTGATATTACCTCAGATTTTTAAAACTTGCTCTCGCTACGTATTCCAACTTCATAGAGAAGATATCTCCATTGAGAGATTTACTCAAGAAGGGTGTCTCCTATGCCTGGCAAGAGAACCACTGCTATACCTTCAATTCTCTCATGCTGATTCTATCAGTAAGATCCTGTTTAATGCAATACATCTATACCAGAAAAAATACAATGCTTGAAGTCAGTGCATCACAAAAAGGTGAGGTGTGTATCGTTGCAAGATGAGAACCCTATTGCTTTTGGTTGAAAAACGCTGTCATCTGTGCAAGTCAATTATTCTAATATAGAGCTCAAAGCTTTAGCTCAATTATTTTGCATCATGTAGTTTTCCACAAACTTATTTGGCATAAAACTCACTGTTAAAACAGATCATAAGCTACAGGAAATGTTCTACCGCAAACTGCTAATGAGTGCATCATCATGTTTTCAGCATTTACTTGTCAGGTTGTAAAAATACGACTTTGAAGTGAAATATAAATCAGACAACAGGGTGATTCTGTCTGGCATGCTGAGCAGACTACTCAATTCACAGAAAGACCAAGGTATTCTTCTTGATCTACACATTGATATTCAAGACTATGAAGTTGAAGGGGATCTCAGGAATGATCTGTTACACTTTAGCCAAAGCCAGTGAAAGCATTTGCAATTGGCACCTGTAAAAGTTGAGTGACTGCAAGAGTTACAAAAGATTGCTGTGTAGGAATTGACTGCCTGTATTGAAAGAGTACTTAAGATGTTTTGTTCATTTTGACCAACTTGGTATGACGTGACATTATTTTCAGGAGCAAGCAATTCCTAACACCAAAGGCGTTACATCAAGATATCATACATTTTTTAATATTAGGGACTCATTGCTATTGAATGCACAAGAAAACTAGTACGTGAATCTGTACTGGCCAGGAATGAATCAGAGTATACAATGACTCATCAATATATATTCACAAACTAGTAGTGGATGGAAACTCCACATTCACACAAAATTTCATCCAGTCCTTGACAAGCATAACACAGACTTCTCCACAGTGAATAGGGAAGCTTACAATTTTGCGATGGATTATTTCCCTACATGACTGATTGTTTGATGACTTAGCAGCATAATTATCAAGATAGTTGCTGACACGACGACCACTATTTTCAATTTACTTGTTATTCCAAATCAAATAATGTCTGGACAATAGATTCCCGTTCACTGACAAATTGTTTCAGAACATGTGTGCTAGGTAACCCACATGACATCATCACCTCACCAGCCACACCCAAATGGTCCAGCAAAATGTATGGTACTGACTATCAAAACAATGATAATAAAGTGTCCAACAGCTGGCTAAGCCTTTCATGTTGCCACATTGTATTTTTGTCCAACATCAATTGAGAAGGGATTGCCATTCCAGCCCAACTTGTGCTCACAAGGTAAGGACAAACAACTTTTCTGAACACCCAACTGCCTCAACAATTTGAGACAAAGGATGTTCTTCTTCGAAGGAAAATGAAGGAGATACAAAATGCATGTGCACAGAGGGAATGACCGCAATGATGCACTGATTGCAAGTGAAAAATATCAACAAATACTTGGACACCAGCAAAGAATTTATGGAATATGAAATCAGACCAGATCATACAAAGTCATGACTAATCAACTTGCTACATTGCAAAGGAACAGAAACCAGCTCAAACTAATGTACAGCATACTCAATCATACATGTAGACAGTAAGGAAGAGCATTCCAACAATGATAACTGACCAGTTGCAAGACAATCAATGTTTTAAACAATTGCAACGGAGTCTAACAGATGCCTCCAGATGGGTATAGAATAAATAGATCAGACAATTTGTCAAACCTTCAAAACAATTCTTTGGTGTTTGAGATGCCAGGTTTGTACACACACACATATATGTTTGGAATCATTCTTAATCTTTGGTAAAAAGGGAACCTTGTGTTATGCCTCAAGGTCAGTATGTTAGTATAATTTTAAGAGACATCATCATATCATGGCATGTGACCTGAGGATATAAATGTTACACATTCTACCTTATCCCTGGGATCACTTAAAGCATGACACTTTATGTCTAGAAGCATGCTGCTTCGATTAGATTATTAGCTTACAATCAGCCTTTATATGCTTGTAAATACAATATCTGCATATAATAGCTAGCTGTAATAAATATGTTGGATACTTTAATACCGTGACATTCATGCCTAGTTTTATTATCTTATGAGGGATAACATAAGCGCTGTCACATTTGGAAATAAAAATTCTGCTGGACGCAAAATCACATAAAAATTAATTTGATTGAATAAAACAGTGGTTGATATAACCCTGAATGAAGAATTGAGCATCTGCCTCTGATTCCTGGAATATAGCTGCAAAATGAATGAAGGTCTTCAAATCATAAGCACCTGCAAGGCAGCCAACATTATTAAAGACTCCTACCACCCCAGTAATAATCTCCTCCAACATCTTCCATCAGGCAGAAGGCACAAAAGCTTAAACACACGTACCGACAGTTTCACGAACAGCACGTTGCCCTCTGTCATTAGAATTCTGAATGGACCTCTTAAATTTCAAATCTAGTGTTGATCTTCCTTTTTGTACACCTCTCGCAGCTGTAACTTTGCATTCCTCGCTCTGTTCAATCAACTTATGATCTTTGTGTCTTTGTTTGATATGATCTGCCTGTACTGTGCGCAAAACAAAACTTTTCATTGTACTTAGATACATGTGACAATAATAAATCAAATCAAATCAACCAAAATCAAATTAATATATTGGAGTCAATAATGAAGTATTTGTAGCAAACCCGAGCAAAGAAAGCAATGCCTGTAACATGGCTGTGCCAAGAACCCATTACCTCAAGCATGCATCTCCAGCACTTTGCAGTTCTGAACAATATTTCATTTCCAAAATATTGAACAATGATGACGTTTGCAGCCTGTTTCAAATGGGAATGATTAGCATACCATTGGACTAGTTTGTTACTTAAGGAAATTTGCAAGTTATTTCCTAAAATGTCTGATTTACATGCACAAACTACCTGTCGAAATAGGTGTATAAGAAATTACAGTAGCTGCTAAGAAGTCCTGTAGACATTTTATGTTGTATATTCTGCAGGGAAAAATGTACATTCATAGTTCCCACTTGTGAAAGCATTTCACTGACAGGGATTTTCAGCTTTTAAAGTTACTCAACCTTGTGTAGATTTTAATAATGAACTGAATTGGTACAAAAATATATCACTGGATAGATATCATACCAAGCATGCCATGCTAATCTTAGAGTGAAACATTATAATGCTAAAGTGTCAGTTCAGGGAACTGGCTGGCTGACACTTCTAATGGCTCTCAGCTTTCAGTAAACAGACATTTTTATGATGTTATTCTTTAAAACATGCAGCAATGACTTGATTGTATGTATTTTAAAAAGCATTAAGGATTCTGTGATCCTTATCAAAGGACAGACCAGTTTTCCCTTCAGCTGACATGGCTTTCAAACAGAAAAAGGGCGAATATCAACAATAGAGATAACAAGCATGGGGCTGGATGAACACAGCAGGTCAAGCAGCATCATAGGAGCAGGAAAACTTGACGTTTCGGGCCTAAACCCTTCATCAGAAATGGGGGAGGGGAAGAGGGTTCTGAAATAAATAGGGAGAGAGGGGGAGGCGGATAGAGGATGGATAGAGGAGAGGATAGGTGGAGAGGAGGCAGACAAGTCGAAGAGGCGGGGATGGAGCCAGTAAAGGTGAGTGTAGGTAGGGGGGTAGGGAGGAGATAGGTCAGTCCAGGGAGGATGGACAGGTCAAGGGGGCGGGATGGTGTTAGTAGATAGGAGATGGGGGTGTGGCTTGAGGTGAGAGGAAAAACAGGTTAGGGAGGTGGAGATGAGCCGGGCTGGGTTTGGGATGTGGTCGGGGGAGGGGAGATTTTGAAGCTTGTGGTTTAGGCCCGAAACGTCAAGTTTTCCTGCTCCTATGATGCTGCTTGACCTGCTGTGTTCATCCAGCCCCATGCTTGTTATCTCGGATTCCCCAGCATCTGCAGTACCTTTTATCTCAAATATCAACAAGATGTTTTGCTGGGATGCAGAAAAGATGAAATACAGATACATATTGAATTATTGTAACTCAATTTTTTTTAGGACAGTTACTAACAGAATGTGTGTGTAATTATATTGTTTAACTAAATCTTGCTAGAAAGAGGAGTAAGATGTTACTCGTCACCTTATTATGAAGTAGCTACAATATTCTGGAAGCTGTTCGATATGAGCTGATAATGTTTATTTTAATAGACTACATCCTGTTTGATTCAGTTATAGTTGCATGATCTAGTCATCCAGTCAACTATTCAGAAATTACAGACTTTGCTACAGATAATTTGGGCCCTATTTATGATGTATTTTCAAAGTTACATGAACACATAGTTACTCAAAGAGGATTAGTAACTCTAGTGGGTTGCCTTACTTGAAGGGATGAAACATGTCACGGAATTACAATATTTTGACCATTAATCTTTTATTCCATTGACTGATTTAATACCTAGGATGATGTTTTGAGAGGTAGCAACCTTAAATAATCAGAACACTGTTTTATAATGTCTGCAGTAGTCACTTCACATACAAGAGTGGCCAATTTCTAAAAACCTCTGACGCGCATTAAGTGGGGACTGTCTACAATCACCCTGCAGAGTTTCACAGCTATCACTGTCTGAACTCTCTAAAATTAACCAAAGAGAATAAATAGCTGACACCTCTTTTGCAGAATTGGCCAGAGACAAAATGAACTCTCGCAAAATTCATCACGGAAGAAAAATGGTGCTTAACAGGGAACCATGTTTGTTATCATGGATTGCCCACATTGTGTGTCAATAGTCAGCTGCTACATGGATAAAACTCCTTCTTGTGATAAATGCGTCAGCTTCTTACATAGGGCAGTAACATCAAAGAGGCTTATAGCATAGAACAATTAGAGCAGCTACGTCTCTCAACAGTTTTATTTCAACCTCCGACCCTATTTTTGTTATAAACTGGAATAGATTATAGAGATCGAGAATTTTAAAAAGAAAAGGAACTTGAAGTACCATAGCACTGATGCCAGAAAAGGACAGATTGTAGTTTAAAAGAGATTCTTTCCAGAAGAACAACCAGTTTTTATTGTCAAGAACAACCCTGGGACTTTATAATAGTAAAAAGAATGTTGGATGGTATAGGAGATAAAAG
>JAHRHZ010000017.1:6896435-6950942 GCA_024137785.1 Ginglymostoma cirratum | reverse complement strand
AGGAGCAGGAAAACTCGACGTTTCGGGCCTAAACCCTTCATCAGAAACCCTTCATTTCTCTGATGAAGGTTTAGGCCCGAAACGTCGAGTTTTCCTGCTCCTATGATGCTGCTTGACCTGCTGTGTTCATCCAGCCCCATGCTTGTTGGATGGTATAATTTGTTTTACTTACAGACTTTACTTTCCGATTCTGATCTCCCCCTTGACATGTTCTATTTTGTGCGCTAGTATGTACATTCAGAGTTTCGGGATGCATTTTATGTTTTTAATAAATGCTATATAATCTACTTGAGTGAGTTTTACACTACCTCTAACTCCCTATTTTTGTTAACTTATATCTTGTCATACTTATTTAATTATATACCTTTACACAGGTTCAAACACATAATGATTTGGAGACAGAAACATATTTTTAAAAAAACAATCTTAGGAGTACAAAGAAGAATTTACTCACCCCTCCAGATTTGATCCTAACAAATTATGCATAATAATATCAATATTATTGTAAAAACATCTGCTCTGTAGGACTACAACCATCATCTGTCCAATGATTATACAAGTATACACATCACGCCCTGTCTGGTGAGATACACCCCTTAAAGGTATTACACATCTATTTCTTTTCCTAAACAAAAGTTGGACATCAAAATAATCAGAACTATTTACTTTGCCCCAAAAGTAAAAGTACAGTTAAATTAAATGATACACTTTTGACTTGCTGAAGCATAATAATTGTCTCCTAACAGATGACTTGCTCACTGTGATGCTGGTTTCAAATCACTACATCCTCACAGCTCTAGTGATCCGTAGGAGTGTTATAGCATCATGGCAATGTACAGCATGGCCACAGACACTTCAGTTCATCCAGATGTTTTTTTTAAATGTTGTAATCGTACCTGTCTGTACCACTTCCTCTGGCAGCTCATGCATAAAAAAGTTGCCCCATAGTTCCCTTTTAAATCTTTTCCCTCTCACCTTAAACCCATGCCCTCTAGCTTTGGACTCCTCCACCTTGGGCAAAGACCTGGTCTATTTACCCTATCCATGCCCCTCATGATTTTATTAACCTCTACGAGGTCACCTCTCAGCCTCTGAGGCTCCAGACAAAATAGCCTCAGCCTATTTAACCTCTCCGTATAGCTCAAGCCTTCCAACCCCAGAAACATCCTTGTAAATCTTTCCTGAACCCTTTCAAGTTTCACAACGTGATTCCTATAGCTGAGAGATCAGAATTGCATGCAGTATTCCAAAAGTGGCCCAAAGAATGTCCTGTATAGCTGCAACATGACCTCCCAACTCCTAGACTCAATGCACTGACCAATAAAGGCAAGCATAGCAAATGCCTTCTTCACTATCCTGTCTACCTATTTTCAAGGAACTATGAACCCTGCCCTCCAAAGTCTCTTTGTTCAGCAACACTCCCCAGGACCTTACTATTAAGTGTATAATTCCTGCCTTGATTTGCCTTTCCAAAATGCAGCACCTCATACTTATCTAAATTAAACTCCATCTGCCACTCCTCAGCCCATTGGCCCTTCTGATCAAGACGCTGTTGTACTCTGAGGTAAACTTCTTCACTGTCCATTACACCTCCAATTTTGGTGTCATCTGCAAACTTACTAACTTTACCTCCTATGCTCACTTATAATCATTTCTATAAATGACGAAAAGCAGTGGACCCAGTACCATTCCTTGTGGCTCACCACTGGTCACAGGCCTCCAGTTTGAAAAGCAACTCTCCACCAGTGTTATGCTTGAATTGTGTCTGAGATCACGTACCACTTGTATTGGGGTAACTTTATGTTTCTTGTTCTCATAATTTCCCGAATTTGGTATCAGCTTCTTTGTAAACTCATGACTTTGGGTGATTGTACTTGGTATGATCATAGTTCTGCACAGATGTGAATTAATTCTGTCAGGTGCTATGTTCCAGTTGTTAATTGCTGTATTTCTGCCTGTTTTCAGTGTTTCAGTTGGATGTTCTTTGCTTGTATGCCATTCATATGAGTCTTTAATCTCCCTCTGTCTTTCAATGAAGAGATCTTGTATTCCCAGAAGCATTAACAAATGATGATTGGGAAAGATGGTTTATACTTGTCTGAATAATAATTCTGCTGGTAAAGGAAAGGTTCCTTGAGGTGGAGATCTTCTATGGTGCACCTGTAAATCTTGTTTAGGCTGCTAATATTTTACAATGAAGGACTAACAGAATGTGCCATATATTGACATGCCATTAGATGTGGTAAAATCTGATGACAGTATTATCAACAATAGTTACTTTTCACATATGGCCTTGAATGATCTTCCAGAACAACAGGATCCACTGTCCAAAACAACTTCTTGTCATACCTCAAAAAGGCTGAAGCCTGAAATCAGTGTTTCTGCAATGGCTACGCTGTGTAATATAACTCACACACCATGGGAAATTGAAATAAATAATCACAACCAAGAAGTTGCGAATATTGAAGAAATCGTTTGCAGTCTTGACCTACAGATTACACTTACTGCTGTTACTTTAGGATGTGGCATCTAAGTGCTCCTGGAATAAGGGCCTGCTTGCCCTCTTTGGGATATCACTGCCTCATCCCGATAAGATCAAAATGGTCTTAGAGCCTTTGCAATATGTTCGCCTTTGCAATATGTTCAAAGCACTCTGGTCACCCACCCACTCATGGCCTTCCATAATTGTTGCAAAATGGGATCGTTGGAGGTTTGTTCTTGCAATTGCCGGCTCATGAGGTTGATATGTAAAATGGCTTCTATTTTTATTTCAATGAGACTTACTTGCAGATCTAAGGCTCAAGCATATGTCACAATCATAGGTTTGTATTTTGACAAGTACGTGCTGAAATCTGGGTGATTCCAAACACAAAGGCAAATGTTTCTCTTTCAATATTTAACTGTTTTGCTTTGGCTTTTCATGGACTTTTGAAAGCAAAACCAATAAGCTTCCCTTTTTGTCTTTTAGTACAATGCAAATCCCAAGACTTATTTGTATCACATCAACCTCTCATGTAATTTTCTCTGTTGTGTCACAGTATTGAAGTGCTAATGGATCTTCAGTTAAAATCATTTTGAGCTCATCAAATGTGTGCTGATGATTGTACTGCAACATTTTTTTCAGAAATTTCAGAAAAGAGTTGAGGTTTTCTGTGCAAAATTCAGTATGTATGGTGAAAATAATTTAATAAATCAAAGCAATGTTGAAGATAATTTTTATTTTATCAGTTTAGTATATTAGTGTCATCTACTTTGCTATGATCAGATTTGATGCTAGCATCTGAGCCTATTGGCCCAAAGACATGAATCTGTTCCACATTGATGTTGCATTTTTGACTGCTGTACACATGTTTCTTTTGCTTTATTATTTCTATAGGTCCTTTAACCCTATTAACCTAGGTGCAGGAGTAGTGTACTCAGCATGGTCCGCCATTCATTAAAATCATGGTAAATCTAGTTTAATTCTCACTCTGCTTTCTCATCTACAAGCCACAACTCTTGACTCCTTCTGTATTTCACAAATTTATCTCACTCTGCCTTGAACAAATTCAATGACTTAGGGACATAAGGATCAGGTATTGCCAATTTTGATCATGCTCCCATTTTGCTTGGCAGCAATGTCATCTGCTAACCAGATGCATCTTGGAATTTTGTATATGACATGATCCATGTGTTCCTGTAAATGATTTTGACTTGCACAAAGCCCAAATAGTCCCTTTTGGAAGTAGTATCTGCCAGAATGTGGAATATTTTGTTAGCTCCTGAGGATTTTTTTACCAAATGTGCTAGTCAGTATCCATTTTTAGCATCAGATTTGAAGAAAAAAATTGGCATTCACAAGCCTGTTATTTTCTCCCCAAGTGTGAGGATTTTATGTGGATATAACTGCTGTACCACATTCAGACACATTGGATTAAACAAACACCTCCATCTTTTTTGACGATGCAAGCAGTAAAACTACCCCAATCCATCTGATGCTGGGCTTTACAGAATTTACCATCTCCTTACAGCCTCTTTATTTCTGCTTCAAGCTTAGTCTGGATCTAGTTATTTAATTTACGTGGATAATTAATCTTGGAAATAACATCTGCACATATAAGCAATGCTTCACCACCTTTGAAAATCCCAGTCCTGTTGGATTTATCCAGACTGTCAGAGGCTGAGAGGTGATCTTATAGAGGTTTACAAAATCATGAGGGGCATGGATAGGGTGAATAGTCAAGGTCTTTTTCCCCCATGTTGAGAGCAAAGGTTTAATGTGAGAGGGAAAGATTTAAAAGCGACCTAAGGGACAATTTTTTCATGCAGTGGGTGGTGCATGTGTGGAATGAGCTGCCAGAGGAACTGGTGGAACCTGGTACAATTACAATATTTAAAAGGCATCTGGATGGGTACATGAATAGGAAGGGTTTAGAGGAATATGTGCTAAACGCTAGCAAATGGGGCTAGATTAAAGTAGAATATCTGATCGGCAAGTTGGTCGGAAGAGCCTGTTTCCGTACTGCACAGTTTTGTGACTCTGCGACTTATTCTTGTACATGCTTTTCAGTATGTTAATTGAAAGCATGTTTATGCCTGCACCCATATCAACCTTTGTCCATATTGTTTGCTTTGGCTTCGGTGATCACACAAAATGATTGGTGGCAAAGGATATGGATATTGCAAAAAGGTCAATGTGTTTTGTAGTGTATGAAATGCCTGCTCACTCTGTTTTTTTGGCTCTGCCCTTTCTAATTATCTAACCTTGTCGTTGGATTGGTCATTTTGCAGACTTACTGGTAGTGGTGATTGGAGGCTTCCTTTTGGCTAAAATGCTGTACCTTCCTTGCATCAGTCTGCATCTTGCAATAGGGATGAGCCATCTGTTCTGGCTTCAATTCTTGCATTGGATCTGCTAATATCCTCTGCTGCCATATGCTGCAGGCTATCATTGAAAGCTCAACATTTTTTTCGGTGCATGTATAAGACTGTACCACCTGCATGGTTTAGAAATTTGTTTGAATTGGCTGTTATACTAGTGGTTGACATATGCAGGCCCGTAAACTCTGCTCACATGGAAGGATTGCTTTCTCCTTGTACCTCTTTTTATTTTGGAAATGCTCCCAAGCTGTAACCTTTGGGTTGGCCCAAAAGATCATTTCAATATGCTTCGAGAGGGGTATGAGCTTTCATAAGTTCAATGATTCTATTGGCCATTTCTGCCTATGAAAAGTCATGATCACATAACTTCTCTTTGTGATAGCTCACGAACTAATCTATTTGACTTGCTTGGCATACAGAGATTTGAGGCTTGTAGTAGAAAATTATGCTTAACTCTTACCTGATCTTCCAGTATTGACCATATTTTACCTCAGCCTGTGAGGCATCTTTTGACGGTCCTAATGTCTTCAGTCTATGGAGACCTCAATCCCCTGCAGGTCTATTTTAACTGTAATGCTGCATTTGTTTGATTCAGAGAGCCAGGTCCCGAAAACATGGTTCTATCTGTTACTTGATGAAATTGTCATCATTAAGGAGATATGCTGCTTTCCAATTCAGGGATGGAATTTCTGCCAGCTTCCTTTAAATAGTCATAAAGTTGTGAATGATATCTGTGGCTGGAACAAATATGCAGACTGCCATTATTCAGGGCTAAATTCTGTGGCTCAGCTTCCTTGCAGCTCCTTGGATGCCACCCATAGTTGTTAGACATGTTTTGTTCTTTCATTGCCATCATGTGCTATTGCTATCAGTTCTGATGAAGGGTCACCGGAACCGAAACGTTAACTCTGTTTTCTCCTCCACAGATGCTGCCAGACCTGCTGAGCTTTTCCAGCAACTTTGTTTTTGTTCCTTATATTGCTACGCCCCCTCACAAAACTGTGTTAATGAAAGTGTTTTTTGCCTTCTTCAAGAGGGAGGGAGTTCTGGGATTCTGACCCAGTGAAACTGAAGGAATAGCAAAATATTTCCAAGTCTGGATGATATATGGCTCGGAAGGGAACTTGCAACTGGTGGTGTTACCTTAGAACTGCTCCCCGCGTCCTGCTCGTGGAAAGAGGTTGTTGGTTTGGAAGTTGCTAAGGAGCCTTGGAGAATTTCTGCACAGATTTTGTAGGTTGTTTGCACTCATCCAGGCAAGTGAGGAGAATCTCATTACACAAGTGACTTGTGGATGTTGGACAGGTTTTGGGGAGCCAGGCGACAAGTTACTCACTGAAAGATTCCTAGCCTCTGACCTGCTGTTGTAGCCACAGGATTTATATGACTAAACAGGTAGACTGCAAACATTCAAGAAGGCAGCTCACCCCCACTTTCTCAAGGGCAGTTAGAGACAAGTAACAAATGCTGAACTTGCCATTGACATCCACATCCCATGAATTAATTTAAGGAATCAAGTGAATACAGCAACTTTGCACTGAAGTATTTTGGTACCATTCTCATCCAGATTTTAGAGGATCAGGGCAGTCAACAAATTCCTGATTTGTACATTAAACTGTACATGTTTGACTGCTACAAGTTACAGTTTTATTTACAGATTAATGACACTGAAGTCTGTTAGCCATATTGTTATTTTTATTCCAAAATGCGACCAAGATTTACTCAAATACAAGCCCCATATGAATTTTATTTTTATTTAATACTTGACCTGCTACCCTGACACGTTGAAAATTCCTTTAACTTATAAAGGTGCTCTACGGTGCCTATGTTTATTAAATCATCTCAAGTGTAATTTAAGCATGATTATAGTGTGCACAGATAAAATTTGAATGTTAATGTTTTTACGATCAAGAGAGCAGGAATGTAATTATTCCCCTTATTCTCCCATACCTCAATCGACTGTAACAGGATGTTACTTTAAAATTTAGAGAGGGTGCATTTTACCAGTTCAGTAACTAGTGAACCACTAGCAGTGAAAATATCCTTGGATAAAAAATTTAGGTTATCTTGGAGACAAGAGTTCAAGTCCCATGACAGCAGTTGATAGAATTTGAATGCCGTTAAAATCTGGAATTCAAAGCTAGTTTTAGTAAGCGTGATCATGGAACTATCATTCATTATTGCAAAAACCCTTCTGGTTCATTAATGCTCTTTAGGAGAGCAAATCTGCCATCCTTCTCTCACTAATACGTGGTTACAGACCCACAACAAGATAGGTACCTCTCAAAGGCCCTTTGAACGGAATCGTAAGTGGCTCAATCCAAGGACTAATTAGGGACATGAAACAAAAGATGCTAAGAATGCAATAGAACAAGGAATAAAAGCAATGAAAATATCCTACTATATGCATGCTGCAACTTTAATGATTTTGCTGAAACATTTTTTTTCAGTTTAAACAAAGAACAAATAATTTGTTGAAATGATAATTTTCATAAAGCTAAAGAACAGCAGGGGTTGAATTTTCCCATTTTTTGGCTGCATGTTATTTTTGGGGAGTTTTATCCTGTCATGACCAATGGAACTACTTTACTGCAATCTTCTGCTGCTTATCTTATTAATTATGTATCCAGGCTTTGTGTGTCCTTCTCATTCAATCATGTGGTCACAGAGGTGGAACTGCTCACTGCTGTTGGGATCTTCCAGCATTAATGCTGTGGACATTATGTTTAAACCCTAGCTGCTGCTAGTACAAATGCTGCAAGCCTGAGAGTCCATTCAAAGTCTGCTGCTTGATTGTTATTATAGAGACATTGCTGAGAAATGGAAGTTGACATCCCAGTTTGCAGACAGCAATCTGGAGATCCTGTTGAATATGAGAGATAAAAGGTACTGCAGATGCTGGAGAATCCGAGATAACAAGCGTGGGGCTGGATGAACACAGCAGGTCAAGCAGCATCATAGGAGCAGGAAAACTTGACGTTTCAGGCCTAAACCCTTCATCAGAAAAATGATGAAGGGTTTAGGCCCTTCTGATGAAGGGTTTTCTGATGAAGGGTTTAGGCCCGAAACGTCAAGTTTTCCTGCTCCTATGATGCTGCTTGACCTGCTGTGTTCATCCAGCCCCATGCTTGTTATCCTGTTGAATATGGTGGTGGAGAGTAGAGCTGTCCTCTTTACTCTAGTTTTCCAAAGGAAGCAATGACACCAGACCCTGCTAATTTGGACTGATAAAGCCTCCCGGGCAGTACAGTGTCCCTGGTATAAAGAAATCCCCAGCAAAGTAGAAAGAGGGTCAGTGACGTTCTATATTCTGCATTGTAAGTGCCAACATCTTTTCCCTGTTATCTCACACTCACTAAGTCTGCTATTGCATATGGTCACTCAATGGCTCCCATCTACTTCTACCTCCAAAATATGAAGCCTTCCTACCGTCTGAATATTCTACTTACTCAATGGTGACTTGTCATGAGCTCAGCTGCTCTTGCACCACCAATAACAGCTCTTCTAACCACTTTTATCCCATTCGATTCATTCTTTAGTCTCACTGCAGAAGAAAATACTGCATAAAGGGGCAAAGAGACCTCATATGGGTTGCTGATATTCATATGCTCACACTTCACGAGGAGATGATCCTCAAAATTTCTGAAGAGGTTTGAGGTCCGTTATGTGGTGCAGCCAAGACCTCCAGACCAGGGCAACCAACTAACCTTCATTGAGATTTGCTGCATTGCTCTCCCATTACTTCCACTGTGCACTTATTCTTCACATGCTCAGGTACCAACCCCCATTATGCAACTAATGTCCTTTCTTTTCTTATACAAGCATCAGTGGCACCCTCACAGCCTTTGCCCCTAAGATACCAGTCTCTCTGCCCATTAACTCCTGCCCACCTCTGTAGAAGAAGCCACACATCCCTCAGAGGATGAGCTGGAAAAAGCTTTCTCATGCAGCCTCTACCATGTTAGACCTCTTTCGCCTCTGCCAGAACCCCCAAGACCAATGATGGCCCACCACATGGGTTGGCCTGTGAGGACTACCCTGACTGTGAATGACCCAGCCCCCTGACTAATGTCTCTACAACTCTTTGACTGTATTATCTGTAATTCCCCAGACTTGTTGCACTTGACCTGCAGGATTGACTGTGGCCAATTCTGAGAATGACGGGACAGGAATCCCAGGACCCTGAACACAGCATGCTCCCAGATGACAAGGAGCAAACTCCTGGGCTGAGATCAGATGATTCCCTTGTGTGCTGGCATCCCTCTGACTGTCAATGTCCCTTTGACTTAATAAAGACTATTCCTGTCGAATTTTCAGGCAAGGCCATTGGATTGAAGCATACACACTGTTTGTCACCTAAACTTCTGGCACATTCAGTAAGTGTGATGTTGACGAAGCACAGTATCATACATCAACATGTCCTCACCATGACTGTTCAGTGCTGGCAAGCATAACAAGCTGCCTGGCTTTCTGCCCATGCTAAGAAACAAGGCAAGCCTGAGATGCTGTGAACCTTTAAGTTCTGAAACAAACTGCGATGTGCTAAAAGGCAAGGCAAGGCAGAGATGCTGTGAGCATCCAAGGAAGTGCAAATTGGGTGACCACTAAGAAATCAAGCTAAGAAGCCAAGAGATTCAGCTCATGCATCTACAAAGGATGCACATGTGAATGTCTATCCCTGCACATGGAGTGACCTGGCAGGAACATTGCAATGTAAAATATCCATGAGCTTTAAAGTTCAATGATGAAGTGCTGAAGTCTCTTCTGATTTAGACTGAGATTGGACTTGTTGATGCAGTGAGACTGGTGTTTTGTTGATACCGACTCCTGTGGAGGCAGTTACTGCTCATGGGCCATGCCATGAAGTGTTCATAAGTGATGGTTAACAAGTAAGTCCTGAGGAGGAAGTGGTGAATTGCATTCTCCAGGTAACCACTCAGGATTTCAAGTCAGGATGTGGCACCATCTAGTATCTCACCTGTGTCTTAGAAAATTACCAATTGCATGGAAATGAGGTGAGATTGCCTAATAATGAGATATAAATGCCCCGAAATTAGGTTTTTAACCACTTAAAAGTGAGATTCTCATCTAGATGTGAAATCCTTAAGGAGAATAATGGCATTTTTTCTCCCCAGCAAGAATTTGATTTTTTTATTCTCACTGCATTCTGCCAAATTTCTCACATTGGTTTAGGGCTGGAAAAATCCTTCCATGGTTAACATAAAATTATTCATATGGCCACATACATTTGTTTGGCTCATACAGAAACTAATATAGTTTGCAGTGTTAAAATATTAATCTTACAAGAAGGCTAGAGCTCCTAAAAGTTAAATCAAAAGAATAAATGATTATTTGTTTTTTGATTGCTCCCAAGACAATGAATTTAACATATTTTAATTTAGCTATTTTCCTGCATATATTTGCATGGAAACAGATTTCCATATTTTAAAAGATCTCAGTCCACAGTGATTAGATCACTTCTGCAGAACTGGATACACCTCTTCCAAAGAGAGAGAAAATTCAGCTTTTCATCGGTTCTAACATTCATCTCTCCAGCATGGCAAAGAAGTGGCCGGTATACCCTGCTAATTTTCATTTTCTAGAGCAATTAATTTGTTCATGTCCACGACAGTTATTGGTTCAAACAGGTAACAGCAGTTTGATGTTTCACCTCAGAAGCACCTGAAAAGTTTCAAAGCGGTTTGAAATGATGGGATATGAACAACTTCCATGGCTGCCCAAGGGTTTAATGATCAGTCATTCATCCCTTTTGATGGATTGCAAAATGATATAATATACAAGAGGCATTTTCATGTCAATCTTCAAAAAAAGTAGGTACAGAGATTTGTAGAACTGAAATATATCAAAAGTCAGCAAAGTGATCAGCCTTCAACACCATTATCGCCTCCAGATTAATCTCAAAACTCCGTGACTTTGGTCTTGGCTCTGGTCTCTACAACTGGCTCCTCAGCTTTCTGACCCACAGGCCGCAGTGAGGATAGGTAACTGCACCTCCTCCATAATAACACTCAACACTGGAGCCCACAAAGGAAACATCCTCAGCTGCCTACTCTACTCCCTGTACACCTATGACTGTGTTGCCAAATTCTGAACAAATGCCATCTACAAGTTTGCTGTCAACTTCACCGTAGTGGGACATTTTATCTAAAAATGGCGAGTCAAGCTACAGAAGGGAGATAGAGGATTTGTTGATATGGTGCAACGAAAATAATCTGTCTCTCAATATCAGCAAACCTAAAGAACTTATCACTGACTTTAGAAAGAAAGGAGGAGAACATGCCCCCATCTACATCAACGAAGTGGGGGTTGAGAGGGTGGAGAGCAGCAAGTTCCTCGGAATGACGGTAACCAACAACCTGTCCTGGACTTCCCACGTAGATGCGACAGCCAAGAAGACACAACAACACCTCTTCTTCCTCAGGTGGCTCAGGAAATTTGGGGTGTCCATAAGGATCCTCACCAATTTCTACAGATGCACATTGAAAGCATACCATTGAAAGTCCAGGTGCGTAATGGCCTGGTATGGCAACTGCTCTGCCCAGGACTGTAGGAAACTACTGAAGGTGGTGTGCACAGCCCAGACCATCATGGAAGCCAACCTTCCCTCCACGGACTCTACATACATGGCTTGTTGCTGCAGAAAGCCGGTCAACACCGTCAAAGACCCATCGCACCCTGGTAATGACCTCCTACAACCTCTTCCATCAGGCAGAAGATACAGAAATCTGAACACACACACGAACCGTTTCAGGAACAGCTTCTTCCTGGCTGTTATCAGACTGATGAATGGGCTTTGTAACCTAAAATAATTCTGACCTTGCTAACATTCGTCTTGCCTAGCGCACACCCTGTGGAGTGTAGTCTGTATGCCTCTGTCTAAGTCTTTTCGATCTGTACATCCTTTGCTTACTATGATCTGCCTGTACCGCTCATAAAGAAAGCTTTTCACTGTACATTGGTACATATGACAATAAGTCAATTAATCAATCAATCAATCAATCATTTGAGAGTGTTTCACAGAGGGTTTCTCCCAGTGAGTTGTGGTGAGTTATTTCACACAGTTGTCCACTGCACCATGCCCCAAGAGCAATACAGTTGCGTTATCATTCATTGTCCAGCAGCAGGAAGGCTTGCTGCCGTCGGCACCTTCCAGGATTCATGCTATTGTCCAGGAATAGGTTTCCACAGATTTTGTGTGAGATTAGTCAAATGGAGATGGCCGAGAGAGGCAGGTTGGCAGCTCAGACAGAACCAGCAATTCAGTACATGTTGAAAAACAGCCAATTGTCTCAGTTCCTAACCTGGTTGGCTCAACTAGATGCTGTATAGATTATGGAAGAGCGAATGCAGTCTCAAAGGTATATTCATGCCCAGTTCCACAGTTAGAAGATTATATTGAAACGGTTGACAATGTCTCATTATTTTCTAAAACTGATCCTTTTAAGGGGTACTGGCATGTGCCATTAACATCAAAAGAAATCTCTATTTTTGTTACAACAGGTGGATTAAACCAATGTTGAATGATAGCCTACAGCCCAATGACCTAAACATAGAATTCAACAACTTTAAAATCTCCCCACCTCCGTCTCATCCCACGTCCAAACCATCCTCTCAACCCCACCTCCTTGACCTGACACAACCTGTCCATCTTCTCTCCCACCTATCCACCCCACCCAACTCACTGATCAATCCCCACCACTCTGTACCTGCAACTCACTGCACTCACCTATCACCATCCCACCTACCTTCCCCAGCACCACCCCTCCTCTCTCTATTTATTTCCCAGCTCCCTTCCCTTTCCCCATTTCTGAAGAAGGGTCCCGACCCAAAATGTTAACTTTCGTGCTCCTCTGATGCTGCCTGGCCCACTGTGTTCATCCCGCTGTGTTGTCTCTGACTCCAGCAGTTCTTGCTCTCTTTGAATGAAGGCATTTGGGTTCAAGAATGACCCAATTCCATTCCAGTGGTTTATGAATGAAGTTATAGCTGTTTAAGTAAACTTCACAGTGATGAACCTCGAAGTTGTGGAATGTAGTAACAAATGGAAAGATCATGTGAGACAAGTTGAAGACCTGCTTAAGCAAGTGTAGTTATTTGTTTTGATAATAAATTATTGCCAAAAGTGAATTTAACAAAGTAAAAGTAACTTACCTGGGACATATTTCAAGACAAGAACCACAGAATCCCTACAGTGCAGAAAGAGTCAGTTCAGCTCATCAGGTCTGCACCAACCCTCCAAAGAACCCTATCCCTGTAACCCCGTATTTACCATCACTAAACCACTTAGCCTACAGATCCCTGGGCATTATAGCCAAATTAACGTGGCCAATCCACCTAACCTGCACACTTTTGGACTGTGGGTGGAAACTGGAGCACTTGGCAGAAACCCACGCGGATACATGGAGAACATACAAACTCCAGACCATCACCCAAGGCTGGAACCAAACTCATGTCCCTGGTACTGTGAGGCAGCAGTGCTAACCACTGGGCCACCATGCCACCTTAGCCATGGCAAAGACATCAAAAAATAAAATAGAATTCCTTGTTCCTGAAAGTGAACAAGAAAAACCAGAAATGTATGCATAATTTTAGCACAAACATTGCACTTTTAACAAAATTGTCATCTAGTCAAGACAGTGGCTGATTAGGATGTTCCAACCAGAGCTCCTCCACTCCTTCTGTTTATTTTTCATTTCCTTCTTCTTTTTTCCCCTTTTTTTCTTTTTTCCCCTTTTTGGTATTATCCCCATCTTGGTGATCACCTCCCACACGGCGGGTCTCAGCCTGGTCTCCCATTGATTCATGGTAGGTCCCAGTCTGGTCCGTCAGCTGCTCATAGCAATTCCCAGACTGGCCTCTCAGTGGCTCACAGCCTGTCCCAGTGTAGACTTTTGGTGGCTTGTGGCATGTCTCAGCCTGATCTCTCAGCCGCCCTCAGCAGGTCCCAGCCTTGTCTCTCAGCAGCTCGTGGCAGGTCCTGGCATTGTCACTCAGCACCACATTGCGGGTTCCGGCCTGGTGTTGTTGGCTTTTCAACAATTTGAAGCTCACATCTGACACGGTAACAAGTAAACATTAACTTATACCGGGGGTCATATTGGTTTGCATTCAAAAATTTAAAACTCAGGACATGAGACTATTCAGAATGTGTCTTCTGTTGCAAACATTTAGTTTAAAGATTATTCACGTTGCTGGTCAATTGTCAGTGCATTTTCCAGTGTGTAAAAAGTTGGAACAAGTTGAAGCTTTAAGAAATCATAAAGTAGTATAACAGGGGAGAAAGAACGAAGGGATTCAAGGCTGCTGTTTTGTCATTTGTGTATCACATATTTTGAAATGAAACATATTTTTGGAATGGTGCTTCATGTCATTAAGGGTAAAGGGATATAAAGAATGTACTTTTTACTTTTCTGTTTTTTTTTGTGGATTGTGGAATGAAATGGGAAAAAGAATGGTTTTAAAATTAAAGGATTGCTGCACATCTTAAAAGCAAGTGACCTGACACACTGTTTACAAGTGCTGTTAAGTACGAACAAGGACTATTTATACAGCTGTTTGTTCAAGCAGTAGTTTGCAGCTGAGCTGGAGCCAAGAGGTGTATGTTAATTGAGCTTTGACTGGCAACAATTAGCTGATTGGTCTGCAGTATAGTGACCAGTTATTTTCTGATTAAAGTCTCTGTCTGCCAACAACTATATTGCTTCCACGTAGCTAAATAGCTTGGAAGTGTGAATATTTTTACAGAAACTATTAGTCCTACGGAGGCAAAAGGAGCTATTTTTGTTTTGCAGTTAAAAACATTGCAAGCTTGAAGATAGCCAGTTTGTTGCCCCTTCTCTGAAGGTTGGCTACAAGTATTAATAAATCAAACTAACTGAAAGGTGGAATTGGTTCGCAACCTTAACAATTATGTTAGAATGTCTTAGTAGTAATGTTGCTAAAAACTTGAGCAATCAGGGTGTTTTGTAAACATATATAAATAAATCAAAGGTTAACACTAAGATTTCTTAAGACATTTTTCTATCAGAACTCTATCAAATCAATTCTATAAGACAGGCACATTTGCCCATTGTAAACTTGACAATAGCTCCATACCACCGTTAACAGAGAGAAAAATTCCACGGGTATAGTAACAGTTTTACTATTGCACATTCTGGATTCATCCATAACATAAAAAACACAGGTATAGAGTTTGCTTTTGGAGTTACTGAGAAGATTTGAACATAGGCTCATGATACTGTTGTTAAAAATGAGCATTAGTCATTGCTTGTGTGTCAGGTAGAAAGGATTAACAAAATGTCCTGGTATTATATGGATTAATGCTTATCAGAATGTAATCTATCATTAGATTAGTTGGAAAAGCATTCTTTTTCCCAGAATATTGTTCTTTCTGAGGCAAGCTAATTAACAAAATGCAATTTATATTGCACAATCCATTTGAAATAGAGGAAATAGAAGTTGTTCTTTTGGTTTGGCTTAGAAGGACAGCATTAGGAAGCAGACAGGTTGTATTACATCTGTGCTGGTTACAGAAGGTCAGTAAGCTTCTAGCAAAATGTGTGAACTTGTCATTGAACTAGGTTCAATATGAAGTCCTTTGATTTTACTCATTTCTTATCCCAATCGCCAGCAGCTTCAGTCTATGATCTTTCAGTGCTGTGCCCAAGCTGATTGGTCTCATCCTACACACAGGAAAAAACAATCATGAGGGCAAATATTCACTATTCGTCGATGAGAAACTGGGCAAGAATAGAACCGTTAGTAATGAAATCATGGAACAGAGGGCATCAATGTTGGTGCAGTAGAGAACTGTTACAGATTAGCAGTTATCCGCCCTTGATTAATTGTGAGAAATCAATGATTGGAAATCTTTGGGTAAAGGGAGAAACTAATGAAGCAAGGAAATAGAAATTATGTGACAGCTTTTAAGAAGCTGCAAGACAGGAGCAACAAATGTGGATCATTAGTATGAAGTGAGAGTCAGTTAGACGGCACCCTTAAAACTATAATTATAACAGGAAACTGGGGGATAAAATAGGTAATTTTTCTGGCTCAGAAAGAAAATGCATTGTATATACACATGAAGCTGATTTTCACTTTGTGTTTATTTAGTTCATGTCAATCAGTACTCTCACCTGTGAGCCTTCTCTTAATTGCATATGTTAGCTTTTAATGGCAGCATATATCCATGGACAGAGGATAAATTAGAACAGGATTAGTTTTTATAATCAGATAATCACCAACAGTCACTGTGCTCATGAATACAGAGTAGCCATTGTTCCTAATTGTACCACTGACTCCAGGAAAGGAGGAGAAAACAACTTAGGAAGAAAATTTGATGGTGAGCAATTGACTGAAAGCGATAAAAATATTTGTAACCTGGTATTTGACTCTCAAATGATAACACCAAAATTGTAGGCCAAGATGATATGAATTGACAATTCCATTCTGAGGATCTGGAAGCTCTGATGTTTGTAATATAAATATCGGCAAGAAGTCAGTTGATGGACATCCATCTCACAAAGTATGAATTAAACATGGACCAGTATAAAAATGGATTAACAACATTTACTTTTATTTTTGTGTGGCATCTTCAATAAATTATCAACAGGCTAATTATAGGGCAGTGAGACACAACATAAATCTCCTTGATACAAGTTCAGCCGATATAGGTTGTAAATTGTTTTTCCGTTCAAGTCAGTGGAAACAAAAATCCAGCATAATGCAAATTGAGGTTCTTGATTTGTTGTGAGTTTGTTACACACTATGAGTGTAGGTCAATTTCACCCCCACCTATAAAAGTCCAATATCAATTTACTCCTAAAAATGAAATGGTCCAAAAAAGCTTTATAACAAATTATTTTTAAGTAACATTTATCTTTTCTGTAGCAACACAAAAACAAAATATTGCAGATGCTGGAAATCTAAAATAAAAAACATAAAAGTGCTGGAAATACTCAGTAGGTCAGGCAGAATTTAGGAAGTAAAATAGAGTTAACAGCATTGGCTTATTGGCCTGAAAAGCTAACTCTGTCTCCACAGATGCTGCCTGCTTGGCTGAATATTCAAATACTTGCTGCTTTAATTAATCTTAGCAAGATTGGAATTCCAGTGTCACAAGATTAGTCGCATCTTATTGAGCCATCTAATTTTCATAACTATATTATATTTTGGTGCACAGAAACATAAGACAATTCCGAATTATTTTAATTGGAAGCTTTCATTTTGCAGTTCTGAAATGTCACTTTAAGTAATGTTTTTTTCCTTCTGTAAAATCAACCTAAATGTTGAAGCTTTAGAAATCTTTGGAGGTAAATACATTTTAATTCAAAATATATCCTTGAATATTTTTTTCTTCGTTAGCCTCAGAGACAGAAATGTCACTGAGGGTTTGCTGATTGTGGTTTACTGAAAAATGTCATGAAGCAGATTTGGATCGAACAAATCAGCTTGAGTGTAAGAGTCAAATTAAGGAATTCAATAATGTAGAAATTACGAGACCTAGTTAATTTTGCTGGTTTACATTCACAACCATCCAAACCTGATTGCACTTCCTTACAGCCTGGAGAAAAGATAATTAACAGAAGAATTTGCTGAAGTGTTTAAGTTATTAGACATCTGAGATAAGGTAAATCGTGAACATTACTTTAAAACAAGATAGGGTAATAAGACCAGAAATTGCAATTCTAAAATATGAGGCTCTAAATTTAGTTAAGAAGCAGTGATAAATGCCTGAAATAATCTGCAAGATAAGACAGTAGTGGCTAGAATGTGGATTTTATTCTCCAGACTGTGAATATGGCCAGGCTATTAGACCAGCCCCAGGAAATGTGGGGGTTATTTCTGGAATAGCAGCTTGCAGGATCAGTTGATATCAATGGTTGGGCCTCATATTTGTGTAATTTGCTAAGACACCATCTGTATCAACAGAGATAGTGGGAACTGCTGATGCTGGAGTCTGAGATAGTTTGTGAAGAAGGGTCCTGAGCCGAAACGTCAGCTTTCCTGCTCCTCTAATGCTGCCTGATCTGCTGTGTTCCTCCAGCTCCATACCTTGCTATCCATATCATCTGGTAGTGGCTGCTTGTCTGTTAAACTTATGAGGATTGGAGGCTGCCCCATGTGACTTGCGTAGATTAACTTGTTGCATGTTCTCTGTGGCGGCAGTCATGAGGTAAAAGAGAGGAAGCTCAGAGTAAAGGAGGTGCATAATCTATTTGTAAAGTCTAAAATAGTGTTCCTACTCCACAATAAATGCCATAAAAAAGATGAAACACATTTAGTTTGCTAGCCCTGTCCCCAGTTTCCTGTGGCCCTGCACAAACAGAGATTCCATCATGGATCTCCAAGTAAGGCTCAAGATAAAGTAGCAGTTAGGTTTTAACACCATCATTGGAGCACTATCTGAATAAACGGAGAGGTCTTCAGCAGTTTTGGTTTGCCTATAAAATCAATCTACAATTGATTGGATCAAATAGGAAATACAGTTTCATAGAGTCATAGGGCAGATTTTCATCATGAGAAAGATATTGCGAGTCAGGAGTTTTCCCAACCCCATCATTATCTCTCCTACCTGGAGGACACCATTCACTCAATAGTCACCTCAAGGAAGTGGGCATAGCCTAGAGTGAGGCCCATTTCCTCCTAAGGCCAGTCCAAAGTGGAATGAAAGTGGGCAGATATCGAGGCTGGCAGATTAGAAAACAGGTGTTCTTTTATTGGGACATTAGCTCAGATTTAATCATGGTTGTTCAGTCCTCCCAGTTTTCAAAGTCTTTATGTTTACTTGGAAAATTTTAGATGGTATGAAGTGGGTTGAAGATTTTAATAATGGACTTTCAATGCAGCTATTTGATTGCATCTCTTACCTTTGCATGAAAGTGTCAACGTTTTCCATAAGGAATGTTACATGCATAATTGTTTTGTTGGTTCATGATTCTAGGCTAGAACTCCCTAGTGAATCATGTCTTCTGCTACAGGCAACGCAACTCAGGTATGTAGTGGGTGGGGGGGGTGCGGTGTGGTGGGGCGTTGGCGAGGTGAGAGGTTTCTGAAAAGGCCACCCCTACAATGTAATTGGCAAAGTCACGAATGCTATGTGCAGGCTTCCTATCATAAAATTGCCAGAAACACTAATGAGGCCTGGAATCTGTATATCTTGCCCTGCCTGTCATTTGTTAAGCCTTTGCACTGCTGTACCATATCCCTTGATGGAGGAATATAAAATTTGGGCCTTGGTTCTTGTGGCACAGTGGTAGTGTCCCTACCTCTGAGCAAGGAGACCTGGGTTTTCCAGTCCCAAATACTCCAGAGTTGTGTAATAACATCTTTGAACAGGTTGATAAGAAAACATCTAAAATCCAGGCCTTAGAGTCATTGACAGTGCAGGAGAGCGCAGAGGTCCCAGCTTTATTTTAATCGTCTGCATTTGCGAATAGTTATATTTTATTTTTATCCAGTGGCACAAAGTTGATCTAGAAGAATTGAAATAGAAGAGCATAGGCAACAAGGAGTTCAATGATAGGCCATATTGGACCTAGTGTTGGGGAATGAGCCAGGCCAGGTGGTAGAAGTTGCAGTGGGGGATTTCTTTGGGAATAGTGACCACAATTCTGTAAGTTTTAGAATACCCGTAGACAAAGATGAGCGTGGTCCTAAGGGAAGAATACTAAACTCGGCCAAGGCCAATTATATCAAAATTCAGCAGGAGCTGGGAAATGTGGATTGGGGACAGCTATTTGAAGGGAAGTCCACATTTGAAATGTGGGAGGCTTTCAAAGATAGGTTGAAGATAATGCAGGATAGGCATGTCCCTTTGAAAACAAGGGATAGGAAAGGAAAGATTCGTGAACCGTGGATGACAGGAGAAATCGTGCGACTAGCCAAGAGGAAAAGGGAAGCGTACATAAGGTCCAGGCAGCTAGGAACAGAACGGTCCTTGGAGGAATATCGGGAGAGTAGGACCAATCTTAAACGAGGAATCAAGCGGGCTAAAAGGGGTCATGAAATAACTTTAGCGAACAGAATTAAGGAGAATCCCAAGGCCTTTTATTCATATATAAGAAGCAGGAGGGTAACTAGAGAAAGGGTTGGTCCACTAAAGGATAAGGAAGGAAGGTTTTGTGTCGAACCTGAGAAAATGGGTGAGATTCTCAATGATTACTTTGCATCAGTGTTCACTGAGGAGAGGGACATGATGAATGTTGAGATTAGAGATAGAAGTTTGTTTACTCTGGATCACGTTGACATAAGGAGGGAAGATGTGTTGGGTAGGCTAAAGGATATTAAGGTGGACAAATCCCCAGGACCGGATGGGATCTATCCCAGGATGCTGAGGGAAGCGAGAGAGGAAATAGCTGGGGCCCTGACAGATATCTTTGTCGCATCCTTAAACACAGGTGAAGTGCCGGAGGACTGGAGAGTTGCTAATGTTGTCCCCCTGTACAAGAAGAGTAGTAGGGATATTCCAGGTAACTACAGACCAGTAAGCCTCACGTCAGTGGTGGGAAAGTTGCTGGAGAAGGTACTGAGGGATAGAATCTATTTATATTTGGAAAAAAATGGGCTAATCGGTGATATGCTACATGGTTTTGTGCAGGGGAGATCATGCCTTACTAACTTAATAGAGTTCTTTGAGGAAGTGACCAAGTTGATAGATGAAGGAAGGGCTGTAGATGTCATCTACATGGACTTTAGTAAGGTGTTTGATAAGGTTCCCCATCGTAAACTAATGGAGAAAGTGAAGTCACATGGTGTGCAGGGTGTTCTAGCTAGGTGGATAAAGAACTGGTTGAGCAACAGGAGACAGAGAGTAGTAGTTGAAGGGAGTTTCTCGAAATGGAGAAAGGTGACCAGTGGTGTTCCACAGGGATCAGTGCTGGGGCCACTGTTGTTTGTGATATACATAAATGATCTGGAAGAGGGCATAAGTGGTCTGATCAGTAAGTTTGCAGATGACACGAAGATTGGGGAAGTAGCAGAAGGCATAGGGGATTGTCAAAGAATACAGGAGAATATAGATAGACTGGAGAGTTGGGCGGAGAAGTGGCAGATGGAGTTCAATCCGGGCAAGTGTGAGGTGATGCATTTTGGGAGGTCTTATTCTAGAGCGAACTATACTGTAAACGGAAGAGCCTTGGGAAAAGTTGATGAGCGGAGAGATCTGGGAGTTCAGGTCCATTGTACCCTGAAGGTGGCTGCACAGGTGGATAGAGTGGTCAAGAAGGCATATGGTATGCTTGCCTTCATCGGACGGGGTATTGAGTATAAGGGCTGGCAGGTCATGTTAAAATTGTACAAGACTTTGGTTCGGCCGCATTTAGAATACTGTGTACAGTTCTGGTCACCACATTACCAAAAGGATGTGGAAGCTTTGGAGAGGGTACAGAGAAGGTTTACGAGGATGTTGCCTGGTATGGAAGGTGCTAGCTATGAAGAGAGGTTGAGTAGGTTAGGATTGTTTTCATTAGAAAAAAGGAGATTGAGGGGGGACCTGATTGAGGTCTTCAAAATCATGAAGGGTATAGACAGGGTTGATAGAGATAAGCTTTTTCCCAGGGTGAGGGATTCAATAACGAGGGGTCACACGTTCAAGGTGAGAGGAGAAAAGTTTAAGGGGGATACACGCGGAAAGTACTTTACACAGAGGGTGGTAGGTGCCTGGAACGCGTTGCTAGCAGAGGTAGTAGAGGCAGGCACGGTAGATTCATTTAAGGTGCGTCTGGACAGATGCATGAGTAGGTGGGGAGCAGAGGGATACAGATCCTTAGGAATTGGGCGATAGGTTTAGACAGTGGATTTGGATCGGCACAGGCTTGGAGGGCCGAAGGGCCTGTTCCTGGGCTGTAAGTTTTCTTTGTTCTTTGTTCTTTGATTGTTTCTTATTCTCATCATTTCTGTGGGCTTGATTCATTTGATATAAGTATTAAAGTTGTGAAGTTCTTTATTATGTTTTACACTGCATGCAATGAGGGAGACATTCAGCTGGAACCCGAGACATGTGGCATATGAAGGATCAATTGTGTACTAATCTCTGCAGGCCTGGGGTCCTGAGTGAGTCTTGGCATTGGTCTTCATTGAAAGAGAAACAAGGAGCCCAAGGCACCTAACTGCCATTCAGCTTCAGCTAATCAATGCATTCCAACATTGAGCTGGCTCTAATTAGAGTCTTGATGGAGTGTGTGAAGATTAAAGACATCAGTATCATCAGCAGTTTGCCATATTTTGTGGAGCATTCCTGCTTAAATTCAACAAAAAATACCTTTTTAAAAAATGGTGTGGAATTTTATTTTTAGTAGCTTCTAGCAATTCCTTTAAGGTTTGCTCGCTTCGTGTCCCATAGAAACATAGAAAATAGTTGCAGGGATAGGCCATTTGGCCCTTCAAACTTGTACTTTTAATGGCTGATCATGCAATCTCAGCAACCCATTCCCACCCTCTCCCTATCCTCCTTGATTCCTTTAGCCACAAGGGCCAAATCCAGCTCCCTCTTGAATATATCTAATGAACTATCCCCAACAGCTTTCTGTGGGAAAGAATTCCACAGGTTTACAACTCTGAGTGAAAAAATTCAAGTCAAGAAAGACAGCCTTAGCTGAGGGAGACCTGGCACAGTAAGTCAACGGCAACTTACAATAACAGGGGTCCACAGGCTTGGAAATGGTCGGTCAGCCACTTAGGACAGTCAGGGTCAGGATCCTTTCCTCACAAAGTGGGAAGGGCCAAATGTCAGCAGCTCACTGCCCATCACGAGTCTTTCTGCCCTATTGGGGTTGTTTTCCTCCTGGAATGAGCAAATGTCAGGTAATGCAGGAGATGGAAGTAGATGGCACAGCTGTAACTGTTGCTGTACCTGAGTGTGTGAGTAGGCAATACAGATGGCACAAAGGAAATCCATATCTGCACGTTCCTCCTCAAACCACTCACCATCTTGACATGGAGATATATCATCATTTTTTTCAGCTTCGCTGAGTCAAAATCCTTGAACTCCATCCTTTGCAGAATTTAAGAAGGCAGTCCACCACTACTTTCCCAATGGCATTTCGGGGTAGGCAAGAAATACTGGCTTAGCCAGCAAAGCCCACAATGCATGAATGAACATGAAAACTAACCGCAGTCAAGAGCCCATAAAACTCGCAATAAACAAAAAATACTGCTGACTTTTAACCTCAACAAACATCTAAGCTGTTGCATCTATACTAGCAATGAAAAAGGTTAAATATTTATATATTATCATATTAGGCTGGCCTTTCAATAATCTTGAAATATGCTCTACATTTTTATCATTTTTTTTTAACTTAACTGAAGACCTTTCCTTATTTACAACATTGATCTTTTACTTGATAACTGGGAGAAGTAAAAATCTTGCAAACACATTATTTGAGGGTCATATTATATCTTTAAATCACAGCATGGCCATAACTCGCCTTAATGAACACAGATATAACTGATGCTACAGCGATTAACAGCAGAGTGTAAAAGACATCAATCCATTGTACTTTTAAACTTCTGCCTTCAATGCACAGTTTGTAATTCAATGTATAAATTCCAACAGGTGCTAAAGGCCAAACACCTAAATGAACATTAAAAAACAAATTCCACAGCCTGGTCATTTGCCTCCTTAATAGAAGTAGGTGGGTTCAGGGCACTCACCCACTCTCATGAAAATGGTTGAACACAGGAACAGAGGCAGAAAGCCGGCCAGATTTGCAGCATTTTTTTCTTTATTTAACATCTCCACCATTTAGGTCCATGTAGGTCACGTTGTTCATGATTGTTTGAGATTCCAGAGAACTAAGACACTGCTTTATCTAGAAAGATGGGGGTTGATCATTGCCTGATGTTTTCATGGGATGTTCCCTAATAATTCATACATCCCTAGGAAGATTTAAATATTGATCTTCTGCTAAAATTTAGAGCTCACTCAGAAAACCATATGGAAATTATATCCTCAATGCCTTTATTGCAACTGACAAGGAATTGGAAATGATTTTCCCTTTGATATTAGCCATGTAAATTTAAAGATCAAAAGAGCATTAATTAGATTGTTTCAGAGACAATGGGAACTGCCAATGCTGGAGAATCTGAGATAGAAAGGTATAGAGCTGGATGAACACAGCAGGGCAAGCAGCATCAGAGGAGCAGGAAAGCTGACGTTTCGGGTCTGGACCCTTCTTCAGAAATGTTCTTCAGAAATTTCTGAAGAAGGGTCCAGACCCGAAAAATCAGCTTTCCTGCTCCTCTAATGCTGCTTAGCCTGCTGTGTTCATCCAGCTCTACACCTTGTTATCAATTAGATTGTGTTGTTACAGTTAATATAGTGCAATGAAATACCACAAGCTTTAATACAATGATAACTGTTTCTTTACCTGTAAACGAATGATAGCAATTTATGATTTATCTATTTGTGAAAGTAAGCCCAGGCATATGTGGCATATAGATGCTGCAAAAGAAGCACTTGGGAATCATGAACCATTTATATAACGGACAATGATCAGTCATCTAGCTGTCATTCTTAGAGAATGTTAGATAAGTGAATAAACTAGTCCACACTAATTCAGTCTATCTTGCTTTCAAATTTAAGTTCCTCTGTTGCACTGAAATATACATCACCTTGAAGTCTCCTGCTACAATAGTGAGGCTGCAAGTCTTCTATCAAAACAATCCAATTAAGGCTTGGCCAAAGTCTTTAGATTTCCCAAATAGTATATTTATATTTTATAGACCCTTCTTCAGAAAATCACCTTAGAGTTTAAGGGCTGCAGTTTTTCATCTTCACGTGAGTTAGAAGTGTATTAGCTTGGCTTTAAAAATACCAGCCAAATCAAGGATTCCTGCCCTCAATCAATAGCTGGCATTTTCTGGAGGCATGGGGTAAAGGACACTCTCAAAAGCTCACATACAGATATCCCACACTGCTGGATCAACAGTGGAAGGGGTAATTTAGGCCTTCCAAATTGTCTAGGGAGATGAGCTGGTTTTGATCGGTGTAATGATTTGCGCCAGCACAGATCTGTCATGAACCATGGTTCAAAATCAGAAACTATATGAAGGCTAAGTTCAAAAGATGTTTCCAATTTCTCATGGCATAATGAAATGCCGTATCATAACCTGTGATTTTTAAACAGTGAGTGATAATATGGAATTGATTTTAAGTAATAACTAAATTACATGGCTATCATGTCAAATGCACTGAATTTGAATTGTTCCATGAACATCAGCCTAATTGTCTGAGGCATTTTCAAAGCTTTGACAGTAGTTTAACTTAGAGTCATAAAGTTATACAGTGCAGAAATAGACCTTTTGGGTCAACTTGTCCATGCCGACCAGCTATCCTAAACTGATCTAGTCCTATTTGCCAGCATTTAGCCCATATTCCTCTGAGTCCTTTTTATTCATGTACCCATCTGGATACTTTTTAAATGTTAGAGTTAGTAAGGACTGCAGATGCTGGAGTCAGAGATAAAACAGTGTGGAGCTGAAGGAACCCAGCAGGCCAGGCAGTATCAGAGGAGCAGGAAAGTTGATTTTTTGGGTCAGGACCAGAAGGGGTTGCCGACTCAAAATGTCAACTTGCCTGCTCCTCTGACGCTGTCTGGCCTGCTGGGTTCCTTCAGCTCCACACTGTGTCACTTTTTAAATGTTGTAATTGTACCTGCCTCCACTACTTCCTCTGGCAGCTCGTTCCAAACATGCACCAGCCTCTGCACGAAAAAGTTACCCTTCTGGTCCTTTTTATATCTTTGCCCTCTCACCTTAAATCTATACTGTCTAGTTTTGGAGTCCTCTATTCTGGAAAAAACAACTTGGCTATTCACCCTATCCATGGCCCTCTTGAATTTATCAACCTCTAAAAGATCACCCCTCAGGGTCTGATGCTTCAAGGAAAAAAGTCTCAGCCTATTCAATCCTTCTGTATAGCTCAAACCCTCCAATACCAACAGCATCCTTTTAAATCTTTTCTGAACCCGTTCAAGTTTAACAACATCCTTCCTGTAGCAGGGACATCAATATTCTAAAAGTGGTCTCAATGTACAGCTGCAACGTGACATTACAACTCCGGTACACAATGCACTGACCAAGGCAAGCATACCAAATGCCTTCTTCACCGCTCTGTATACTTGCTAGAATTCTGATTGGCTGTCAGATTTTGTAGGATTGGGATTTTCATCCCTAGAATCCTTAATCCTCGGGAAGGCCAATTACATTCAAATTGGTACTTTATATGGTAAGCCTTCCCCAAAATAAGTGATGCAGACAGTCAGCAACTCTCTAATCCATGTGTAAAACCTCCATCCACTTCTAGCAGGGATTGTTGAAACAACTATATGAAAAATCTAAGTAGATAATCGTGTAACTATTTGTTGTTTTCTACAGATTTATGAGCTTTTCAAATTCTATCCCATGTTATTAAAGGCTTTAAAAGCTTGATTTATAGTGGATACCTGGTGGGTGAGTTGGGAGGTATCAGGGTGAGGGAAGTTTGAGGATGAGGAGGGTAAAATGGGGAGGGATAGGGAATATATATCCACCTCCATAATGGGCTGATGTCTCAGCGAATGGGATGGACCTTCAAGCCTGGTCATCTCAGCATTGGCATCGCCATCTCTGACTCTTGCATGGTGCCAGAGGCAGCAGGCCCGACTCCGGACTATTCCTAACTCACTTCCATTGAAGTGGCATCATCAGGCATGCCTGGTCAAGAGGCAAGATAATGATATCGAGTAGTTCCCAACATCAAGAGGAAAATCTGGCTCTAACTTATAAGTAAGGAAATTTAAATCTTATCCACAGATTGGGCAAGAATGAAATAAAACACCAAAATGCCAAACAAGGGCAGTGTTATCTCAAATGTAGAATGACTCCCATTTTTGTATGGAATAAAAGAAAGGTAGACATGTGAAGAAAATAAAATGGACTTGTTGAGAAAGGAAGAGTATTGAAAAATATTCTCCTGAGACTTAAAAAAATCTATGAAAGTCTTTGTGATATCAGCACAAAGCAATAACACAAATTGTTATTCTAGCAGAGATATTGTAAAAGGGTGCAAGTGGTGGAAATAACTTTCACGCTGAAAATATTACTTCATTGTTCCTGTTCTGAAATATGCCAAAGGCATCAGATAAATTAATTCCTATAATTTTGACAACAGTGGAAAATGAGATAAACCAAATAACCAAAGGGTATTAGATGTATCAGGAGATATGGTGAATCATTCACCAGTGGCACCTACCTATCATACTGTAAGACAATTCTTGGTATTGTGAACACCAGCCCCAGGCAATGGGATATGTACAAATTTCCATCTTCTGCAACTGTCATTAATCAGGAACAATGGTACACTGGGTATTCTACTCACCAGTAGAGTGCTAGTTAAATTTTAATGTTTGGAGGGGCTCCACAAGTATTGACAACTCTCTATTGGTTTTGAAGTTAGTTTCACATTGTACTGCTGTGACAGAACTATAGGTGTTAATCTAAACGTGCTGTGATATTATTTCTTCAGGATAGTTTTGGTCCTGTTGTCCATCATATCAGTGCAAACAGAGCAGTAAAACTGACATAAGGAAGAATTTTTTGCCTTTACTGTTGACATGATCATGTCTCTAAATAAAAGCACACAGGTTGCTAGCAATGACATTCACAGGTTTTTTTGTCAAGTCTAACTGTATTTTAAATTAAAAAATTAAAATGCAACCTTTTGTACACAAGTGCAAATGTAAGCATGATAGACTGGCATTACAATTGTTAGTAATAACATCCAGGCGCTGGTATGACCAAGTTTGGAAGTGTGCACTGTCTTTCTCTAGTTCCACAACTATATAGGTCACAACTTATATCTAATATGGCCAAGTGAATACTTTCTCTACATTAGACTTAGACCAAAGAATCCAACCAGTTTATTTAATAAATTAAAATTATTTATAATAAATCAAAACTCATTGTCTAGAGCTACAAAACTGGACAACACACAGTTTCTAATTTGAAATATCAATTTTTACACCACTCAGTAACCCAAAACACATGCACAAAAATATGGACACCGGGAAGTGGGAAGAAATGGATTTCTCTCTGCAGAGATTCACGTGAAAAAAACTTTTGACCAATAAGTCTAATCCTTGTGGGTTAAAATGACAAGGTTTGAAATGTTGAGATGCGAGCTGGTCTGAGATTCAGACACATAGTGCTGAATACATGCATTTGTTGTTGGGACCTTAACAATCATTCAGGAAATATTAACAAACTTTTTGAGAGCTTTTTCAAGATGGACCGGGGTTCCAGCTACCACGCTGTATCCTTTTCCAGAAACAGTAGAGCGAAGGTGGGAAGCTTTTCTCTTTTAGCAGGCTTCTCCCCAGCTGTAACAAACAATGTCCAAAGCAGAAACTGATAACTGACAGTCGTAAACGCAAACAGGTATTTACCAATAAACACCAATAAACTAAACTAGGCACAGGACTATCAAGAAACACCTTGCGAAAAAAAAATGCGTAATGTCTGATTCTTGATCATTTTAAAAAATAGTCCAGGTACTCACAATCAGAAATTATTAAACATAAAGGCTTAATAATACCACCCAAAATTCTCAGCTTCTCGTCAATCAATGTGCACAAATATATTTTACTTCGCAACTTGCCCTAGTATAATGACACTAATGAAAAATGAGTTGTCAACAGCAACCAATTCATTGACCCTGACCGAAATGGTTTTGGAATATATATTTTTTTCATCCATGGGAGGTGAATGCCAGTCTATCATGCTTACATTTGCACTTGTGTACAAAAGGTTGCATTTTATTGTTTTAATTTAAAATACAGTTAGACTTGACAAAAAAACCTGTGAATGTCATTGCTAGCAACCTGTGTGCTTTTATTTACAGTCATGATCATGTCAACAGTAAAGGCAAAAAAATTCTTCCTTATGTCAGTTTTACTGCTCTGTTTGCACTGATATGATGGACTAACAATTATTGCTCACCCCTAGTTAGAGAGAAATATAAGAAAATAGGAACAGCAGTAGGTCATTCAGCTCTTTGAGCCTGCTCCAACATATAGCATGATCATGGCTCATCATCCTGCTCAGCGCACTGTTTCCACTTTCACCTATACCTTTGATGCATTTACCTCTAAGAAGTATATTTAACTCCTTCTTGAAAACATTCAAGGTTTTGACCTTAACTGTTTTCCGTGGTAATGAATTCCATAGACTCATCATTCTGTGGGTGAAGAAATTTCTCCTCATCTAAGCCCTAAATAGCCTATTTTATTTCCTTACACTGTGATCCCTGTTTCTGTGCTGCAGGCTTCTGGTCATCAGGAACATCCTTCCTGTATTTACCCTGTCTAATCCTGTTAGATTTTTAAAAATTTGTATAAGAGCTCACTCATTCTTCTCAACTCCAGTAAATATAGTCTGAATCAATGCAATGTGACTTCATATATGAGATTTGCCTTCCTCGGATCAATCTAATTGACCTTGAGTTGGTGGTAAAGAGCTGCCTTCTTGAATTGTTGCAATCCATTTGATGTAGGTACACCCACAAAGCCATGAGGGAGAGAATTTCAGGATTTTTACCTAGTGACACTGAAGAGATGGCGATATATTTGTCAATCTGAATGATAAGCAGCTTGGAGGGGAACTAAAAGCTTGAGATGTTCCTTTGCATCTGCTCACCATATATTTCTAGATTGTGATGGTCTTAGGTTTAGAAGTCTCTGTCTGAGGAGCCTTGTTGAATTTCTGCAGTGTATCTTCTAAATGGTGCACTCTGGAGGGAGTGAATGTTTGTGGATGTGATGCCAATCAAGCGGGCTACTTTTATCTTGGATGGTGTCAAGTTTCTCATTTATTGTTGGAGCTGCACTTATCCAGGCAAGTGGAGAATATTCCATCACATTCCTGACTTGAGCCTTGTAGGTGGTAGACAAGCTTTGAGGAGTCAGAAGATGAGTTACTCACTGCAGAATTCCTAGCCACTAATGTAACTATGGTATACTTATGGCTAGTTCAATTTCTGGTCAATTTTAACCCCAGGACATTGATTGTGGGGGAATTCAGCATGGCAATGGCATTGAAAATCAAAGGCCAAAGTTATATTCTCACTTGTTAGAGATGGTCATTGCCTGGCACTTGTGTGGCATGAATGTCACTTGTCATTTGTTAGCCTAAGCCTGGATAGTGTCCAAATCTTGCTGCAATTAGCCATGGACACTTCCATATCTGAGTAGTCATGAATGGTGCTGTACATTGTGCAATTATCAGTGAGCATCTGACCTTATGATGTAAGGACGGTAATTGAAGAAGCAGCTGAAGATGGTTGAACCTAGGACACTACCCTGAGGAACTCCTGCAGAGATGCCCTGGAGCTGTGATGACTGATCTTCAACAATAACCTCTTCCTTTATGCAGGAATGATTTTAACCAATGAAGACATTTCCCCTGATTCCCATTGATTTCAGTTTTGTGGGGCCTCCTGATGCCACACTTGATCAAATGTAGCCTTGACGTCAAGGGCGTTCACGCTCACCTCATTTTACACTATCACCTCAAAATATTTACCCCCAACTTCATCAATCCATGTAACCTCCAGAGAAACAATAACCATATTTTAAAAAATAAATTAAGCCAATTTAGGGAAGAGGAATAGTGGTCCATTAATATGCAGCATGCCACTCTCTGAAGCAAATTCACTGCAAGCACACAAAAGAGATTTAAATTTAACTAAGTTTCATGTTCATGTAAATTATACTCATGTTTTTCTGTTGGATAGAATCAAACCCTTCCATTATGGTAGAGACCTCAATCAAAACCTCAAGAGATTTTCTCAAGTAAATGTTTTAGTTCCCACAGGCAATGTAAATGCTGTCTTCAGGTACTGCCATCTACAATGCTCAAGACTGGAGAATGATGGAAGGCTAGCTACTTATCTGAATGGGTGCAAGTGCAAAAACACTCATGAAACTCAATACCATCAAGAATAAAGCAATTTACTTGATTGTCACTCCTGCTGCTGAAATCAATATCCAACTCTTCAACATATGATGTAGTTCTGTAACTTACCAAGGTGATACTGACACCAACTTTCTACCCTGCAATCTCTACAAAAAAGAAGTGAAAGAGTGGCAATACTATATGGATGCCTCACAAGTTGTTCCCCTTCAAGACACACTCACCTACTCATACATCACCATTTCTTCAACACTTATGAGTCACAATCATGGGAAGCATTAATATTACAAATACTGGACTGATGCTCATGCCGCATGGAGAAAATAAGTCTTGAAACTACCTGTACCCACCCATAAACTAAGAACAAATAGATACAGAATATGTAAAACATTTCCAGACTGGAAATAGAAATTTGTAAAGAAAACAAGTTAAACAAGGCAACAAGACTTTAATTTTTAAAGCTCCCTTAAATAATATTTAATATAATACCATCAGCCAGTTGAAGAGGAAAGACCAATATTGAATTATCAGCTCCAAATCCATACCTAATTAAGATAACCAACGTGCAAGCCAGTGAGAATAGCAGAGTCACAGATTGTCAGGAATCTCAAATAATACTGCAGTCAGTAGAGATTTCTATGAAAGGAGGAAAGATATGAGAATGCTCCCACACACACAATCAATTTTGAATATTAGTTAAATCAGGCAAGAAACCAAGAACATCTGATAATCACATACTCATCGTTAATCCCCAAGATTCTAATAGAAATGATTCTTGAGCCTTGCATAGATCTCCAGCTGACTGCCTGTTTAATCTGATGTGCAAAAGCCAAAAATAAGAGAGATTGTTAAATATAATCTATTAGATTTGGAAAGACAGTTGAGTGACTGAAGTAGGTATAATTGTCACACAGCCTGACTGGAATTGGCAGATATTCTCGTTATGAGTGCAGCCCTTCTGTAAAGCATGTAGTGCCAGGTTGTTGATAAAGGGATTCTTTTCAAAGTGCTTTCATTTGAACAGGAGAACCAAGCATGGCACTCAATGACCCCTTTGTTATTGCCACATGAATCACTACACAAAGCAGATGGGGACAAGAAAAAGAATGATTTATTAAAATATTAGCTTCTCCTCAATATTTTTAACTATCTAAAGTTCTTCTTCCAAAGGAGTGTAGCATTTTCATTAACATGTAAAGGATTTTGCTCAATCTTAGAAACAGTCAGACGGTTCAGTTACTAAACGTGGGGCTGGGTAAACACAACAGGTCAGACAACATCAGTGGAGCAGGAAAGTCAAAGTTTCAGGCCAAAACCCTTCATCAGTTGTAATGAAGGGTTTCGACCCGAAACATTGACGTTCCTGCTCCACTGATGCTGTCTGACCTGCTGTGTTTGTCCAACTCTCCCCCACGTTTACTGACCCTGGCTTTGAGCATCTGCAATCCTTCTGTCTCTTAGAGGGTTCAGTTAAATTCCATTGAACATAATTGTAATGAAACATCACTGTTGCATCACAATTATTGGATATGAGAAACGTATACTTATATTGTATAATATCCCTCACACTCCAAGATTGGACAAGACTATTATTTTAAGTGAACATTAACAGGTTTTGATAACGTAACTGGTTGTGCAGCATAGTGAGAGGAAATGTTGCTGAATCTTACAGGTTCCAGATTCATGTCATCTGATATTACAGTGGCATAGTACCTTTCACAAAAGCTTAGTAGCTATGCTTAGAGTGAGGGTATAATTAACCATTAAATATACATTTCCCCATCTCCAAGCTCCTTAAAGGTAAAACATTTAACCATGAACATTTGACTTTTAATTCCTACCTTGTTCTTCCAAGAGTTTCTTTGGTTTGAGACATTAATCTCCAACCGCATTCTGAGCTCTCTTTGAAGACCTACAGGATGCCTCAGGTCCCTTGTCATTGCCTGGAATGGTAAATACAGGGTAGGAGTGGGATAGGCGCTTCTCTGTAGCTAAGTATATATCTGGAGCCCCTTGAGAAAGTAGAATTGTATCATCACCTGTGAGGAAACACACTGCTGGAACAACACCTAGAGGAAGTTCGTGAATAGCATCATGGTCAGCAGAATGGATGTCAGTTTGGTTACTTTCTCATGTGATTCTAAGCATTACTTTAAAAGATTCTTCTCATTCTGTAGATGATCTCCACTTTTAACATGGGCTTGCTTCTAATTGATTGCTAAAAACTTCAAAATAAATCTATTATTTACAAAATATATTGAAGGAAACAGGAAACTACAAACCAGTCAGTCAAACATCAGCACTAGGGAAAGTGCAGAGTTTAGTGTAAATGATGTGATAACAGAGGAGTCGGAAAATTTTAATGGGATTAGACAGAGTCAACACGGAGTTATGAAAGTGAAATCACATGTAACGTACAACCTGAAGCTTTTGAGGATATCACAGGACAACTGAATGTCAGCCTTCAACTTCGAGAAAGAATAATCACTGAACATCTATATTGATCCCAAACCAGAGTTGTTCACTCTTATGTGGGAAGGTCTATATTAATTTACATCTAATTTGCTGAGTTGATGAACAGGAAAGCAAAAGAGATCTGTCTGAAAAAAATTCCAACGTTAAAGGTTCACAGCTTTTCACAAGACCAGGAAAGCAGAAGAAAGCAAACCACATCACTTTACATCTTGAAACAAAGCAGGTGTGTCTGTTTACACACTCATCCACTACTGCCAAAGCAAAAGATTGAAATTGATTCTATGTTGAAGCAAGGGATTACTTCACCTATAACAGAGCTAACAAGCTAGTGTTCCAGGTGGTCCCAGTACTGAATCCAACAGGTCGGTCAGAACCTGCGCGGATCTTATACAGCTGAACAAATCAATTGAATGCAAAGTTCAAGCCATGTAGTCTGGAAGGGAGCTTAGCAAAATTTGGAAAGAGTCCAATCTTCAAAAAGCCACATGAAAATTGTGTTTTTCATTTCTGTTGTATGAGTGTTTCATTCTGAAAGGGAGGAGTTGTATAAGCTTCAGCCAACATGATGTCATCGCGAGCAATTTATGTGTGGAGTATAACTCTGTGTCTAGAAGAAAACAGGTTTACCATTTAGTTGTTCTCATGGTCTTACAACAATGTCTATCATATCAATAACTCGCACCTGATTGCTATCTTACAATAAACTACATCTTAACCATGAAAAGAGCCTCTTCCTGTTGGTTACCTTGCGATTTTCCATCTACCACCCACCCACAATCAAGAGGTCCCATCAATCCCAAACTAAAAGGATGATCATGGCAACAGATTTACCTTATAATGGTCAAACAGCCAGTGAACTCTGACAACAAGGTGAGCAGAGTTGAGGATTCGACATACACAAACCACCTCTCAATGAAGGGTCTACGTGCTCACAACATTCATTACTGCTTTTAGAATGTTAAATTTAATCAGATTAACTTTTGCCATCTAATCAGCAGGAGACATCTTCCAGAGGACAATGTCAAGCATTCTGAAAGGGTGAGGTCATATATCTTAGAGCCAATGTCCTGACTGATCCACTCAAACCAAAAGCGAGATTTACAGTCAACAATAAATGAGAGCTCCTCTAGCTGATTGTCATATGGGGGTGTGCTACTCCCAACAGCCAGTGTGACATAGAGGAAGGGATATGTGGATGGTTTATGGAAAAATGTAAAAACAACAGAGTTCCCTTGGTGTGTATTTTTAACTTCCCCTATATTGACTGGGACTGCCTTAATGTCAGGGCTTGGATGGGGAGAATTTGTTATTGCATGTAGATCAGTTTTTTGAAGCAACATATAAAGAGTCCAACCAGCGATGGTACCATACCAGACCGGGTATTGGGGATTGATGCTGACTGGGCGATAGAAGTTTAACTGGGGGAGCATTTCAGGATAGAGGGAAGGTAGCAGGTTCAGGTATGTCACCTCTCTATCTAATTAAATCCCCCTTTTGCCTCCAAGCTCCCTACCAGGGAGAGCAGGAGATTCCATTGCAACAGTGACTTTAAAGTATCTCGTTGGGTGTAAGCACTTTGGAACATACTGAAGTTGTAAAAAGTATTTTCTAATCTAAACCATTCTGTCCTCCATTCTGAGTGCAGACACAGCATACGATCTGCCTGAATCACATTTTGTGAAATGGCCTACTCTGACCTATCTATTGCTGGATTAGATATGGCCAGTAAAATATGGCCTATGTACAGCCTAACCATAGGCCTTAAAGGGATTGCTCCTGACTACAATCAAACAGGTACTCTTAAAAAAATTGAGTAGGAATCACTTGGTACCACGCTCCTCCTGGGTCCATGCTTTTTTGTTTTTGTCTTCTTTATCCTTCTGTGGGATGTAGACATCACTGGCAAAGTCAACATTTATTGCCCATCCCTAGGTACCTTTGAACTGATTGCCTGTCAAGGCCATTTCAGAAGGCAGTGAAGAGTTAACCAAACTTCTTTGGGCTTGGAGTCACAAGTAGGTCAGACCAGGTAAGGATGGCAGATTTCCAGCGAAAGACAATATTAGTGAACCAGATAGGTTTTTATAGTAATCAACAGGGTTTTATAGTTGCCATCAGGCTATGTTTAAAATAAAAATTGATTTCAAATCTTTCATCATCCAGGGTGGGATTTAAAGCCATGTTACCAGAACATGGCCCAGGAGCTCTGGATACTAGTGTATTGCAATTACTACCATGCCCTTCTGTCGCGATTTTTAAAAAAGTGGTTATACCTACAGGTTGTAGCCAAAATCTCTCAGTCCCATGTAAATACACCCTGAATCCCAACATCAGGTGCTGAGGCTTGTGGATACCAGTGTCAATATTGATTCCTGCATCCAGATCAGTGCCAATTCAAGGCCCAATGAAGCACTAGTTTTAGATAAAACAAAAAAAGTGCTGGAGAATATTTATTGTAATTCAATACAATCATTTAACATCATCTTTAGATGCAGTATTATTCTAGGGATAAATCTAAATTCCAGGATACTACAGTCATAATACCTGTCCACTACATTATCTTACTGTGGAAATGTTGTTTCTATGGGTGCATTGTCTGACAAGCTGTCATTTATAGAATAAAAGTGAGATAAACGGATAATCTCAAATCATTCTCAACATTTCCTTTCAGACAATAATTTTAGAAAGTAACATTTTGGCAACCCTTCATCAAGCTATGTCACTGAAGCTCATCATTTTCCTGGTTTATGTTACTTTTCTTGTGGATGAAAAAGCATGACATTCACTCAACAATTTATCCTACTGTTCAATATGTTTATGCAAAACTACATTGTTGTACAGAAATCAAAGTCAGGCCATAGAGACTGAAATCATTCTACACAGCTTCCACTTAATGGTTTTTCATATGCCTTCTCAGACAACACTTCTCCCTTGCAAGCCACAATGCATTTACTAATGAAAATCATAATCTATTTTTCTAGTTGAGGAATTCTTTTAAACCCACTGTTGACTCATACTACCTGCTCCCATCTGAATTCTTCACACTTCGCCTTTTGAAGTCTTGGTTATGTTACAGACCCTGAGGATAAAAGGAGTATTCTCTGAAGATCACTTATCACAAATGAACAAATAACCATGTTTATTGGCAGTTTTAGGAGAAAAAAAATGTATTTCAAACCTCTACAGGGACTGGAATTTCCACCCTCTACAGGATCATCTTATCCGAAGTAAAGCTATGCTATAACAGTTACGCTTTTCAATTTGTACTTAATTGAATTGAAGTTTTTTTTCTCAGCAAGAAGCTAGATCGCACATGCAACTCACTTTTTTAGAACTTCGGATCAATTTACCACAATGTAGTTTTTCAAACATATTGGATTGTTTAGTTGCCAAAATCGAGTTGCATCTTTCCAGGATAATATGTAATTTATTATCTAAAATTCCATCATTTAATTTAGATAATAAGCCCAGATATTCCTGCCTCCAAAGAAGCACAAAGTCGGGTCATGTTGGAGGTCCCAACACATTAAACATAGGAATTACATGAAAGTTGAAACACTCTGAAGAATTCTCCATCTCGGAGTTGAAGTCATAGAGTTCAAAGAGTTCTGACCGACTTATCGGAATACATACCCAAGAAATGTTGTGTAGTTTTTCTATGTCTAATCCCTGGCTAACTGTCTAACTGACACCCTGACTCCTCATGTGACTACCCTCTGACTCTGCACCACACTAATTCCACCCTACCTCCACACCCGACAACGTGAGTATCCTCTCACCTTAACTGGCTCATCACTATTACCAGGTTACCGCTCCCCCCATGCTGGCTAACCCCCAACCAGACTACTTCACAACCCATTCAACTTGAGATTAATATCCTTTCATCAACCAAATACCTACACCCCTAGTCTGGAACTTTGACGTTCTCCAGTTGATCCCTCCCCCCACCCACCTCCTGCCCCAGTAACCGTACACTTATGATCGAATTGCAGCCCCTTCTACAAACAACTGGACTGTTGGGCTGGACTTAAACTAGATTGGCAAGGAAATGGGATCCTGACAAATAGTTCAAAGGGGAGATAAGTTGAGATGGAGCTAGAAGTTAAAAAAAATGGTAAATGCAGTGGAAACGTAGTCTAGATAAGAAAGAACTAACTAAGTTTAGCATTTTAATGCGAGGACCCTGAGGAATAAGGCAGATGAAGTGAGGGCACAAATAGATATGTGGGAATATATCATAGTTATGATTGAGAGTGAGCTGGTTATTGGGTATTCAGACAAAATAGAACAAGGGATAGAAAAGGGAGATTGATAATATTGATCAAAGAATCAGTTATAAAAATGAGGAAGGATGATATCTTGGAAGGACGATTAAATGAGGCTGTATAGGTAGAAGTTAAAAAAAAATGCAATAATACTTTAGTAAATGTATCATCATGGCCAAATCAGGGAGGATTGCCTTGAGATAGAGGAACAATTATATCATTAAATTTCAGAGAAGTGTTAAATTAGGAAGTTAGGAATTATGGGGAATCTTAGCTACCAAATTATTAACTGGGATAGTTTTAGTGTAGAAGGTAGAGAGGGAGAAAAAATACATAGTTAGCATCCAGGAGAATGTGTTTGATGGTACATGGAAAGACCAGCAAGGGAGGGGCCAGCTCTTGATTTAATATTTGAAAATAGGCCCAGGGATATAAGTTGATCATTTCTGGGGATCTCCATCCCACAGCCTCCAACCTTATAGTCCCCCAACGCTGAACAGCCCACTTCTATCTCCTTCCCTAGTTCTGATAAAGGGTTACTGGACTCAAATGTTGACTTGGCTATCTCTCCACAGATGTTGTCAGGCCTGCTGAGTTTCTCCAGCAATTTCTGTTTCTCATAACAGAAGGCCTATCAGTATGGGAGCATTTTGGAGATAGTGACCATAACTCCATTAGATTAGGATAATTATATAAAAGGATAAGGATGGGCTAGAAATAAAAGTTCTAAATTGGGGAAAGGCTACAAGGTACAATATGATTTGGCCAAAGTGGATTGGGAGCCGTTACTTGGGGATAAAACTGCTCCAGAGCAGAGCAGTGGGATGCAATCAGAAGGAAATAGTGAAAAGACTGGACAAATACATTCTTGAAAAAATAATAGTACCAGGGTGTCAAGTGGTATTAAGATTTGGATTAAGAAAAAAAGAAGCTTGCACAGATGCTGAGGGCTTAATACAGCAGAGGAGAATAAAAATGCAGTGGGGAAATTAAAACAGGAAATTAGAAAAGCAAATAGACTGCATGATAAAGCATTGATTATGAAATAAAGGAAAAACTTCTTTTTAATCTATAAAGAGGCTTTTAAGTCTACAAAGAATAACTAGGAAAAGTTTGCGGCCCATTAAAGATCAAAGAGGTAATGAGCGTGTGGACCCAGAAGATGTGGGCAAGGTCCTCAATTAATACTTAACATCAGTATTCACAATAGAAAAGGACAATGCAGATATGGACATAAGGCGGAGGTCTGAGAAATATTAGAAAAAACATATAGAGAGGAGGAACCAGTAGGTTTAGAGCCTTTCAAAGTGGGTAATTTCATAGATCCAGATAACAGTTATCCCAGGCAATTGAAGGAGGTAAAGGGGGAGATGTAGGGAGGGGACCTGATAGTGGTGGATAAAATTCTGAGAGGCATAGTGTTAGGGCTGCCCATAACTGAGAGACATAAAATGGATGACATCTAGCTGTCCCTCTAGCCCTGCAGAAAATGGCTGACAGTAGTTAGATAGAATTAAAAGTCTGTGATTGAGTTTTAGCCTTATCAATGAGAAATATGTTGTATCAGGTAAAAGAGTTAGTCAGAGTGGGGGCAGTAAATTTGACCCCAGCAGACAGTATACAACTAGAATGAGTTATAGTGCAGCTGCAAGATAGAGGGGAATGTCAAACAAGGCCCCCAGTGTCAGGTGAGATTGGAACTGTTCACAATTCATTAGTTTAAGAATACTAACAGCAGATGAAAACATAACACTCTACGTATAACTAACTTTATTGCAGAACTAATATTATAAATCTTAAAGCATTTAGTAAGAACTAACTTCCTTTGTATGTCTTGTGAGTCAGACAGTGGGAAATATAAGATGAATAACAGAATTTGATATGGATAGTAATGAGTATAATGAATAACAGAAATCGAACATTCCTTAGGGGTAAGCAAGTCTGTAACAATTAACTTTGGAATGTGAATCAATGGGATACATGATAAGATCCCAAGGCCTGGGGATTATAATGCATTGTAAACATCATTAAATCATGTGGAACCTAAGGCTGTCCATAGGAGTGTTCATCATTGATTAGGTGTTTCACAGGATTGGATGTATGGAAAAAGGAGGAAGGCACAATAACCATGTTGTTTGTGATTATTGTAACACAAAAATGTATTAAAATACTGTGTCCCACTGGGAAATCAGAGTGTTACTGAGTTCTCTTCTGATCTGAGCCAAAAATTAAGGGGGTAATTGAGCCCTCACATCAAGGCCAGATTCAGAGATGGTCTTTGGCCTCTCCCTGCATGATCCAGTGAATAAAATGGAAAAAATTCCTTGAATAAAATTCCAGTTGCCTGAATTGTGCTGCTACCTGAGTCTTTGTCTGCAGTCGGGGAGTTTGCTGCAACACGTGGGTAGGGAAAATGGAAAAGTACTTTCTCCATCATGTAAAGGTCAATAACTGGGGACCATACATTTGTTTTAAGAGGTAGAAACTCTCATTATATTTAAGCAGTATTTAGATATTCAATTGCATTGACATCTTATCCAGGAATATGGACCAAAAGCTGGAAAATTGTTTACCAGAGTGTACATAATGGGTCAAATGGCTTCATTCTGTGCTGCAAATGTCAATCTGTCTAGCTCTTACCTCTCCATTGTCTACAAGTTATGAGTATTATGTAATACTTGGCTGGATTGGTTGTTGTTTCACAGCACTGAAGAAGCTTAACACTATCCAAGAAAAAGCTGCCCATTTAAGCACCATCCACCACCTACAGCATCCACTCCCTTCATAAAAAAGTCAGAAATTCATTCATGTCTACTCTGTCTAAAGACAAGCGCTTCCTTCAATGTCTTTTGTTCCCCTTTTGTTGGATATGGGTGCAACTGGCAACATCAGCATCTGTTTCTCATCCCTATTGCTTTTGAACTCCATGGCATGGTGGGTCATTTTAGTGAGTAGTTAAGAGTCAACCATATCACTGTTGGCCCATAGTCACATGTAGCCCAGACAGGAAAGGAAGCCTGTAATCCTTAACCAAACAGACATTAACGAACAAGATGGGTTTTTACAAGAATTGATGATATCTGTATGGCTCCTGTCATTGAGATTAGCTGTCAATTCTAGATTTATTAACTAAATTCATAATTTTAACCAACTGCTGTGGTTAGTTTTGAACCCATGTCCCAGAGCATTGGCCTGGGCCTTTGGATTACTAGTCTAGTGACATTGTCATGTCATGCTCTTCCAGGTGCCCATACTTCTACCTTTATTGTTTTCTTTGTGCTTTTTTTTTGGAGTGGTGGTTTGCCACTGTCCTCTGCACTCAGAGACAAAGTGAAGCGGTAAATGCCAGGTCTATTTCAACTTGAACAAAGCTTGACTCCATACTATTGACATTAAACTGATCCACACACGAGCTGAGCTAACTAGAGTCATAACAAAAACTACAGAAAAGTACAAAAGTAGTGCCAATTTTATTTCACTATTTATTAGGACTAACATGATTGGCTAACAGAGAATAGGAGAAATGGGTCATTCTCTTTCTCATTGGCAGTCTGTTGGGCACTACAAGAATGTGTACTTGGGGACTCCCAGCTCTCCGTAACATATATCAACGATCTAGAGGCAGGGACCAAATGTAATATCTCCACTTTTGCAGATAATACAAAGCCACTTTGGAACCTGTGTTAAGAACATAACAAACAAAGAAATGGGAGCAGGTGTAGGGCACCAAGCCTGCTCCATCATTCAATAACACCATTGCTGAGCTGCAACCTCAATTCTACTTTCCTATACAATGCTCATGTTCCCCTGACCCTCATAGAATCCAAATTCTATTGATCTTAAATCTGCCCAACCATTCAGCAGGAAAGCACTTGCCAGCAAAAGTTTGCAGAGCAACATTGTGCAACCATTGAAAATGGACATCAGACAGATATACAGCACACATTTTCCATTAAACAGAACACTGAAGAGGATTATTAGCTACTTATATTTTCTGTCTGGAATGCCAGAAATGCCCTCATTCTCCCCTCCTCGCTGTTTCATATTTAGGAAATCAGAAACATAAAACATACAATTTATCAAATTTGAGATTTAGAAACAGAAGAGGCCATATACCTCACCTCCTTGATACTTTGTGCTATATTTGATAATTTATTGCTTCAACTAAATAAATTAAAAGAATAAAGGGAAATGCAGAGTGAGCAGAACAAAAAAGCTGACGTTGAGCTATGATTGTGTTGAATAGCAGAGGAGGCTCAATGGGTTGTATGTTCTTTTTCTGCTCTTATTTATGTTCTCAAATTATTGATTAGTATGCATTGATTCAAATATTATTCAGTACATTCAGGAACACGGAAATCTCCTTTAGAAACATCATAGACTACAATTTGCTGTCAAAATTGCAATGAGACTAATAATCTTACATTTATTTATAAACATTTGACATACTAAGTTTAGGCAAGAGGCATTCTGTATCATATGTGGAAAGTTAAACATTGATGTTTGAGTTTCGTGACTCAACCCATGGGGAAATAAAAAGGCCTTAATAGTTTTTAAGATACAGCTTATTTTATAATGGAAATCAAAAAAAAAGACTACAGTTTGGTCTTTCAAGTCAGTAAATGATAATAGGAAAAGGAAAAATAAGTTAAAAATTGATTAACTCACTAAATTTAATGAAGGAATAAAGTTGGCACAAGTAGCTTATGTGTGAAGTTTAATATTAAAAGCGTGTTAATAATTAAAACTTAAACATATTTAATATCCTTTCACATCTCCAGCACAAAACTGTGTAATATTAAGGTTTTGGAGTAGATTTGTAGCTCAGGTTGTGGGTGTTGAGGTTGGTTGGCTCACCGAGCTGGTTTATTGTTCCGCAGACGTTTCGTTGCCGTGCTGGGTAACATCCTCAGTGCAGCCTCTGATGAAGCATTGGTGTGTTTTCCCGCCTGGTTTTTAAACTCTGGGGTCGGTTGCGATGGATTGCCTTACTTCCGGTTTCCTCCGTAGTGGAATGTATATGGGGTCGAGTGAAATGTGTTTATTAATAGCATGCTTCATGGACTGCCATGTTTCCAGGAATTCTCATGTTTGTCTCTGCTTCACCTGTCCCAGGATCTTGGTGTTGTCCCAGTCGAAGTCGTGGTTCTCCTTGTCCATATGGATTGAAATGAATGAGTGTTGGTTGTGTCTTTTTGTAGCCAGTTGGTGTTCATGTATTCTTGTTGTTAGTTTCCTTCCTGTTTGTCCGATGTAGTGTTTCTCGCAGTCTCTGCAGGGGATCTTGTAGATGACATTGGTCCTGTCCATGGCAGGGAGTGGGTCTTTAGTTCGGGTCAGTACTTGTTGTAGAGTTGATGTGGGCTTGTGTGCCACTCTGATGCCCAGTGGTCGTAGAAGTCTTGTGGTGAGTTCTGGCGTGTTCCTGATGTAGGGTAGTGTGATGAGTGTGTCAGGGCTTGTAGAATCTTTCTGATGCTGTTCCTGTAGGCATCTCCTGACCCAGTTCTTTTGATATCCATTATCCTTGAACACTTGGAAGAGGTATTCCTCCTCCTCTTGGCGTAGTTCCATGTTGCTGCAGAGTGTTGTTGCCCTCTTAAATAGTGTTTGCATGTAGCTTCATTTGTGTGTGCTGGGATGGTTACTGTTAAAGTTCAGTACCTTGTCTGTGTGTGTGGCTTTTCAGTGTACTTTCGTTTGCAGGTCCCCATTTGTCTTGCGCTCTACCATGACGTCCAGGAATGGGAGTTGTTTGTTCTTCTCCTCCTCTCTGGTGAATTTTATTCCAGTGAGGGTGTTGTTTATGAGTTTGTGTGTCTCTTCTAATTTGGTCCATTTAAAGATGACAAAGGTGTCGTCTACGTAGCGTATCCATAGTTTAAGCTGTGTAATATTAGACTGCCAACATTGAAAAGATAGATTGTCATCAATTATAGAAATAATGCTATAAGCTCATTGTATGGAGAAGAGTTGTTATCAATTGTCGAAAAATAAAATTAATGCAATAGACAATGGGGGTGGTGAAATAAATTTTGAGGTGACAAAATACTTAGGTCATAAATTTGAGTTAATACCTACTACCGTCAATCTATAAAAGCCATGACAGGTACATTTAAAATTATTGCTGGCAGTATTTTAGAAGCTAATATTTTAGGCATTTAAAGCAGGATTGACTTTTACAAACAGACAGATTTTAAGTTCCACTTATATTAAGCCCTACGTGATAACACACATTTTTAAACTCGCTGCTTCAAAGAAAAATATCAAAAATGTATTTTATGTGGTCTCCAAATAAGTATTAACTTTTAATTATAGTCAGTAAATAAGTCCAATATCCCCAAAAATGCAGAAAAGGGGACACGTAGAGCGTAAAACATTTTAAAAGAAACAACAGTGCGTACATTACAAACTCAAGAGAAATCAAGGAACACAGGTAACATGAGTCTGGTAATTCCATCTTCACTTTAGATAGAATAAAGCATACAAAATCTAGCGTAATTGCATGCAAATGTAATGTCACTTTTTTTTTAAACATTCTGTTGCATTTGACATTTGTAACATCGATCATGCTGTTGAATTCTAAAAACTACTGGCTCTTCGCATGCGCTCCAGGAAGTCAAGTTACTCATTTGTTTTCTTAACAGTAACCCCTTTATCTTACAAACACCAGATGTAGCTTGAAATAAAATCCACACTGGAGGTGATGGGGAATTGTGGGCGTGGGTTGGAGAGAAGATGGGATTGTAAAGTTTAATGATAGATAGACAGCTGATAATGTGTATTCAATGCCACAAATACATTGAACAAAATCAATCTTTATAGCTCAAAATGAAATCTATATTTTTTTTTAATTGAAAAGGCTGGAGCCTTTTACAATCATTCTAATCCTCTGTTCTGTGGATTGAATTTTACCAGTAATCAGCTAAATTCAATTTCAGAGAGTTCCTTAGATGATTTCTCTCTGAGATCTAATGAGTTATTCCCCACAGTTATCCTTAGCAACACACTTCCTAAGCTATGCTCAATACCATTACAGCACTCTGTCCTTGTGCTATTTTGCAATTGCCAGCAATGAAGGTACTTGACATAGGGACCTCCTAGGATTTCCAATGCAGCACCATATTTAATGCACCAGGATGAGTGCTGACAGTCTGGACCTGCTTTTCTCAGTTCCTATGTGCAGGAGGAAAGGGACCTGGGTCTAGATGTGCACAGTTCATTGAAGGTGACAGGGCAGGAAGAGAGAATAGTTAATAAAGCATACAGTGTTCTCAGCTTTATTAGCTGGGGCATTGAGTCCAAGAGCAGGGAGATGATGTTGAACTTGTTCAACATGCTTGTTAGACCTCAGGTAGAGTGTTGCATACAGTTCCAGGCACCACATTAGGAAAGATGTGCATACACTTGAGACTGCACAAGTGATTTACAAAAGTGATTCCAGGAACGAGAGACTCTACTTATGAGGATAGATTGAAGAAGGTGGGATTGTTCCCCCAGAGAGAAGGCAGCTGAGTGGAGACTTGAAAGAGGTCTTTAAAATCATGAGCAGGCTGGATAGAGTAGATCAGGAGAAGCTGATCCCTTTTGTAAAAGAAAATAGAATGATTGGGTGTAGATTTAAAGTGAAGTGCAAATCAACAAAGCTGATGTGAGAAGAAACATTTTTACGCAGTGAGTAGTTAGGGTATGGAATGATCTGCTTGGAAATGTGGAGGAGGCAGGTTCAATTGAGTTATTGAGGTTCAAGAGGGCATTGGGTGATTATTTGAATAGAAATGGTGTGCAGGGATATGGGGGCTAAAGCAGGAGATTGACGCTAGGTAATTGAACCAGTGCAGGCACAATGGCCTTTGGCTTCCTTCTGCACTGTGATGATTGTGTGTGTGAACAATTACTTTGGACATGACTGTGAAAGGGAAGTTATCTCCCCCTTTGTCCACAGTCCTGGTGATTAGATGATGTAGAGAAGGCAAGACACAACGCACGTCTAAGCTCTTTAGCCACAAATGCCCCTGGGGGTCACCCACCCAAAACTCCAAAGACAACATGCTCCACTTTGGTCACCAATAACACACCCACCACCCCTACAATATTTTTTGATCTACAATGCTCTATTGTCTGCCCCACTTACATGTTGTGTTACCTCTTTTGTGATTATTATCTCTTCTGCATCTCAGGAGCTGACTCCAATACTCACAGTTGAGTTCCTCAACTTCCCTATGACAGCACTGGGCAATGATAAACACCTTGACTTTCATTGGACAGAACATTCCGCACCCCACATCTGGACTCACCATGGGCCATCCCTGATGAATGTATACACCTATGACTGATATCTGCGCAGATCTCCGATTGATCTATTTCAAATTCACAAAATAATTGAATTGGATTTGCAGGACTGATTGTGGCATATTTCCTGAACTGTAGAGGTACCAACTCACTGTCCTTGATTCTTCAAACCATCAACTAATAATATCCACATTAATAGACTGATGTCAATTTTGCAATTGATTTACAGTATTGGCAGTTAGCTAGATGGCTGGCTCTCAATGTAGAATGATGGGTTCAATTCCCACACTGGTTGAGGTTACTATGAAGGACTTTCCTTCTCAAACTCCCTCTTTGCCTGATACTAGGAATGAAGGACTTTAGAGAAATTGGGCTTATTTTCCTTGGAGCAGTGAAGATTCGGAGGTGATCTTATTTTGGTGTTCAAAATTATGAACACTTTTGACATGGTAAAGAAGGATATTCTGTTTCCACTGGTTGGTATGTCAGTAACTAGGGGTCATAATTTCAAGATTTTCAACAACAGAGCTAGGAGTAAGATAAGGACAAACGTCATTGTTCAGAGAGTTGTTAGGATTTGGAAAGAACTGCCTTGGAGAGTGGTGGGGGTGGATTCCAAATGAGGTTTCAAAACAGAGCTGCATATATATTTGAAAGTGGTGAATTTAGAGGGCTATGGAGATAGGACTGGAGAATGGGGCTGGTTGGGTAGCTCTTTTGGGAGCCAGTAGAGATATAATGGACCAAATGGCCTCCTTCAGTACAGTAAAATTTTTATAATTCTATGTTTGAGTCCCACTCACAACTTGCCTTTCCATCTATTGTTTTATCTGTAGTACATTCACTATTTTCCTTTAAGTCATGAATTTATATTATAACACATTGCACTCTCAGCGCTGATCCCTAGAGAACCACATTCATTATAGGTATCCAACCTGATAAAGAATCCTTTGTTCCCATGTACCATTTCCTACCCATTAACCAATTCTCTATCCATGCCAATATACTACCTCTAATGCCATTGGCTCTTATTTCATGACACAATCTTTCGTGAGATACCTTTTCGAATACCTTCTGGAAGTTAAATACAACATATCTACTGTTTAAATAAAACAAAAATATGTGGTTGCCGGAGAACTGAAACAAACAAAACATGAATTGCTAGAGAAACTCGACAATTTTGACAACAACTGTGGAGAGAAAACTAAGTTAACATTTTGAGCCCTGCGACCCTTCTTCAGAATTGAACACAAGGGTAACGCCATATGTTGGCCCTGAGATTGGACAGATGAGAACAATCCAAATCAGAGAGACAGGCAAAGGAAAAGCTTTGAACTGCTCGTTTTAGAACATGATGATGCTGCTATCCTGGGGTTGAGCAAAAGTAACCAAGTACAAAACTAAGGAGCTTAGGTTTAAGGTGAGAGGGGAAAGTTTTAAAAGGGACCCAAGGGGCAACATTTTCACACAGAGGGTAGTGCTTGTATAGACTGAGCTGCAGAGGAAGTAGTGAAGGCTGGCAAAATTACAACGTTTAAAAGGCGTCTGATGGGTTTATGAATAGGAAGGATTTAGAAGGATATGGGTCAAATGCTGGCAAATGGGACTAGATTAAGTTAGGATGTCTGGTCAGCATGGACGAGTTGGGCTGAAGGGTCTATTTCCATGCTGTACATCGCTATGAAATTATGAGGGGAGTTTCTGCAAACTCAAAGGAGTATGTGAGGAGACAATCCTATCGCACTACAACAGAAAGAATCGAGTCACCTTAAAAAGGACCAGGAGTAACCCAGGTACAGGATGGAAAGTTGATGACTTTAACATCCAAAATTTTAACATCAGCAGAGACAAGATATACCACTCATACAATGAGATCTTTTGACAGCTCTGTGTGGATTAGAGAAAATCCATGCATACCTCTATGGGGAAAAAGAAAGTCATAGTGGAAAGTGATCATTGATTTGTTCAGCAGATCTACAAGAAAATTCTATGTAGAACACCAACAAGGCTGCAAAGGTTATACTTGAGATTTTAGAGTTAAGGCTTCACATCTAATACAAGACAGGAAAAGAAATGTTGCTTGTGACACCTGTCACCAAATGAGAAACATGATAAAATTTCTAGTTGATGGATTCTTACACCTTGTAAACATAATACCATCAAACTTGAGTCAAATTAGAGAGGAGAAAAACTAGATGGAGAGTTCTTTCAGCAAGTATCTGGGAAGGCCCTGATAAAGGGGAACAAACATAACCATCTTTAAAGGTAACATTGATTAATCAGATGTGATATCTCACTGGGAGATGGTGTTCTGCTGGCCAGATTAAGAATAATAACTCTGAAAACAATGCTGAAAGGACAAACTGTACCCACACAAGATTCAATGCTGAGAACCAGTTACCCAGCTAGAAATAAAGCAGGAACGACAAAATCATAGGAGGCTAACTGGTAAAGAAATGAGGAGAAAAAGAATGCTTTTGAGACGACACTTCAGCTGGAAAAGCAAAAAAAATCATAAGCAACTCCAGCACCATTAATAAAAATAAAGATAACCTGAGCAACATCATTACATGATGAAGCCTGAGCAACTCTTACAACACCAGGAACCAACGTCACCTGGGTAATATGCGCCATCATCAGCACGACTACTGAATCCACAAGATGGAGGCACAGCATCCCATCAGTGAAGCAATTCGGTAAATAACATATTTGAGAAAAATAAACAAATATAAAAAATGTTACTGTGTTTTGCTTCATTATAAGATGTGATTGTTCATGTTTAAATTAATCATAATATCGAAAAAGTTAATGAGTGCAACTGTCTTATTGCCAGATGATATTGATGGATGAATTATGTTTTGTCATTTTATTTGAAAATTTTCAGGAACTATATTGTTAAAGACAAGTGAATATACATGTAAAAAGCATGTATATTCTGAATGATGCATCAGACACTCCTGCACCACTGTCAGTGTACCAAGATGACAATCAATTATTCTGCACCACATGGGGACAACTATGAAACACACCTAATGAATCGTGGCTACAATTTTAGCCCTTGGACAAGGTAAGGGATAAGAAGTGTGTTGGGGATTAACATTGGGGCTGCATTCTACTTACCAGATGCACACAGTGTACATGTGCCTATGCCATTTTAAGAAACACCTATCTGGCAGTGTGAGGGCCTTACCCACCATGTAAGTGAGATTACAAGAGCTGGGATTTGAATATGTAATTTAGCTCCTGGTGATCTTTTAACCAGCAGCAGGGAGAATTGGAGCCATCCTCTGGACCTAACAAGGAATCCTTGGGCCTCTATTGCCTCAGGCTTTCTTTTGAACTCAACCCTGAATTTTTCTGATCCTTGGCAAAATCTATGTTTCTCACTCGCCAGCTCCCACTCACTAACAGTGAGTGATTAACACTAGCTTTATGTGGGTATCAGGCTGAATGCATTTTGAAGGCCCCTGAGGCAATTTGGCTCAAGCATCAAAGTGACAACCCTGGCTTGAGCCTTGTCAGTCAGTGACCAGAGTGAAAATCAGGAATATAGTTAATCACTTTTGTTTATTTAATATATCTAGATAAGTAATGCATTCATGACCTTGAACATCTGACTCATTCTGCAGAAAATACAATACCTGTGATTTCTAATGCAGCATTATTTGGTTCTGAGAATAGTGACAGATGGCACTGATATTTTGTCTATGCAAAATTAGTTCTAGCTGAAGATATTGACAGAGTATAATTTTCACTGAATAATGTGGTTTTGACGCTAGCATCTAGTGGTAAGGTAAAGAAAATATGTACAGCTATTATGATAATAACACATAGAATTTAAGCCACAAGTGACAAAAAATTCTAGTCACTGTTCTGATTTAAAAGCACAAAAATTATTGAATTAAAATCTTTGTTTATACCACCTATATATTATTGATGAACAGTTGACATAGTGGAATTCCACATTAGGTCACCATTTTATCTGTATTATCTATATTAATATTGATTATAGTTCTAATTTCATTTTTAGAGAGAGAATTGGAGTTGTTGATTAGTTAGCCGAGCTGACTAGTTTTCACGCAACATTTCCTTTCCTTTCTAGGTAACATCATCTGTGCTGTGTAACCTCTGTTGAAACGCTGACGTTTTATCCCATTCTGAATTGATATGGTCGAGTCTGTCATAGTGGGCAGTCTTGTTTCTGGTTTTGTACTGTAATGGTATGTGGATGGGGTCTATTTCTACATGTTTGTTTATTGCATCGGTGGTTGACTACAAGACTCCTACGACCTCTTAGAATACGGATAGCACACAAACCAACAGCCACATTTCGCCAGCTACCCTCAAAGACGAAAGGTCCCATACCCACATTGAGCAGGATAAATGTGATATACAAAAAGCATGCAGCAACTGTGAGAAACACTATATAGGACAAATGGGCAGCAAATTCGCCGCCAGGGTACATGAACACCAACTCACAGCAAAACGCCTCGACCAACTCTCCCTCATTTCAATACACTCCAACATAGAAGGACATCAATTTAACTGGGACAAAGGTACAGTATCAGGACAAGCAAAACAAAGACAGGCATGAGAATTCCTGGTGGCCTGGTTTTCAACTACTGATGCAATTAACAAACATGTTGAAATAGACCCAATCAATATACCAATATGGTACAAAACCAGTAACAAGACTGTCCACCATGACAGACCAGACCATGTAAATTCAGACCAGGACAGAACATCAACACTTCAACTGAGGCTACACAGCACTGACAATATCACCTAGAAGGGACATGAAAACCAGTCAGTTTGGCTAACCTACCAACAACTCCAATCACAACCAAAGCTACAGATCTTCGTTAAAACATTAAGAATACATGAATAAACTTAATCTTGCAATCTTGGGAGCAGTGAAAGACTCATATTAACTTCCTGACATGCCTCTGAACTCTGAGGAATTCTCTACACTCACACGCATCACACTCTTGCATCGAAAGTTTAAATTATCATATTTTAGCCTGCCAGATTGCCAAATCAAGTCTGACAATAACAGGATGAGATGGCAAAGTCTTCCACAGACTTGGGTTGCCTGCTGTACACTTTGGCTTTTATAAGGATTTAGTTAAAGCTTTGCCTAGTTAGGGTAAAGCCAGTTGAGGAGAGTAGCTCAATGTAATTCAGCTGGAATGCCAAAGCACCCAAGCACCACTGCAGCCATGGTATATTTCAGCATACCCTGACATTGCTACAGCCTGACCAAGAGATAGGAATTGAAAGGATAGAATGAACAACTGATTCAGCCATCCATTGGCCTATGTACTGCCAAGATAGCCCCCAGGTTCTTTTCTTCTTACTGCAAATACTTTTTGAAAACCTTTCTCTACTTTTACTCCAACAATAAGTGCAAAGAGCTCGCAAACTCTTTACTGCTAAAGTGCATCCAATCAGGTGCCTGTGCCACATCCCTGCTCTGCTAACCCACAGGGCCAAATGTCTTGTAGAGTTCCTCTCAAGCCTTGCCATGAACTAGTGTCTTTCTTTGGATTCTTACTCCTGTCTCTCTTCATTTCCTCTTCGGGCTTATCTTGTTCCTGAGACCCACCTCCTGTTGTCTCGTCTCTGTTCCCACTAAAAAGCTGAAAACCCAACTTATTATCATCATGAAGAATTATCAAATAAAAGCCAAAAGAACTGCAGATGCTGTAAATCAGGAACAAAAACAGTTGCTGGAAAAGCTCTGAGGAAGGGCCACCGGACCCGAAATGTTAACTCTGTTTTCTCCTTCACAGATGCTGTCAGACCCGCTGAGATTTTCCAGCAACTTTGTTTTTGTTCATGAAGGATTATCAACCTGAAACACTGTCCTGAATCTTCTGATCCAGGTAAAGCTCAAATGAAGTGGATGTGCAGGGAGTCGGGAAATGTGGTTGTAAGTGAGGTGAAAGAGAAGCTGAATGGGGTGTGAAGAGAGGGAGCCTTCCAAGGGAGCAAGCTTTATGAGCTTAAAATAAAGAAGGTTATTAATTCCCACATTTGACCAAATTTAAAATTAAACTTCTCACACACACACAATGATTGGCTATAAGTAAAGAAAGTACACTGACAAATCATAGTTATCTCAACCATTGGTTGATAATCTCTGGTCTAGTGCGGAGCAAGATTAATATCTTGAATGACATTGATGCTTTAATAATGACATGAAAAAAATATCAGTATAATGCTTCTCAGCTGGCTGCGAGGTTTACTGTGTTTGAATTTCAAAGTAATTGATTCACAGGGAAACTTTAACTGGGACAAGTTGCAGGAGTTAGTCTCCCTGTTGGGATCTCTAAGGTATTGCTGTTAATTACTTTGGCTATTTAAATTGCTCACAGCAAGTTTGAGGGAACTGATTAGAAATTGCTTCTAGCCAATTTTAGAAGCAGTCAACAACATGGCTCACTCATCAAGTGATTTTTGTAAGTTCAGAGTCCGTTCTAAAATAATGGATCTTGTGTTCTGGTTAACACCTTAAAATTAGAGACAGGTGATTTCTTTGCTTTTGAATGACCCATTCAATATGATAATACAGTTTTGCTTTGTTTTTAGGGAAAAGGCAATTCTCCAATCGGTCAGAGATGTTCTTTTTACCCTAGAGACAGGTGCATAGTTTTAAGGCATGAAAGTCAGGTGACCCTCAGACAGCAATCGTTTCCATCTCGTTTGGCCATTTTTAAAACATGTCATGAGGGAGTCCATTATACGCAGGTGCAGGTCATTTCAAATGCAGCCTAAGCTGATATCACAGATGGATAAATTGATCTTCAGGATTTCTATGCCATATTATTTAGTTACAGGCAGTCTTCTAAACAACTGAGTAGAGTGAATCATTTATTTGGTTACTTAGCCAAAACTCATTTTATCCCAGTGCATCCTTTTACACTTGAAGCATGAATATCTATTGAATGCAATATTCAAGATATTTACTATGAATATAGTTATATATTATGTGGGGGTCAGTTAGTTTAGCTGGCCACAGTGTGGACCAAAATCATGCCATTAAGTAGGTGCAATCCCCATTTGAGATGTGCTTGTTTAATGAGGCCATCCTCCTTGTCTTGCATCAGAGTGACACTCCTCAAGCTATGTAACTATTGCCTCTTTCTCTCTTCCCTTTGTTCACTATAGCTATTTAGCAAAAATGCTCATTGTAAATTCAAAAAAGTGAATTTCAATAGGTCGCTGTTAAAATTGATTGTGGTATGAGAAACTAAAACTCAAAACAGTAGACTCAATTCAAAAGTTGCGCAAACATTTTTGAAAGCAGTGAACACTTGTATGTAAACCTTTTGTTTACATGCCATTAACCACTGTATTTTTAAAATCTACATACAACTGGCAAAGAAACAAAAAAGTTTTGAAATGAAAATGGAAAAATATCAGAACCTAAAATTTGTCTTGCACAAAACCAGAATTGTAGCATTTGAATTATTTGGATTTGCTTGCTAAGAACAAAGTATATCTTCGCACGTGCCTGCACTGGCTTGATTTTATCTTCCAAAACAATGTCTGCAATGTTAAAATTGACTTGAAACTTTCTGGCCTTAATTGGTGAATATGGTAATCTGAGTTGCTTTCACTAACATCCAGTTCCTTGTAAATGGAAATAAATGAGAGGTACTGAAAACATAATGATGTTGACAACATGGTGACTAACTTTCTAATATTATGCAGCAGAATCAAAAAAAAATGTGGAATTTAAATCAGCCATGGACACAGCGTTATTCAAATAGCACCTTCACTATTCTACCGGGAAACAGATCGCAGAAATGGTAGCAGTTTGCAAAAGATTGCAGCTATAAAATACTAGAGGATTTCATGGGAATCATTTATTTAATTGACCGGTTAATTAAAGATAATTTCAAAAGAGATTAGTATTTTAATAATGGATACTTTTTCAGTTTTGTCTTCTCTCCTTGAGACCTTCAATGAATTCTGAAGCACGATGGACAAACACAAACTGAAATTTAACTGACAAATCTCAATCACCTGTACTTTGTCATTTGCCTAAGCTTACAATTGAAAGTTTATGTAATCAATTCTTTCACTTTATAGACTTTCCTGGGCAAGTGACGTTAGTTATTAAATTTAAAAAGAAACTGATACTAGAAAGGTTAAAGGAATAACAGATATCTTCAGCAATCATATTATTTGATCACAGAATATGTCTATGATAGTGTTTTAAGTAACATAAGCTAAAAATGCAAAGCAAGTAGTTTTTTTGTGAAAGTTACTTCAAGATTTTCCCCATTACTTTGATATGAAATCATCATCTCAGTTGAAATACTTCAGGAGTGGATAATTAGATCATTTTAAGTTGTGCTTTATGATCTCTGCGTCAGGTAATCAGTTCAAAACCATATTCATCATTCAAAAATTTGTGCTGTGTTTCCAATTTGATTCATCATAACGTATTGGTGATGTGTATTCATAGGTAATGGGTTATGAGTTCAGATTCCAAATGGACATAACGCTTTTCACCAGCTTTAAAAGTCACATTTAGAAAACAACTCATCACTGAGGTAAAAGGTACTGCAGATGCTGGAGAATCCGAGATAACAAGCATGGGGCTGGATGAACACAGCAGGTCAAGCAGCATCATAGT
>JAHRHZ010000017.1:6754029-6891435 GCA_024137785.1 Ginglymostoma cirratum | reverse complement strand
TGTAGGAAGTGGGAGGAATTGAAAGAAAAGTTGTTGAGGGTGAGGACGAGTTCGGCTAGGCGGATGAGGGTGTCGGTGGAGGGGGATTGGTCCGTTCTGCGGGACAGGAAGAAGCGGAGGGCCTTTAGGCCATCAGCATGGGGAATACAGGTATATAGGGACTGGACGTCCATAGTAAAAATGAGGTGTTGGGGACCTGGGAATTGGAAGTTCTGGAGGAGGTGGAGGGCGTGGGTGGTGTCACGGACGTAGGTAGGGAGTTCCTGGACCAAGGGGGTGAAAATGGAGTCTAGGTAGGTGGAGATGAGTTCGGTGGGGCAGGAGCAGGCGGAGACAATGGGTCGACCAGGGCATTCAGGTTTGTGGATTTTGGGGAGGAGATAGAAACGGGCGGTGCGGGGTTGGGGAACGATGAGGTTGGAGGCGGTGGGTGGGAGGTCGCCTGAGGTGATGAGGTTGTGGATGGTTTGGGAGATGATGGTTTGGTGCTCGGGGGTGGGGTCATGATTCAGGGGGCGGTAGGAGGAGGTGTCAGAGAGTTGGCGCCTGGCCTCAGCAATGTAGAGGTCAGTGCGCCATACTACGACTGCCCCTCCCTTGTCTGCGGGTTTTATGGTGAGGTTGGGATTGGAGCGGAGGGAGTGGAGGGCTGCACGTTCTGCGGGGGAGAGGTTGGAGTGTTTAAGAGGGGTGGAGAGGTTGAGACGATTGATGTCTCGACGGCAGTTGGAGATGAAGAGGTCGAGGGAGGGTAGGAGGCCTTGGGGTGGTGTCCAGGAGGAGGGCTTGTGTTGGAGGCGGGAGAAGGGGTCAGTAGAGGGAGGGTTAGATTCCCGGTTGGAGAAGTAAGCGTGGAGGCGGAGGCGGCGGAAAAACTGCTCAATATCCAAGCGTGAGCGGTATTCGTTGATATGTGGGTGGAGGGGGACAAAGGTGAGCCCTTTACTGAGGACTGACCGTTCGTCCTCAGTGAGGGGGAGGTCTGGGGGGATGGTGAAGACCCGGCAGGGCTCAGTGCTGCTGTCTCCTCTGGAGCTGCTGGCTGTGGAGGCTGTGGGCGGAGTTACGTCTGCGTCGGCTGTGGGCAGAGTTACGTCTGCGTCGGGCGTTGTGTCTGCTTCGGTGGTGGGCGGAGCGCCATGGGTACCCGCATGGGTCCAAGCTATGCCTGCCTCTTCGTAGGTTATGTGGAACAATCCCTCTTCCGTACCTACACTGGCCCTAAACCCCACCTCTTCCTCCGTTACATTGATGACTGCATCGGCGCCGCCTCGTGCTCCCACGAGGAGCTCGAACAGTTCATCCAATTCACCAACACTTTCCACCCCAACCTGAAGTTCACCTGGACCATCTCTAACACTTCTCTCTCCTTCCTGGACCTCTCTGTCTCCATCTCGGGCAACCACCTAGAGACAGATGTCCATTTCAAGCCCACTGACTCCCACAGCTACCTGGAATACACCTCCTCCCACCCACCCTCCTGCAAAAATGCCATCCCCTATTCCCAATTCCTTCGCCTCCGCCGCATCTGTTCCCAGGATGAGACTTTCCAATCCCGCACATCTCAAATGTCCTCATTCTTCAAGGACCGCAACTTCCCCCCTACAGTGGTCGAGAACGCCCTCGACCGTGTCTCCCGCATTTCCCGGAACACATCCCTCACGCCCCGTCCCCGCAACAATAATCAAAAAAGAATCCCCCTCGTCCTCACATACCACCCCACCAACCTCCGGATCCAACGCATCATCCTCCGACACTTCCGCCATCTACAGTCAGACCCCACCACCAAAGACATCTTTCCCTCCCCACCCTTATCTGCCTTCCGGAGGGACCACTCCCTCCGCGACTCCCTTGTCCGCGCCACACTCCCCTCCAGCCCCACCACACCCGGCACTTTTCCTTGTAACCGCAGGAAGTGCTACACCTGCCCCCACACCTCCTCCCTCACCCCAATCCCAGGCCCCAAGAAGACATTCCACATCAGGCAGAGGTTCACCTGCACATCTGCCAATGTGGTATACTGCATCCGCTGTACCCGTTGTGGCTTCCTCTACATCGGGGAAACCAAGCGGAGGCTTGGGGACCGCTTTGCAGAACACCTGCGCTCAGTTCGCAACAAACAACTGCACCTCCCAGTCGCGAACCATTTCAACTCCCCGTCCCATTCCTCAGATGACATGTCCATCCTTGGCCTCCGACAATGCCACAGTGATGCCACTCGAAGGCTGCAGGAACAGCAAATCATATTCAGCCTGGGAACCCTGCAGCCCAATGGCATCAATGTGGATTTCGCAAGTTTCAAAATCTCCCCTCCCCCAACCGCATCCCAAAACCAGCCCAGCTCATCTCCACCTCCCTAACCTGTTTTTCCTCTCACCTCAAGCCACACCCCCATCTCCTATCTACTAACATCATCCCGCCCCCTTGACCTGTCCGTCCTCCCTGGACTGACCTATCTCCTCCCTACCCCCCTACCTACACTCACCTTTACTGGCTCCATCCCCGCCTCTTCGACTTGTCTGCCTCCTCTCCACCTATCCTCTCCTCTATCCATCCTCTATCCGCCTCCCCCTCTCTCCCTATTTATTTCAGAACCCTCTTCCGCTCCCCCATTTCTGATGAAGGGTTTAGGCCCGAAACGTCAAGTTTTCCTGCTCCTATGATGCTGCTTGACCTGCTGTGTTCATCCAGCCCCATGCTTGTTAACTCATCACTGAGGCTTTGTTTATGAATTGTAGTCTGCTGATTTGAGTGTTATTTTTAGCTGTTGATCAATATTATACTTCCAGTACCATCACATTGAAATATGTCTTTCTAGATTAATTCAAAAAGGCTGAAGGGAAGCAGAGAGTTTGAACACAGAGCTTTAATAAAGGCTTGTAGCTGACTGAATGTGCAAAAGAGCAGATTCTTATGATATGGCGTCATTCTGTGATGACATTCATGTTAGCATAAACATATAGTTAAATGATTATATTTAACATACTAACAAATACACTTTTATCAAACATTCAGTAGGAGATGTTACCTCCATCACATTCTGATTCATCCTTCAACCACTTCCATTACCTCCTCCCTGTTCCATGTCACTTTTCTATTCAAGTGCAGCAAATTGAAAATCTGTTCTTTAGCGTGTGCCTATTCATCTTCCAGAAAACGTTAACACCCCTTGCAGGCAAAACAATGATTCGTTTGCATGGTATCTCTCTAAAATATCTGCATACTACGTGCATGTCAGACAATGTGGCCTCGACACAGGAAAGACCACATGTTGTTAGGGTGATCATTATGGAGAACATCTCCTTCCAGACCACAAATGCGATCTTGAACTTCTGGCTACCTGTCATTTTAATTTTTTCCACCAGTCCCACTTGAGCTTCAAGTCCCGGATCTCCTACATTGTTTAATAAACTTAAATTAAAACTCAAGAAACAACAGGATACCTTTAAATCAGACATCGTAAAGACTTTTGGACTCAATACTGAATTGAAAACTTTCAGATCATAAACACGTATCAGTTTTTTTGAATATCAGCTAAACTGCCCTTCCTATAATATTTTACATCTCCTCTCGACCAAATTTTAGTTTCCTTATTGACCTATTGCATATCCTTTTGCTTTCAACCAGTATTCCTTTCATTCTTTAAACTGCCCTGTCTTCCACTTATCATAAACTTTCGCTTTTGTTCTTTCCTCCTCTCCCTTGACCCTACCTTCCCACCACACTTTTCTCTGTCTTTCTATTTGCTCAAAATCTGTTGTATCTTTAACAGTTTCACATTCTAGTGAACCATCATCAACATGAAACATCAATTCTGTTTATTTCTTCACAGGTGCTACCTTATTTCTGTGCATGCTCAGAATGACGTGTTTTACTGTGTATCAAACAATATATAGTGAACATTACAAAATTCTCGGACTTATGAGATAATCACCTGATTAGACCTGATGCAATAAATACAAGGAGAATGTTCAAGCACCTTATACAAATTTGCTGAAGTCTACTTGAGATGACAGCCCTTACTTCTTAGTAAAGGTGTGTGGAGTGATTGTGAAATATCGACTGGTATGACATGAGCTGACATGTTTGATGTATACCGATGAATAGATGTGTCACTGGGGAAGCAAACAGTGTACACTCCACTATTCATTTTCTAGATTCCTTGCATTACTGGGTAACAATAATACAACTACTCAAGGTTCGAGCATATGTAAAATTAAGGCTTATATCGTAATCAAAGGCAAATTTATTCGAAGAGTGGGAAAAGCCACAGATTGCTCACATTGCAGTGATCTTTGATCAAAGACGCAGATGTATAATGAATGTTGCTTTTTCAGTTGCAAATGTTAAAAGTTAGCATAACAAATGATTTTACTTTTGCAAATCCTTCGTCTTTACAAAGTGTAAGTGAATCTGTAGTAGAACACTCATTTGTATCTTTATTAACAAAGTAGTGTTGCCCTTGGGTATAATCTTCTCTCTGCCATGGAACAGTTACGATTTTATTCCTGATTGCTGGTGATAGGGCCAATTCACTCCTGTAACTTGGTTCATTTTACCACAAAGAAAGATAATTGAGCTATTACTTCTTCCTATTGCGTTGTCTTTCTATTCCTTCTATTATAAATTGAAATGAAGTTTGACATACAATTATCATGGTCAGTGGGGAATTAGTTTACGTTCTACAGATATGAGTCCAATTGTTCTGCTGAAAACTTCAAAGTCTGACCTACTAACAATAATTCACAATAGAATAGGTCAAAATGAAATTCAAAATTTTGCTGCATGTTTAACAATCTCAGAAAGATAAAGTTAAACCTTTACACATGAACATTTATTTTGCAATTACATATTTTTGAAATAACTATATAACAAATATCTTGCCACAAGCAAGTAGCTATTTTAACAAGAATAAGCCTGGCTCTTCAAATCAGGGAATTTCTGACTCTGATTAGACAAAAAAAAATTCTACCCTGATTTTTCTGAGTGACCCTCCAATGGATGATACATCAAAACCAATTCAGTGCAGCAAACTTTGGAAGTGCAGTGCAGATTAGCCTTGCTAAAACTAGGTTCTCTTTTCTGGCTGAGATAGTAGGAACTGCCGATGCTGGAGAATCTGAGACAACAAGGTGTAAAGCTGGATGAAAGCAGCGGGCCAAGCAACATCAGAGGAGCAGGAAAACTGACGTTTCGGGTCTAGACTCTTCCTCAGAAATGGGGGAGGGGAAGGGGATTCTGAAATAAATAGGGAGAGAGGGGGAGGCAGATAGAAGATCGATAAAAGAGAAGATAGGTGGAGAGGAGACAGACAGGTCAAGTGGGTGGAGTTGGAGCCAGCAAAGGTGAGTGTAGGTGGGGAGTTAGGGAGGGGATAGGTCGGTCCAGGGAGGACGGACAGGTCAGGGGGGCGGGATGAGACTAGTAGGTAGGAGATAGGGGTGGGGCTTGAGGTGGGAGGAGTGGATAGGTGGGAGGACAGGTTAGGGAGGCAGGTACGAACTGGGCTGGTTTTGGGATGCAGTCGGGGGTGGGGAGATTTTGAAGCTTGTGAAGTCCATATTGATACCATTAGGCTGCAGGGTTCTGCTGTGGCCTGCTGTGTTCATCCAGCTCTGCACTTTTTTGTGTCTTTTCTGGCTGCCGTGGTGCACCAGTAGGTAGGGAATTTAAACGTCACAAGCCTCGAGGTTGTTGACTTTCTCGCCAAGCTGGCTTGTTTTTATTCAGAAGTTTCATCACCATGCTAAGTGACATCATCAGTGGAGCCTCCAATGAAGTGATGTTATTCTACTCCGATTTGAATTTATACTGTCTGGTCCATTGTGGTGACTTCTGTCATTTCTGATTATGATCTGTATGAGTTTATACATGGGGTCCAATTCTATATGTTTGTTGATTGAAGTATGGGTAAAGAACCATGCTTCTAGGAATTCCTGTGCATGTCTATGTTTGGCTTGGGCTACTATGATTATCTTGTTCCAGTTAAACTAATGGCCTTCATTGTCTGAGTGTGCTGATATTAAGGAGAATTCATCGTGCTGTTTTGCTGCTGTCTGATGTTCGTGTATTCTGATGGCTAGTTTCCTTCCTGTTTGTCCGATGTAATGTTTGTGGCAGTCATTGCATGGTTTTTGTAAACCACACTGGTTCTGCATGTTGTGGGAATAGGGTCTTTAATCCTTGTAAGTGTTTGCTGTAGAGTGTCTGTGGGCTTCTGGGCTACCATCATTCCTCGTCTCATTGGAGGCTCCACTGATGATGTCACCTAGCATGGTGATGAAACATCTGAACAAAAACAAGCCAGCTCGGCAAGCAAGTCATCAACCTCACCCACAACCCGAGCTACAGATCTTTGCCAACACCTTGTCACAAACCTTGTCTGAAAAGCTATCAAAAGAAAGTAAATGTGTAAAGGTGTTGGGTGGCTAAGAGGGTAGTGTGGGTGAAGTTAGTAAGTAAGGGGACAGAGTGACTGTGGATAGAGTGGTCGAGTTTCAGGTGGGTAAGTGAGGAGGTAGATGAAGTGGGCAAGGGGGTCATGGGTAGAGGGATTGTCATGTCAAGTCATGTTGGTGGTAGTTCGTTGTTTCAGGGGCAGGCAGGAGATTGGGAGGGTAGTTAGGTCCCGGGGTTGGGTCAGATAAAGCTGGATTGAGGGTGTAGTCGGTCAGCATGAAGTCAGGGGACATGAGGCTAGCCAGGTTGTGGAAGCTTTGTGTAATGGGAAGAGTAGTGCAAAGTCAGGGAATTGTTAGAAGGGGCTAGTCGAGTTATCAAGAGGCTGATGGGAGTGGGGGAGTGGGGTTTTGGGTTTGAGAGTGACTGGGGGCCAATTGCATAAATACTCAGGACTTAGATTAAGAGATATAGAAACGTAGAAGATAGAAACAGGAGGAGGCCATTCAACACAATCATGTCTGATCGTCCAACTCAATAGTCTAATACTGCTTTCTCCACATAACCTTTGATCCGATTCGCCTAACATGCTAGATCTAGTCACTTCTTGAATACATTCAATGTTTTGGCATCAACTACTTCCTGTGGTAATGAATTCCACAGGCTTGCTATTCTTTGGGTGAAGAAATGTCTCCTCATCTCTGCCCGAAATAGTCTACACTTGCGACCCCTGATTCTGGACACACCCACCTTCAGGAACATCCTCCCTGCATCTACACTGTCCAGTCCTGTTAGAATTTTATCACTCATTTGAACTCTAGCGAAAACAATTCCAACCTAATCAGTCAATCTCTCCTCATACGTCATCCCGGAACCAGCCTGGTAAATCTTCGCTGCACTCCCTTGAGAGCAAGCGCATCGTTCCTCAGAAAAGCAGACTAAAACTGCACACAATATTCTAGGTGAGGCCTCACCAAGGCTCTGTATAACTGCAACAACACATCCCTGCTCCTGTACTCAGAACCCCTCGCAATGAAGGCCAACATACCGTTTACCTCTTTACTGCCTGCTGTACCTACATGCTTCAGCGATTGGTACGCAAGGACACCCAGGACCCATTGCACACTCCTCTTTCCCAATTTACAGCCATTCAGGTAGTAATCTGCCTTCTTGTATTTGCTTCCAAAGTGAATAACCTCACATTTATCCAAATTATACTGCAAATACCGTTGATTTGCCCACTCACCCAACCTGTCCAGATCACACTGAAGGATCTCTGCATCTTCATCACAGTTCACCCTCCCTCCCAACTTGGTATCATCTGCAAATGTGGAGATGTTAAATTTTGTTTCCTCATCAAAATCTTTAGTATATATATATTATGAATAGCTGGGGTCCCAGTGCCGATCCCTGTGGCACCTACTAGTTACTGCCTGCCAATCTGAAAATATATCTAACATATCTTGGATAGCTATCCAGGTAAATCAGAACTGTCCATACTCTCCAAATTCAGCTCAAATTTGAGACTTTTTTCAGAAGGTCAAAGGGAACATGGGAATAATGTATTACAAGTTCGAATTTCCCAGCTAATTCCCATAGTGTGTTCTAAGAGGACATGTAGTACACCTTGCAGGGTAAGTCTGGTTCTCCAATCATTTGGAGATTTGGGACACAATAACCTGGCTGGTGTCTTGTAGTTCAGTCTGAGAGAGAATCAGTCTCCCAGAGATAGCTCAGGTTAACCTGGTTGCTCAAATGGGGACATTGTTTATTACCATATTGAACAAAAAAAGAACAGTATAGCACAGGAATGTGCCCTTTGGCCCATCAAGTCTGCGTCAGCACTTGAGGCCTTTCTAAACTAAAAACTCCTGAAGAAAAAATATGTAAACTGTTGCTTAAAAAGTGAAGTATTTTGACTCATAATGTACAATTTAACAAGATTATGCATCCCAAAGTCAATAAGACTGTTCAGTCAAAACAAAACCAAATTAGTTCTTGCCAGGTAAATTCAGTAAAAGTCAATTAAGATCAGCAATTCCAATGTACAAATCAACAGGGTTACTAATGGCACAATGGTGCCAATCAGAAATAATTGATTGTTTTTATCGCAAATTGCATGCAGAAGCAGTTTGGTAATCACAACCATTTCAGCAGATTTTATGTTAGAATAGGGGGCTAAGAACTAATTAGAGTACAATGTGCTGTTCAAGTCTAATCAGTTTGGATCCCCAAATCAGCATAAAATATGCTAAGGCTTCAACTGTTATTATTAGGAGATGATGTTCATTTTAGAAATATGAGATTTCAACCACATTTTATATATGTTCTTTATCATAATTTATTTTGTTTAATCTACTTGACATAAAATAAGAAAATGAAAAGCTAAAAGAAGCAATTTGAATTAAAAGGCTGAATTAGAATTACTGTCAACATTTTTTTTATTTTGTTTGAAGTGTGAAGCAGTTTTATTCCAAAATAATTTATGATCTTGTGTCACTCAAGTTGAGGTGAACAACCTTTAGTTGAATTCAAACTAGTGATCTGTTCTTTCAGTCCTAATGGAAAGAGTATATTTAGCATGTAATTTCTCCATAAAGATCAGTTATGAAACTACACCTTGGATTATCACTGTTTTCTGCTGTATTCTTGGAAACTTGAGTAAACAATGAGTTACTGGTGCTGTGAATTCCTGTGTGGTTACCATTTAAATTCACAATATTATCAAGGTACTAATTTATGGCAAGCAAACGTCTAACGTATTAACACACTGACATAGTCTATATTGTATAAGAACATAAAAAGTCCATTCAGTACCATAAGCTGCCCAGCTTCAACAAGATGTTCAACTCCTCTTTCATACTGGTCATCACAGCCCTCAAATCTCTGTTATTTGAAAAATGTATCTACCTTCTTTTCCATTACTTCTCAAGATCTAGGTTCCACAACTCTCTAGGATAGAAAATTCCAGAAACTAACCACCCTCTGGGAGGAAATATTCTTGCGCATTGCAGTTTTAAATGAGTCCCCTCTTCTCCTGTAAATCATAGATCATAAATCTCTACAGAGTGCAAACAGCCCCTTCAGCCCAACAAGTCCACACCAACCCTCGATGCTTCCCACCCAGACCCATTACCTCGGTAACTCACGTAATCTACAGGTCCCTGAACACAATGGGCAATTTAATATGGCCAATTCACCTCGCCTGCACATCTTTGGACTATGGGAGGAAAGCAGAGCACCCAGAGGAAACCAATGCAGACATGAAGAGAATATGCAAACTCCACACAGACAGTCACCCAAGGGTGGGATTGAACTCGGGTTCCTGGTGCTGTGAGGTAGCAGTGCTGACCACTGAGGCACCCTGCCGCCCCAAAGATTTCTACTTATTTGAGAATCTTCATTAGTGCAAACATCACAATATCTAATCTGTCAAAACCTCTCAAACGTCCTATGTTTCAATAAGATCACTCAACATTCCTCTAAACTGTAATGAATAATGGCCTAACGTGGTCAGTCAGCATCCAAGAAGCAGGGAAGTCAACATTTCAGGCCAGGACTGTTTGTCCTGATGAAGGATTTTAACCTAAAACATGGACTTTTCTGCTCTTTGGCTGCTGTCTGACTGGCTATGCTTTCCCAGCTCCACATTTATTGACTCTAGCTTCTAGCATCTGCCAGCTTTACTGTCTCCAAGTCACTGAAAACAAAACTGTGAAGTGTCTTCTAAGGATGCCCACCTAGAAGAAGTTTTCCTCCTCCCGCCGAAGAGAGCTCAGTGAGTCTCTGTCCCCTATCCCCGGTTATCTCCCCTATCCTGAAGCTGTTCAACAACACTCTGAAGCAATTCCACTACCACAGCCATGTTTCCTTCCTCAGTGCCTGTCTATGCAGCTGGCTTATCCCTATGGGCTCCCAGTAATGTTCAGACCATCACAATTTGGACCCAACCATGACAACTGTTATCTGCAGCACCTCCAGGGCCTCCAGAAATGGTTATCCCTGTGGATTCTCAGCTCCACACTCGCAGCCATGTGTTAACATCTTCTCTTCCTACAGTCAGCCCAACCCCCGCTCAGAGCTTCTCTTTTCCAGACCTGCCGGGGACTTCTACTGTTCTTTGTCCTTAGGAGGAAAGGTTTTGGCCTGAAACATTGACTTTCCTGCTCCTCGGATGCTGTCTGACCAGCTGTGCTTTTCCAACTCCACATTTACTGATTCTAGCTTCCAGCATCTACAGTCCTTAGTGTCTCAAAGACCTAACTCGTTTAGCCACTCTTGGTAGGTTAACTGCTTCATCCCAGAAATCCCCCTTTTGACCTGCTTCCAACACCAATGTAACCTTTCTTAATTATGATCAAGGCCTCCACTATCTCTGCAGCCATTCCCTTTAGATTCGTTGAATGCAGGCAAGTCCTTAATATATATTAGAGTCCTGATAACTTGTTTGCATTTAGACCCATTAGTTTGTCAGATACGTTTGTCCATTGTGACAGATTTGTAACAATTCTTTCTTCTCATTAATAACTTGTACATTTGTTGTCATTGGGATGTTTATAGTGTCCTCTATGAAGACTGATACAAAATTTTGTTTTAAATTATCGATCATTTCGCTGTTCACCATTATTAACTCCCTGGTTGCATCCTTTGAGTGTCTCACCTTTCATATTATATACTTTAGAAATTCTTGTTGTTTGGTTTCATATTTTTTGCCAAATTTCATAATCATTTTCCCCTTTTTCTAAGATTTTTAGTCGTCCACTACTGCATCTTAAAATAACTCCCAATCCTTTGTCTTACCAATAGTTTTAACACTTTGTATAACTTAACTTTTAATAACCATAAGTGGTTCCTTCTTACCACTGAAATCTTCTTTTGAGAGGAATTTGATTTTGCTGATTGCTATGAAATGTCTGCTTAACTGTCTGCCTCTGTTCATCCACTGAGTTTCCCCTTCCCCTTGGCCTATTTTCCCAGCCTACTCTGGACAACTCTTTCTTCACACCTCTAATGTATATTGATGATACTATGTTTGTTCTGCCCTGAACTGAATTTGAAATTCTATCATGTGATTGGCACCCACTTAGCTGTGAGATCTCTGATTGATTCTATCTCATTACAAATTGCCACCCCTACAATAACATGTTCCAACGTAAGTTCTGTAATTTATTGCTCTAAGAAATAATCTATGATGGATTTTACAAATTTGCCCTCCATGTTATCCTTGCCTGTCTGATTTGTCTAGTCAATACACAGGTTAAAATCACCAATGACAATTGTAGATCCCTTCTTACAGATTTCCATTATTCCCAATTATTAGTATGCCCTATAGTGAGGCAATTCTTCAGGGGCTGACAGTGAGGGAAAATGTAGCAGGAAGTATTTACATTGGTAGAGCATGAAGCTATTCGAGAGGCAGATAGAGAAGCAGAGATAGATCAAGTGCGAGGTATTGGAGAGAATGTCGTTGGAGGGCAGGGGTTGACACAATGAACCTTACTACCTCAGTCTAATGTCCCCCTCTGCTAGTGCTGAGGCGGAGGACATCACATCACTGCACCATCCTGCTACCGGGACCTCCGGGTCACCAATCACCATATGGAGTAATTTCTCTTACCTGCCACGTCTGGGACAAAAGTCAGGAACTATGCAGTGCAACTCTGGACTAACAGTCCTTGTCCAAGTGATCAATGACTTTTTAAAGATGGAGCTGCCACAAGGGTGGTCAGTAAATTTTGTGATACGTCAACAGTGGTGAGATGTTCTGGGAATGGAGGGTGATAGGGTGGGACTTGGGGTTTACTCGATAGTTCTGAGGGAATCTGGTAAGAAACAGTAAGAAAACTTGCTGGAACCCATGACAAGATACCCTCAACAAAACTTGATAAAACTGACATTTAGCTAAACAAATCTTTTTTGTTTCTCTCTACCACACTGGACACAGCAGGGAATGTAGATCCACAACTTAAAGGAAGTTGGTGGCAGTAAATATCCCTTTTACCAAAACCCCAGCCTGTTCCCACTACAAGAAGAGAAGTTGTGTGGCCAAGAAGGCAACAGCCTAAACAACTAGGCCTAACATAAAATTGACTAAACAGTTTCTGCAAGCAAGGCCTGATGGAATGCAAAGAGGCCCAGGTTATCACAGGTCAAAAGCAAACAAGGATCAGCACAGATCTGTCTTGCATATCGAACAAATGTCCTTGACCTCAACAATGGGAGAGTCATCATGATCCAAAAATCATTAGGAAATCCTCGACCAAAATAATAGGGAGAGACATTATATCTGTGTATTCCCCAGTTTCAACCAAACCCCTTGGCAACATGGAGCAAACGTAACTTGGAAAGGGTGGGTATACCTGGGATGACCTAGCCTAACCTCATTTGGTGCTATGACCCCTGCCCCGTAACCCCATTGGCTGAAGCCACAGAACGTTCTGGAAGGGCTCAGAGAGCCGGATAAAAAGGAATACTTGGCAGCCATTCCCTCAGCAAAGAGTCAGCTAGTGAAGACTCTGTGCAAGATCCACCTTTGGATCAAGAAAACCGAGTGCCCTGTTGAAGGAGCTTAGTGAATTGGATCCAGCAGCCCAATGATGTTGTGAAAAGTTAACTTACTTTTTATAAGAGTTGTTTCTTTAACTTGTGAGTACTTTAATAATACTAAGTTTGGACTACAGTCCTTTGTTTGTTGCATATGGCAGGAGCACCTGGGTAAATGCATTTTGAGTAATAAACTGGTCAAAGTGTCTGTATAGAATACCTCCCAGGCAACAGTGGTGAGGGATTGTCATACAGCATGGTGCCAGCAATGGGTATCACTCCATGTTACTATAGTTTCAATTTAGACAATTGAGCAGAGGCAAAATGTGTATGGCAATGTGAAGACGCAATCTCATTCTTTTCTGAAGCCACTGTACAATCACTATACTTGATCTCATTGATCCTTGCATGGTCCCTGTTTCCTGGTTTATCAAGGCATGGGATGTAGGGGATGTGAAAGATGATATTTCAATGTCTTTCCAATGGAATCAAAGACAATTTCTTCTTGCATGCCTTTCATTCAGAAATCCTGTAAATATAATGTCATGTATTGTTTTGGATGTGCCACCCCATTGAACATTAAGTTAAAGTTCATGTTGCTGTCTCCTTTGTCCCTTCTGCTTTTCTTCATCTGCTTGCTCAAGTAAGTTGAGGGTACATTTGATAAGCTACGGCTTCCTTGTGTGGATGAATTTACAGCATTGGGGAATATTTAAATATTAGATACATGCAGCATCTCAGTAAATTACTTAAAGCTATGTCCATTACAGATACCTGCATGCTGGCTTCTACAGTTTATGAAACACAAATTTATGTTACTAGATTAGGAGCACTATTAATTTTGTTGTGACATCATGCGTGACTTGCATTTGATCATGGTCAATATTGATTATGGTAAGTTAATGCATTAGGTAGAAAAAAATCCCATTCCCCACATACACAAAGCATATTTTTTCATCATTAGTTGTTCAATTGCTAATTAATACATAACAACGAAATGATCTGCTGGCACGAAGGTTTCATCCAGAGGCTTGTGCAATTTACCATTCATAATAATTACATGTACCCTTACTCCAGTCAATTGATGCAAAAAGATGAAACCAAGCTAGCTAGAGACAAATAAAGGAAGGTTTTATTGGTACAAAATGTAATTTATAATCTTCAGGGTTATTGATTACATGGTGACTAAAAGACTAATGAAGCAAGCAAAAGGACAGTATGTTATACAGATTTAGTAATTACATCCCAAAGTGGTGTCAAGGAACTGCAGAGCCAGGCTTCTATCTTTATGTGTCGAATGCTAACAATGCTGTAAATGTTTGGCTTTTAACTTTCAATTGCTAAAGCATACATGGAAGAATGCTCCAATATACTTTTTGTTCATTGTATACAATTTGATGAAGCATGCATCAATCTCAGTCCAATGTTTCCTCACCCCTAGAACCATGTTTCCTCATGTTCCAAGAGCAAGGCCATTGGTACCAGGCAATTCTGAAATGCATATTAATGCAGTATTTAGTTTAAATTCCATTCAAGCAGTCCTTCTAATGGATACAGTGGTCATACAACAAACACTGCTCCCATGAGCACTTTATTAAAGGGCAGGCAGTTCTGTCTACAATCCTAACGGCACTTACATTTTACTTTATTATCAGTATATCCATGAGTAGATGCCTTCCTACTAATAGAAGGCTGACATTAATACAAAAGGAATACTTTCAAGGCTACAAATAGTTTAGCCTTTTTTTATCTGTATGGACGCCATGATTCGCAACCTGCGTGCATTAATTCCAGTGGAGATGGGGAGAATGTAATTTTGCGGCTTTCACCCCACTGTTTATAACCTGGGGCTGAGTGGATCAGGAGCAAAGTAGCGCTGAGCTGAAAGCGCATGGTACAGATTGCTGTATCTCCTTAGAAGTTCCCTTCTTATTAAAGCAAAGCTGCTGTAATGTACTAGAAGTGGCTGGCAAATAATTTTGCAGGACTGAAGTCTAGACCAAGGTTCAGTCAGCAAATGAGAGACCTTCCCAATTCAGTGAGAGGCTCTGGCCGTTCAATTGGCCTGGAGAGACTGTCACCAGTGTCACCATCCGAGGAATGTAGCTGGAAGGACAGATAATCAAGCAGTTTGGCACTACAACCTTCCTTTCCACGACATCAGGAATTAAAAGCTAGATGAGTAGGCAAATGGTTGATCTTTCTGACTCTCTGCTAATTAAGGCCCTTAACTGGTCAATGGTGTGATAAACTCGTGTAGCAGTCTATCAGCTTGAGGCTTGTCTGGGTGCCGGTGTTGGTGGGATTGGGAGATTTATTTCTCAACCTGTGCTAATTTGTGTAAAACTGAGGGTCGTCTCACAGACCACTATGGGTGTCATCCTCTTTCCCTTGTTTATGATCACTCAACCCTGTTTCCCAATGGCTCCTAACCACAGAAGCCATCCAGCCAACCCCATCCCAAACAATAATAATTCATCAGCTGCCTATTTGATCCTGGTGAGCTTTCTGAACAAGGTAAGCTGCAGATTCCTCTCCATTCAACCTTTCCATTTTCAGACTCAGTCCAAAAATTCCACCTTTTGTTCCTTCAGCAGGATACAAGAGGCAGTCAAGAACTTGGAAGCATGTAGCCATGGAGATGAATGCATCACCTGAGAATATGATAACAGTGACAAGGAAAATTTCATGACTTCACACATCCTGGTGAATTAATACATCTTCTTATCACAGGTCACACCCCCTCCAAATTTTCTCCAAACCCTCATTCTGAAATGTGAGGTCGCTCACTGTTGTCTTCCCAAAGTTTTTGGGCTGTGTTTTGAAGGATTTTCCTGACTTTTTTGGATTTTGAAAGGATCATTGCTTGAGGTCAAACAGGGAGATCAGAGGAGTTTGCAGCTAAGATGTTGGATTTATGAGGGTTGTTGTTGTCGTCGTCCCCTTAGCCTGCAACATGGCAGGGACATAAAGCACAGTTAGCTGAGAGGGAATTGACAATGTGGAAGGAAAAGGAGGTAAATCAGGGGTCTCTACAAGAGGCCTAATGTGCCAAGGGTTTTCACGGAGCCCTGCTCTGTCCTCCACACACAAAAAACAGTTACTGAATTGTCACCTCATTAATTGTCCTAGAGCCACACAGCAGTGAATGGATGGGGCTGTCGGTGCCATTGAAGTCTCTATCACTTCCAACAGTTAATTAAATACATCTTTCCAGGAGCTATAGTCAACATTTCCCAGTTCACCACCAGTGCATTGCGGAGGTAACAGATGGTCTCTGTGCTGAGACAAGGTCATTTCATCAACTCTCCCCTTGCAGGGCAATTGGGGCAAATAACTTTGCTGGGTTAGCAGGATTCCCAATTCCCATAGACCATATGGATGTAAATTGTTATAGGTCCACAAACCAACACAAAGAGTTACAGGAGCCATACACACCACTGTTAACTACCAACATGCAATGAATATCCATGCAGCAATCTCTTCAGACTGAGATAAACAGCCAATCATTCTGATGTAAACGTCAGTATCTGAGAATAATGCAAACTTGCTGACACTGTTTTTATGCCACATGACTATGTATGTTACTCACAATATTTTCACTTTGGGTTCCAACTGTGATGCTATATCTGTAAGCACTGAAAACCATCACAGTACTAAGAAATCATTCAACAACAATAATGCGCCATTGGGTTCGGTTGTCCGCTCAGCACTAAAGACATTGTGATCACACAGCTTTATAGCCTTTCTTTGCTTCTACTTATCTCTGCAAATCAATTATGTGTAAGTATTGATTCTGACACAGTTTCATTTAAGGATGAAGAATGAATGTTTGCCCCAAGGTGACTGATTTATCATAGGACCCAATCAAGCAAATGGCATTATAGCAGGCACCATGAAAGGAAAATATTGAAATTTAAATGAGACATGTATTATAAGCTGGAAACTTCAGTGTAAAATTTCTACAAAGGCGTCAGTTTTTTTTTAGTAACACTGGTCATATGCCTCAGTAATTTCAAAAGGGAAAAGAATAATACATTGACATATGGTAGCATAAATGTACTGATGGCAACTTGTGTTTATCTGTTAGCATTTGAAAGGCAAATGCAGTACTTTACAGCTCTCTACATGGGTTGTGGTGGTAAATGTTTAATTATAACACATAAAAGTAAAAGCACAGAGGCAGCATTGAAGCATTTAGTAGAATAAAACAAAACCTATAAGCTTGATCAGAATTATGAGTACTTGTCTTCATGGAGGTATATTTTGTAAACGCTTTCAAGTGAATGCTTAAACAAAGGAGACTATGATGGGATGGGGGAGGAGTTAGCTAAGGTAGAATGGGAGCAAAAACTTTATGGTGGGTCAATTGAGGAACAGTGGAGGACTTTCAAAATGACATTTCAGTGCCCAACAGAAGTATATTCCAGTGATAAGGAAGAACTGTTGGAAAGGAAATAGTCAGCCGTGGGTGTCTAAGGAAATAAAAGAAAGTATCAGATTGAAAAAAAAAATTCAAAAAAGCAAAGATTAGTGGGAAACTAGTAGGCTGGGAAATCTTTAAAGGCCAACAGAAAGCCACAAAGAAACTTATGAAGAAAAGTAAGATAGATTATGAGAGTAAACTAGCTCAGAATATAAAACAGGCAGCAAAAGTTTCTATAAATATGTAAATCGTAAGAGTGGCAAAGGTAAACATTGGTCCTTTTGAGGATGAGAGAAGGCCAATTTAATAACTGGGAATGAGGAAATAGCCGAGACACTAAACAATTCTTTTGTGTCGGTCTTCACCGTGGAAGACACAAATAACATGCTGAAAACTGATGGCAAGAAGGTTATAGCAGGTGAGGACCTAGAAACTATCATTATCACTAAGGAGGCAGTGCTGGACAAGCTAATGGGGCGAAAGGTAGACAAGTCTCCTGGCCCTGATGAAATGCATCCCAGGATACGAAGAGGTGATGGGGGAAATAGCAAATGCACTAGTAATTATTTTACCAAAATTCACTGGACTCTGGGGTGGTTCCCGCAGATTGGAAAATAGCCAATGTGACACCACTGTTTAAAAAAGGAAGTAGACATAAAGCAGGTAACTTTAGGCCAGTTAGCTTAACATCGGTAGTGGGGAAAATGCTTGAATCTATCATAAAGGAAGAAATAGCAAGACATCTGGATATAAATTGTCCCATTGGGAACACCCAGCATGGGTTCATGAAGGGTAGGTCATGTTTAACTAATTTGGTGGAATTCTTTGAGGACATTACTTGCATGGTGGACAATGGGGAACCAGTGGATCTGGTGTATCTGGGTTTCCAGAAAGCATTTGACAAGGTGCCACACCAAAGGCTGTTACATAAGATAAAGTTGCACGATATTACAGGTAATATATTGCCATGGGTAGAGGATTGGTTGACTAGTAGAAAACAAAGAGTAGGGGTAATTGTGTTTTTCTGGTTGGCGGTCAATGGCTAATGGTGTGCCTCAGGGATCAGTGTTGGGACTGCAATTGTTTATAATTTACATAGATGATTTGGAGTTGGGGACTAAGAGTGGTCCGTCAAAATTTGCAGATGACACTGAGATGAGTGGTAGAGCAAAGTCTGAAAGTCTGCAGAGGGATATAGATAGTCTAGATAGACAGATGGAGTACAATGTTGATAAGTGTGAGGTCATCCATTTTGGTAGGAATAACAGCAAAATGGACTATGTTTTAAATGGTAAAACATTGCAGCACGTTGTTGTGCAGAGGGACTTGGGTGTCCTTTTGCATGAATCGCTGAAGGTGGGATTGCAGCTGCTGCAGGTGATTAAAAAGGCAAATGGAATTTTGTCTGTCATTGCTCGAGGGATGGAGTTTAAAAACAGGGAGGCTATGCTGCAGCTGTATAGGGTCCTGGTGGGGCCACACCTGTGTGCAGTTTTGGTCTCCTTACTTAAGAAGGGATATACTAGCACTGGAGGGGGTGCAGAGGGGATTCACTTGGTTGATTCTCGAGTTGAGAGGATTGGATTATGAGGAGAGACTGAGTAGGCTGGGATTATACTCATTGGAATTCAGAAGAATGAGGGGAGATCTTACAGAAACATATAAGATTATGAAGGGAATAGAAAATGTGGAGGCAGGGAGGTTGTTTCTGCTAGCAGGTGAAACTAGGACAAGGGGGCATAGCATCGAAATAAAGGGAAGCAGATGTAGGACTGAGGTCAGGAGGAATTTCTTCAGCCAAAGGGTTGTGAATCTGTGGAATTCCCTGCCCAGTGAAGCGTTTGAAGCTACCTCGCTGAATGTTTTTAAGGCAAGGCTAGATAAATTTTTGAACAGTAAAGGAATTAAGGGTTATGGTGAGTGGGCGGGTAAGTGGAGCTGAGCCTCAAAAAGATCGGCCATGATCTTATTAAATGGCGGGGCAGTCTCGAGGGACCGGATGGCCTACACCTGCTCCTAGTTCTTATGTTCTTATGAATGATGATTTCACCACAATCATACCATGAAACTAAGACAAAGATCAGCTTTGACATGAATTACACTATTGTATATTAAGCAGCTATTAAGGAATTTTCAGTGATGTATTGACAAAATAAATGGAAACAGTAAAATGTTGACCAGTAAGTTCAACATAAAGGCCTGTTATTTTAGAAAAAAAAATCTTGTGAGATTGTAGACATTGAGGTACGAGGGAGAGAAAGTATCAACAAAGGGCATATATAGTAGCAACAATCAACATCACGCAAGATATCACGGGTTCACTTCCACTCGCTAAATAAATAAATAAATAATCTGGCAATACTGAGATAACAAGCATGGGGCTGGATGAGCACAGCAGGTCAAGCAGCATCATAGGAGCAGGAAAACTTGACGTTTCGGGCCTAAACCCTTCATCAGAAATTACTGATTTGCTTTAGTGAATGATTTTGGCACATTCACTGGTTGATTGTTTCAATATATTGCTACAGTTGGCCAGATCCATTATAATGGTGAACCCATTTCTAGGATCCGAAACATTCTTGGTAAGACCAAAACAGCAGGAATATCTACTCTGAATTTTTATATAATATTAAATGTATCATGACACTGGTTATAGTAAATGAAAGTAAATGCTTGCCATTGTTGATACTTATTTTCTTCAATCCCTATTGATACTAAAATCTTAAGCTCTACAACTCTAACGTACATTATTTCCCTCCCCACCCTTATCTGCCTTCCGGAGGGACCACTCCCTCCGCGACTCCCTTGTCCGCTCCACACTCCCCTCCAGCCCACCACACCCGGCACTTTTCCCTGTAACCGCAGGAAGTGCTACACCTGCCCCCACACCTCCTCCCTCACCCCAATCCCAGGCCCCAAGAAGACTTTCCACATCAGGCAGATGTTCACCAGCACATCTGCCAATGTGGTATACTGCATCCGCTGTACCCATTGTGGCTTCCTCTACATCGGGAAAACCAAGTGGAGGCTTGGGGACCGCTTTGCAGAACACCTGCGCTCAGTTCGCAACAAACAACTGCACCTCCCAGTCACGAACCATTTCAACTCCCCCTCCCATTCCTCAGATGACATGTCCATCCTTGGCCTCCTGCAATGCCACAGTGATGCCACCCGAAGGCTGCAGGAACAGCAAATCATATTCAGCCTGGGAACCCTGCAGCCCAATGGCATCAATGTGGATTTCACAAGCTTCAAAATCTCCCCTCCCCCAACCGCATCCCAAAACCAGCCCAGCTCATCTCCACCTCCCTAACCTGTTTTTCCTCTCACCTCAAGCCACACCCCCATCTCCTATCTACTAACATCATCCCGCCCCCTTGACCTGTCCGTCCTCCCTGGACTGACCTATCTCCTCCCTACCCCCCTACCTACACTCACCTTTACTGGCTCCATCCCCGCCTCTTCAACTTGTCTGCCTCCTCTCCACCTATCCTCTCCTCTATCCATCCTCTATCCACCTCCCCCTCTCTCCCTATTTATTTCAGAACCCTCTTCCCCTCCCCCATTTCTGATGAAGGGTTTAGGCCCGAAACGTCAAGTTTTCCTGCTCCTATGATGCTGCTTGACCTGCTGTGTTCATCCAGCCCCATGCTTGTTATCTCGGATTCTCCAGCATCTGCAGTACCTTTTATCTCTGATACATTATTTGAAAGCAGGTTTTGGTGCATAAATAATATTGAGGGGTTTTATACTGAGTGGAATGACTCATAAAAGCATTATTGCTATTTTATGACAACTTTAGGATAATAAAAATGCCCACACTGAAAGCTTTCAAATTAGATTTAGTCAATGACCAATCAATATTAAAAACATTTAACCCTGTATTCAGTTATCAGTTAGCTCCTCGAGAAGAATACTTTTAGAGATAGTAGGAACTGCAGATGCTGGAGAATCTGAGATAACAAGATGTAGAACTGGATGAACACAGCAGGCCAAGCAGCATCAGAGGAGCAGCAAGGCTGACATTTCGGGCCAACTTGATCCAAAACGTCAGCCTTCCTGCTCCTCTGATGCTGCTTGGCCTGCTATGTTCATCCAGTTCTACACCTTGTTATCACAGAATACTTTTAGAAATGTAAAATGATTCCCCTTCGTTCCTCCCCCAACAAAGTTACAATGCATACAGCTTACAAATATTTTTCTGGAGAAATCTAACAAAGAGTTAAGTTCCAAAAGAGAATAGGTCAGCAGACAATTCAAGTGCGGTAGTGACTGAGAAATAGCCTGTGGTGGTCAAGATGGCTTGACATTAACCAGTAACAGCAGGTAGCTGAGTCAACCAAAAATTATTTAAACAGGAAAAACAAGAAAAAAAGATTGATTATCATCAAGGGAGATTGTAGGTCGACAAAAAAGTATCATTAAAATAGAAGTGGTAACCAACCAGTGGAAGTATTGATCAGAATCCATGTATACAAAACTGTGTCTCCCTATAATCCAAAACAAAAACAACTTCCGGAATTCTAAAAATTAGGACATGAAAGGAAAAAAAGAAATCAGAGAGAAGGTATGTTTCATGGAGCTGAATAATTCCATCACAAGAGCGATGAGTCTTGAGGGTGGAAGGTATACTAATTATGCAGGCAGTACCTGAACCACTTTACCTTCCCACCTCCACAACTATGGCTCAGGATCCACCTTTCCACCCTGCTGTTAATAGAGACACTTACTTAGTCCATTAATGACTACTTAAAAACAAATTAAAGATCTTTCATACTTGGACTGCAATTACCTCAGCTCCATGTGGGACAAAAACAAGAGTTGGACCAACCAACTGTTCAGCCATTACAGGAAAGCTGTCATTCGGGACTGTGTGTATCATTGAAATGCATTAATTTGCGCATAATCGAGGGATTGGATATAAGGAAGGGATAGTGGCTGAGAATCAATGTACAGCCCTTATTTCTAAGTCCTTGCTCCTGTCTCCCCATGACCTTCAATCCCAAAACCCCTTCCAACCAAATATGCACTTACTTTGCACTTTGGACTTCTCAATCTTCGTAGTCCTCCCAAGAGCTGTCATCGCCTTTTTAGCAGTGCTACTGAATTCAAGAGATTCTGGAATCTTGATTGGCTAGAAGCTGTTTCCCCCAGGGACTCCATTTCAGAGAACTGCTTGATTTAAGGAAATTAGGACAGGCCATGTTCTGAAGAATCAGCTCTAATGTCTTGCCACCTTTTCAGCAAGTAAGCAAGTCACTCAAAAATAGAAGATTTCATCCATAGATAACACTAGTGTCAAAGTGTCACTATAATGTAACAAGTTTACTCAAACGGGGATATAAGAATTTAGAGTGGCAAAATGTCAGTGAAAAAGTGACAATAATATAAGTATAGGAAGTCAAAAAATGGAGTCAAAAAATGCACATGGTACAAGATCTTTAAGAAAAATACAGCATTAAGATTATACAAAAAAAATTTCGAAGTTCAATTACTGGCCATAAATTCTGCGTTCTGTGTGCTTCTCTCTTTTCATCTGATGAAGGGGCTACGTTCCGAAAGCTTGTAATTTTGAATAAACCTGTGGAATTATTAATAGCTTGGAAGAAAGGTTCCAGAATCTTAAAAGATTGAAAGTGATTCTGACATAAGGGAGCACAGGAATCATGATTGAGGAATTTGGAATCTGTGATTGAGGAAGAAATCTAGGGAGAAGTACTGAGGTCCAGCAAGATGTGTAGACATTTACAGTATCTGGGAGGCCAGATTATGGTGATATTGATAGTTGCAAAAATCTGGACTAATTGGGGGTAGGAGGGGCTGGGGAAAGTAGGATGCAATAGAAGGTGTCGAAGGTTGTGAATTGTAGAACCAGGGGATTTGTAAATCAGAGTCTATTAGATTTGTGGGGAGGAGACTCAGGTTATGAAATCCAAATTGCAATGATTTAACTGTACTTTTTGAACAATTGTGCAAAGCCTCACTGCACATTGTTGCTCACAATTCTTCACTGTATGGTTCTATTTTAATGCAATGAGAATGAACGAAACATCACTGGTTGGGTTGCACAAATTCTGACATTCACTGCAGGCATGTTTCAATTTTTAATAATTCTAATGTCCACAAATAAACAAGCGTTATCTCTTAAAATTTCATCATTTATTCAGTTTCCAAAGATTATATGGAAAAATTTATTATTAAGCATGAAGAGCCTTTACAATTGTGGGTTCAGTGTTCTACGAAGTGTAACGACTTACTTTGTTATTGACATAGAATGGATGTCTTTGTTCTTTGAGCATTTAGTTTACAGGATTTTTTATGCATCTTCAAAAACTCACCAGCAGAGAAATGGCTATTCAGTGGGTCACTAAAAAATGTAGTAAATTTCCATAAAACAGCTCATCAGCAGTTAATCATATCCTACCGACTTTTAAAAAAGGTTGTGAAAATGCTATTGCAAAGTAAATGTTAACTTTATAGCTGTGCTCGTGCTAACAATTCATTGGAATGTGGAAATAATTTATTTTCTGAACAGTAATACCTAACATTTGTAAAACCAGAGCCATCTAATAACATTGTTTTGCAGCAACAAAGTTAATAGGCTGTATATTTTAATCATAGCAGATGTTACTGGATAAATAACAATAAATTTGTTAGATTCCAGTTAATTTTTTCTCTCTTGACTATTCCTCAGTAGAATAGTCTGCAAAATGGTGATAGTTACAAGCAAGTTGTTTCTACAATCACCAGCAAATTTGGGTAGTAAGCAAAGAGATTGGTGCGCTCATGTTCTCAAGAGATGAGGAGATTTGCTGACATATCCTTATGTCCTACTCTTGCACCTGAACAATGTGTAGGCATTAAGAATCAAATTGACATAATGTGCCCTGGAGAAAGGAGAAAAATGTTATTATAGTTCTTAATTAAAGACATATTGAAAAGTGACTAATTTAATTCTAGGCAAAAACACTAGTCACAAGGATAAGTTCAAGACCCATATATAAATTGTGCTATTGCTATCATTATGTTATAGCAAGATTTAGCACATTAACCAATGTGTTCAAAAGCAAAAGATAACAAGGTGCAGAGCTGGATGAACATGGCAGGCCAAGCAGCATCAGAGGAGCAGGAAGGAAGGGTCTAGGCCCGAAACGTCAGCCTTCCTGCTCCTCTGATGCTGCTTGGCCTGCTGTGTTCATCCAGCTCTACACCTTGTTATCTCAGATTCTCCAGCATCTGCAGTTCCTACTATCTCTGCTCAGAAGCAATGTGTTATATTGGAAGACGTGCATCTTACAATATGTGATTGTGATTAGCAGTACTGTGAGATGGAACAGTGAAAACTACACTCAATAAACACCATTTATTTCTATTTTCTCCACTTAAATATGAGGTTGTCTTAAATGGCCATTTAAATAAAAGCAAAAAACAGTGGATACTGGAGATCTGAAATCAAAACAAAAAGTGCTGGAGTTCGAGTCCAATATAACTTCTTTGAAACTCTGAAAAGGAGTCATAATGGACTCGAAATATGAACTCTGTCTTTATGTCCACAACTGCTGCCAGCCAGTCTCAGTTTCTGTTTTTGTTTTTATGTCTTAAGTGGTCAGTTTGTTTCAAGAATATCAGCTGAATATCGATCTCAGGATAGATTTATTCAGACACATATAAGGTAATTCAGGCTTATTAGTGTGTGTCATATTATCAAGCACTGGGAAATTAAAAAAATGCGCAGGAAAGAGAAAAAAGAACAAAGGCTGATCAGATTAACAACTATCTGCACTAATCAGATGGATATAATCACTGTCTGTCTGAGCACTAAATGATAAATATTTTATTGGTGCAAGACAAGTAGTACCTGACAGGCACTTTTGGATAAACTGCACAAAACTTGAAAGATGTACTCTATCTTCAATTCAACGTAATTAAAAAAACTTTAAATTAAATAATGCAGGCACTGTAAACCATTGTAATTCAAAGATTGAGAGGAGATCCAAAAACATAGAAGGTACTATTGAAAAGTAATGGAGCTAACTTAGAGAAGTGAATTTGGATATCATTTACACCCTGGTCTCTTGACACACAAACATTGGTACAAATTTAACACTCTTAATATGCCGTCATTGGCTATCCAACTTGAATGAAAATAAATCTTCAATTTATACAATTTACATTGCAGAAATATATTCTAATTGTTAATGCCAGTAACAGCACAGAGTCCGAAACAATATTATCATATTCCCTTTTACAGTTAGTGAATTAAAAACCTAACCACTGTTTAGTATGGAATGTTTATGAAGTTAAATGGTCAAATTAGTTATATAGATTACAATGTTACTGAACAATGTGCTTAATACAGCTTCACTCCTGTAATAACACAATAAGAAGCCATGTAATCAAAACTCCTGAAAATTGCACAAATTTGTGTCATTTCCCAAAGAGCAATTTTGTTATGCATCACTCATCAAACTTGGATGTATTCTAATTTACTGTGCTGTACCCAGTGATTATGAAAGTATTTTAATAAGTATTCTGTATGTTCTTTAATTTTCTTTAATCATAAGGGCCTCATAACTTCATAATAATACAAACGCATTGTTGTTATGAAGTGACCATTTATTATAATTTTGGTCTTCTTTTTCTCCAATGCATAATTACACTGTTATAAGTAGTTTCCTACTTTCAAAAAAGAAGAAACATAACTGTGCAATATCTTAATGTGTCTCCACTGTGAAGAGCAAAGTACGTAAGACTGTTGTATCACGCAAGTCTGGGACCTAAGACTGGATACCAGCCAGTAATGAACAAAAAGCATGATTAGACCGTCATTAGTAAGGTCTTTTGGGATATAGAGCACTGCCTGCAGTTCATTAAGCAAGGTGATTAGTAAATAGGGGTACAGTACAAATCAAACAGTATGTTAGATAATTTTTGTGTCGTACTGCACTAAACCACCTGTCAGGATATTTTTTCAGCCATAATCTCAGTTTTCAGTAGATTTTCCAGCTATCTTCATTCCTGATTAGATATCTTGTGAAGAAACTACATTTTTGGCTCTGAATTGGATTTTGAAGTTGCAATCTATGTTACAAATGACTACAACTCACATTCAATGACTTTCCATACTTACAATGTCATATCTTTCAATATTTTGCATTTGGATTATATTTTCTGATCATTCGGATCTAATTCTGATCTCTGGTTGGCCACATAGCCAGTTCTTCCTGAAAGGAGCAAAATAGCTCAAAATGAGCATTGTTTTTACTCTTCAAAATTTGCAGAGCATTTGCTATATTTGAAGCAGCCACACAATGACTGATTGTGACTTCACATATTGTTCTATATGGTTGCGAATGCATAAACTATAAATGTTGATTTCTCCATTTCAGCTTGAATGTCAAAGAAATGGTGAAGGATAGGCATGCACAGGAGTAATGACCTTTTGGTTTGCACTGTAGTTTCTGCAGCTGTCAGCATTATGGGGTACTGTTTGTTACAGCTTTGTTAAGCTTCAGTAAATCCCTAATTATACCTGGCAAATTTCCAAAGAAAGTGGTCTTTGAATACAAACACGGTTATGCATATATTAATAATACAATAATGAGCTGAAGTTGCATGCTAACTCTGTGATAAACTAGATTTGTATTTGAAACTACATGCTCCAATTTGATAAGATGATATTGAATAGGTTGGATTTCGTGCTTTCTGCACTGTATGGAGGAAGGATGCTTCAGCAGTGACTAACCCCAAACCCCACCCTCACCAGCCAATCAAATACAACTCAGGCACTTTAGTGTTGTTGCCAGGCTTCTTGGTCTTTCAGAAGTCAGCAGCCACTGAGAGCTGGAGAATGTCACCAGAGGCTCAGACTGGATAGCCATGAAGAGATGGACTGGTGAGAAGGGAAGTGGTCTTTTGTTTTGGTGGTGTGCGGGGATATCATGGGGCTGTAGGAAAATAGCGGGAAGGGGGTGTTCAGAGCCGTTGGAGGCAAGACATGGTGTGGCCTTCAGTAGCCACTCCACTGCCTGCCAGTCATGCCCAAAGCTGCTCCTAACTTGGGGCAAATTGGATACTCTCAATCCCCACAAACAGGCAAACAGAGCACCCTGGTTTCCTGTTCAGGAAAGCAGCCACTTTTGTGACTGTCTAGAAAGCAAATAATCAAGTCAGTGGTTGGTCAAGGCCCTTAAGAGGGCCATTATTGACCGTTAAGGCCTGAATTGATGGTAGAATGAGAAGGTTGCTGCAGGGTTTTTGTGGCTTCTTCCTGCTCCGAACTTGATTGCTGAGGTGTTGGGAGGGGGTAATAGCCTAGGCCTAACCCTATTACAGGTTCTCTGCTGTACTGGCCCAACACATGCCATGGTTACCTGGTTAGGAGCCAGTCAAAATGTTGGTGTCAACTCACTTACCTTAATTCTTTAATCATTCATGGGATGTGGGCATCGCTGGCTATGCCAGCATTTATTACCCATCCTTAATTGCCCAGAGGGCAGTTAAGAGTCAAACACATTGCTGTGGGCCAGACCAGGTAAGGATGGCAGTTTCCTCCCCTAGAGGACATTAGTGAACCAGATGGATTTTTCTGTCAATCAGCAATGGATTCACGGTCATCATTAGATTCTTAATTCCAGATATTTATTGAATTCAAATTCCATCATCTGCCATGGCAGGATTCGAATCCAGATCCTCAGAACATTGTCTGGGTCTCTGGATTAAGCGTCCAGCGATAATACCACTAGGCCATCACCTCCCCAATTAATTTGATTTAATTAATTTAACCGAATTCAGAGCCTATTGACAATGTGGTGTGAACTTTTTTTCTAATTGTTCTAGACTAAGTAACATTACATAAAACTCAATAGACCTCTGTAAACATAATTTCTAAAACTGTATTTCTGATGAAGGGTTTAGGCCCGAAACGTCAAGTTTTCCTGCTCCTATGATGCTGCTTGACCTGCTGTGTTCGTCCAGCCCCATGCTTGTTATTTCTAAAACTGTAGCCTTCTTTGTTTAAAGCAGTATCTTCTTATTTTAGTTCACGGTCTAAAAATAAAGGAAGACCAATAGGATCACAAGAAATAGGAATAGGAGAGGGTGTTCAGCCCTATCAGATCATAATTATTTACTTCAATGTAACTTATCAATTCATTTACTTTATTATGTACGCTATGTGTTTTCAGATTCAGTAGCTTAGATCTTTGTAACATCTAGTCTTGGCGGTTAGTGTATTCTTACCATTTTTTCTGCCCTTTTCTGCTGTTCTCCGACCTCCATTTCCTATATTACTACTTTCTCTCTTTTACCTTGTCTCAGCTTTTTTTATATGGGATTGTTCCACATTTGACCCTTTGCCTCCACTATTTAGTTTATTTTAAAACCCTCTCTACATGTCAGAAAAGTACTGGCTTCATCATGGTTCAAGTATAAACCATTCCAATGGTATATAGCTCCACTTTCTCAGTGATACCAAAAGTCGACAAACCAGAATCCCTTTCTCCCACTGAGATAGCAAGAACTGCAGATGCTGGAGTCAGAGGTAACAAAGTGTGGAGCTGTAGGAACACAGCAGACCAAGCAGCAACTTACCTGTTCCTTTGATGCTGCCTGGCTTGCTGTGGTCCTCCAGCCCCACACTGTGTTATCCCTTTCTCCCACACAAATTTTTGTGAGTTATGTATTTATCTCTCTAATTTGATGTACCCTATGATAATTTATATCCAGCTCCGATAATAATGCATAGAATCACAAAAGATTAGAATCTGATTTTGTGATTTAGTGCCTAATCTCTCATAACCTCTATGCAGAACCTCTTTCTTAACTTTATCTATGATGTTGGTGCCTCAATGGATCACACTTACTGGATCTACCCCTTCACAATGCAAATTCCTTTCTAACTCTGTGCAAATGTCTTGAACCCTGGCACCAGGCAGATACCGCATCTATCTGGTTTCTCACTCTTTGCTGCAGGAAACAATATCAATCCCTCTCTCTTTACTTTCACATTTAGTACTACAATCCTTGTTACTGTCTCACTTTAATGACTTCCTCGAGTATGGTGTTACAGTCAGTTTGCACATCCATCCTGCAGCCCCTGTTCACATCCAAGCAGGCTTGGAGAACCTCAATCAATTTCACAATTGCAGAAGCAGACACTCCTGCCCTTTGTGTCCTCCTTTCCTGCCACACACAAAGTCACATCCTCCCAATTCAAACGACTCTATTCTAAGTGGTGTGACTGCCAGCTCGTACAAAGAACAGCTTGTCTTCCCCTCCATGGTATATGACAGTATCTGTAGTTCACCCTGCACCTCAAACTCCAGGACAAGGCTGCTGTATGTTCAAACATTTACTGTGGACTTGTCTGTGAGCCAGGATAACAATATCGAGGAGCTCTTACATGCTGCAGCATTACCTGAATTGCCATCATTAAATAACTTTAATTTGCCTTTTACATATTTTATTAACTTATATACTATATTGTTAGAGTGAATTTAAACTTGGAAAGTTTAAAGAGAGACAGTGAGTAAAGGTTTAAAGCAGACTTTAATTAAAAAATTTTGTACCAAATGAACTTTATGAAGCCTAGTGATTAGAGCCAACAGGAATCTATAAAACAAAATGAAGATTAAAAAAACGTTCTCAAGAAGCATTGGGACCAGAAAGCTTTGAGGTACAAGGAGGTGATAGCCACTGATAGGGAATAAAGAAATCAATAGCATCTAGGACATAATTAGCTGTTCCCTGCTGAGCTGAAGAAGTTGTTAACAACATTAAAATGTGACCTAGGACATACAATCTGTATGAAGCAAAGTTGAAATTTGGATAATGAAATACTTATGGTATAAGAGTACTCAGTTTTTTTTGTATTCTTTAGAGCCTCACACCTGTCTAACTAGATTAATCCTCTCCTTGTGTTGTTTTAAAATGATTGTACACTTGTACTCAGTCTCCAGCATCTGGAGTCTAGAATAGGATACTTATCTCAAACCATCAGAGCAGCACAGTAAACAGGTGAACATAGTTTTTTTTTTTAACACACATAGCTAGTGCAGGAAACTGACCCAAGGATGATTCAGTCAAGTTTCAAAGGATCGGAAGAGCACTGAGTACAGGAAACACCAAAAAGAGTGATGTTGCTAGTGAGGGCTTTGTGTTGGCAGAATGCACACAGGAGAGCAAAGCAGAACCCCCATCAGTGGAATTCATGTGGGAGGGTGAGAAATCACCGTAAAAAAAACCAACAGTACATGAGAAGATTACACATGCATGCACTGCAGCCCAAGGGTAAAGCAAATGTTGCTGAAGAATCTGCTGAGATTAAAATTCTGGAGTCACACATCCAAATTCTAGACTTTAATACAATGCACCCTAAGGAAATTCTTGTTTTAGTTAAGACAAAATGTCTAGGAAATATTTGGGACCAACTGGAGCTTATGACAAAGAATAGCGATTGGAGCAAATCTGAGGTGATTCTTAATCAAGAAGAGGTGAAAGATTTACACATGGAATTTGAGCCGGCTGGCAGAGCAATCCTGGATGAAGGGAATCAACTTGGGAATAAATACATCTTTTTTTCTGAGCAAGGGCGAATCTTTGATGGATTATACAGAACTGAAATGGGAAGTGTACGTACATTTTTCAGTATGGCAGGAGCCCTGGAGGAACGAAGAGATTTTTTTAAAAAATGATAAGAGTGTTTTGGACCAGGACAACAAAGTCCTCAGATTTGCCAAATGGACTAGATCCCATGGGTGTAGCTTCTTAACCAGTCTGCTGTGTCAGATCTTGTCTGAAGCCCATGTAGATTACATCACAGCACTTCTCTCAACAAGAAATAGTAGGAACTGCCTATGCTGGAGAATCTGAGATAACAAGGTGTAGAGCTGGATGAACACAGCAGGCCAGGCAGCATCAGAGGAGCAGTAAAGCTGAAGTTTTGGGTCTGGACCCTTCTTCAGAAATGGCTCTTTCTGGAGGGAGGAGGGTAACTTCTTCAAGGTAGGCATCCTTAGATGTGGGTTTAAGGGTCCAGAGCTGAAACGCCAGCTTTCCTGCTCCTCTGATGCTGCCTGGCCTGCTGTGTTCATCCATCTCTACACCTTGTTATCTCTATTTCTCTCAACAACATGCCCAGTCAACTCCATAAATACTTCAATCAAATTTGTTAGATATGATATCCTTTTACCATGTGAGACTGGCTGTCCTTGATTAATCATTGCCTCTCCATGTGAAGATTAATAGTTTCACAGACTTTTTTCTAATAGTTTCCCTACCAAAGGTGTTCAACCCTACTTGCCTGTAGTTTTCTGGTTTATCCCTGTCAACGTTCTTGAATAATTGTAGCATGTTAGCAGTCCTTCAGTCCTCTGGCATGCCTCTTGTGGACAAATTGAATTTGAAAATTAATGACAGGGCCACTGCGATCTCAACTACCACCTCCTAAAATATCCTGAGATACATCTCATCTGGGCATGGAAATTTACCCACTTTCCAGCCTGCTAAAACCCACATTTAAAATCTCAACTATGTATTCTGGCTTCACCCCAGATTGCTATTTTGGATCCCAATGGGCCCTTTCCTAGGTTATTCCCTTGACCCTAATATCCTTAAAAAATATCTTTGGATTTTCCTTAACGTTACCTGCCAGAGTTTTTCATGTCCTCTCTTCAATCTCCTCATTTATTTTTAAGCAACAGTCTGTACCTTCTATACTCAAGGCCATTTGCTGTTTTGAGCATTCAGTATCTACCATAAGCTTCCTTCTTTTGCCTTATCCCATCCTGTACATTCCTTGACATCCAGGATTGTCTGGACTTATTGATCTCACCATTTACCTTAATGGGAACACGTTGACCCTGCACTCTCTCTATTACTCTGGAGAATGACTGTGGGTTTTCCTGAGAGTAGCTGCTCCCAGTCTTCTTTGGCCTGGGCCTGTCTTAATTTACTACAAATCTGCCTGCCCCCAATTCAGAACCTTTATTTCTAATCCATCTTTGTCCTCATCTGTAATTGCCTTAAATTTTATTGAATTATGGTCACTATTTTCAAAGTGATCCCAACTGCTAGATCTACTGCTTGCCCAATTCCATTCCCTAAAATTAGATCTAGCACTGCCTTCTCTACCTTGTAGGACGTTCGATATGCTAACTTAAAAAGCTCCCATGGACACATTTTAAGGATTTTCCCTCTTTCAAGCCTTTCACACTTTGTCTATACCAATTATTATTGGGGAAATGTAAATCCTTTCACATTTTTAACCCTATTCTTTTTGTTTGTTTCTGGGATTTGCTGACATATCGCTCTGTCTTTCTATCACCCTCTGACCGTTTGGGAGCACTATAGCAATAGAATCTCTACAGTGCTGATGGAGGCCATTCAGCTCATCATGCACTGACCCTCCGAAGAGCATCCCATCCAAACCCATCCCTCCATCCTATCTCCATAACCCCAAATTTACCACAGCTAATCCATCCAGCCTGCACACTACAGGACAACTTTAGCACGACCTATTCGTCTAACGTCCATATCTTTGGGCTATGGAAGGAAACTGAAGTAACCAGACAAAACCCCCATAGATACAAAGAATATGGAAACACCACACAGACAGTTACTCAAGGCTAGAATCAAACGCAGGCACCTGGCGTTGTGACACAACAGTGCTAACCACAATGCCACCCCTGCATATTACGCTCCTAGTAAAGTGATTGCCCCCTTTTTCTTTTATTATAACCTCATTTGAAGAACTTAAGGTATCAACCACCCTTACTGAAGTAATTTATTCCTTGATCCTTATTGCAACAACACCTCCTCCTTTACATACTTCATTTCACCTAAAGATTCTATGCCCAGAACATTGAGCTGCCAGTCCCCTTCATTCCCCCAGCCATATCTCCATGCTCCTTTGTGCTTCAAATCTATTTGCATTGCCTACTAGACTGAATTGGTTCTTCTTCTACACTTGCCTGTGCAATGCCCCACTGTACTTTCATTCCTTATCTATCTCCCTGCCAAATGATTTTAAACTGCCATGAATCATACTAGCAAACCCCCTCCCCCAAGCGTGTTGATCCTGTTTTGGTTCAGGGATACCCTGCTTTGTTTGTACAGCTTCTACCTTCCCCAGAAATAAACACAGTGATTGAGGAATCTATAACCCTCCCTCCTGTTCCAGCTCTTCAACTGTGCATGCATCTGTTCTAGACGTCTATTCCTATACTTACTAACATGTGTCACCGGAAGTAATCCTGATGTTATGACATTTGCGTTTTAAGCTACTTCCTTTCTTCCTAAATTCTTGCTACAGTTTGTGAGAAGAAATCATCATGTAAGACATCATAAGGTTTCACCATACGCAGCAGTGATCAACAGTTAAACAGTTGGTATTGCACTGGATGATATAGTATAGAAGCCACCTCAGTAGCATGTTCTCAGCCGGTAACAAAGAGACAAGACGTAGATTCAATACTACAATTAATTGTACAAATGGACAAAATGATGAGCAGTGATCTAGAATGGAGGAGCAGGCTTGATAGGCAGAATGGCTTTCTTTCTATTTCTGCATTCCAAAATAAAAAAAAAAATCAAGTCTTCATTTTGAGTGAATTATTTCATGGCAAATTTGATGCAAAACTTTTAAATTCAATATGACATTCAAACACAAAACACTAACATTATTTTGTCAGCGTCAGTCATCATTTTAAGCAAATGAAATATTGAAAAACACATATGAGCAGATTTTTAACTCAGGTAGAATTCAAATATACTAAACCCTTCCCCCAACATACCACCACCACCACCCCATTATAGAAATTTCCTAAGAAATCAAATAATTTGCTGCTTAGCTGCGATTATTTGTAATGTCCATCCTATTAGGTACATGTTATTCATTCATCTCCCACCTGTTCAAATGAACACTTGGATTTTTGTGATCTTATGAGTCCATTAAAGGAGAAATAAAAGTAATTTTAAGTGCTTTATTTTTACAGTTCAATAAGCTTAGCAATTATCAAGGGAAGTGATTACAAAGTCATCTATTATTAAGGGATATATCTAAAAATATATGACTGTTCATAGCAAAGAATTATCATACTCTTGATTGTACCAAGCATTGTGTGTTACTCATTTTACGTGACAAACTTATAGCTGTGATGCATTGTGTATATTATCACCTATGAATCAGAAAGTCATGGGTTTAAATCCTACTCCAGAGATTTGAGGACAAACGTCTCAGTTGACATTTCTGCTGTAGTGTGAGAGGATGTTGCAGAGCCAGAGGTGCGATCTTTCGGATGAGGTTTTAAATTGCTACCCTTCTTTTCAGTAAGATAGATGCATGACACTATTACAAAAATGAACAAGAAACTCAACATTACGTAAGTCAAAAGTTTTTTTTTAAGAATAGCTTTTGCACATCCAGATTACTGACCAACTTGCTGTCACATTCTTGTTATCTTGTGGATACATATCCAAGATCATCCATACACTGTCCTAGTTAGGAACAGCATAAAGGTAAAAGTAAAGTCAGCATAGTCCCAGAAGGCCATAGGGGATCTCTGTCATCAGAGAGAAATGACTGATAGTGGTTTAACATGAGAGTCACTATGCCTTAGTTGAGAATGGTAACCTCTGTTGATGCAGGAATTGAACCCATGCTGTTGATATCACTTCTCACTCGAATGCGCATCTTCTTTTCTCAAATGGTTTTTCTCAAAACCGTTGTCAGGCTAAAACTGCTAAACTGAAAGCCAGTTTAATTATTCAGAGATAGTAGGAACTGAAGATCATTTTCCGAAGAAGGGTCTAGGCCCGAAGCGTCAGCCTTCCTCCTTCTCTGATGCTGTTTGGCCGGCTGTGTTCATCCAACTCTACACCTTGTTATGCCAGTTTAATGATGCCTTGTTACACAAAAGCATGACCTGAAATTCTTTAGGAACGTGTTCATTCTAGAGAACCCCAAGAGACCAGTGTGTATAACAGCATTTGCAAAAAACATCTAAAGTTTTAAAGTTAAGACACTCATGCACTATGAGATGGTGGTTTAAGGGGAAGTAATTTTTTTTTGCAGGAAGAGATTGTACTATCTGAGACAGAGGCAAGAGAAACCACAGCCATTTTCTATCCTAGTTAGCAGGGCAAGAAGGAAAGCTCAGAGTATGTGTCTTCTCTTGATGTGGTGATATGTTGCAGATCATTCAGGGAATCCGAGCTGCTGCGGCAAGATGCATTTTTTGTACATGTTCTAGTCTGGGGCTATGTATGTAGGCTCCAACTTTCTTCATGTCACATAGCTGCCTTCCAGTAGCCTGTGTTGGAAGGATTTGCAGGTGGATGGTCGACGTTTTTGGCAGTTTTAAGACTGGACCTTCATTGGCCATCAAGTCCTGAAATGGAACCAAAACCTAGAGCTTCTTGCTCAGAGTCAGGGAGTCTACCCACAATACCACGGGATGTTGCATTGTCTTTAATTCAAAAATCAATGCTGTTAATTAGAGATGCATTAGAGCAGGGTGAAACATTTTCTTTTGTTAAATGTGAGACCTCAACTGATAATGCTCCTGATTCCAGCATTAAACTTGTTAAGGAATATCTTTCTACTGTTAATAATGAGCAGCACTGTGACTAGTATTAGCAATGACATTTTATTTTATATGTTACCTCATTCTGGCCTGCTATTGAACATTTTTTAACATACAGGCCAGAAACAGAATAAGTAATGAGCTCTGCCTAATGCAAGTTTTCAGTTGGCAAATGGCAAAGGCTGCCTGGCATTCTGTTCACCATGCTACGCTTGCTTGTTTCTTCAAAAAACAATTACTAAATGTATAGCTATCATGCTGAAATTGCACACAAATGTTTGATAAAACCCACATATTCCAAAAAGCACATGATTTCTCATTTAGCTTTAGAAATTTGGTTGGCTTTCTCTCGAATTTTGAATGTTAAGGGGTGATCGAATCGAAGTCTTCAAAATATTAATAGGAAAAGACAGGGTGGATGAAGGTAAATTCTTACCACTGGTTGGGGCTTCCAGGACGAGGAGGCACAGTCTGAGAATTAAGGTCAGAGCATTCAGGAGAGATGTTACCACTAAGTTTGGTAGATGTTTGGAACCCTCTCCTCCAAACAGCAGTGGATGCAGAATCAGTTGTTAATTTTAATTCTGGGATAAATAAGTTGATAAGCAAAGGTATTAAGAGATATGGACCAAAGGCAGGTATTTGGAGTTAGGGCACAGATCAGCCATGATCTCCCTGATCCCCCCCAGGCTGAGGGGGGCTAAATGGCCTATTCTTGTTCCTATGTAAGTTTCCAAAGCTTCCTGTGTTTGTGGATGATGTACAGTTGGCTTTGATTATTCCATACCCAAGTTGCTCATGGTTTCCCAGAAAACTTTAGACAAAGTTAGAACCCTGATCAGATATATCCCAATTGGTAACATCTTCACTACCACCCTGGATGTAATTATACACAAAGGAATTGTTTCTGGGAATTAGGTTGACATATCCCTAATTGTGAGAATAAACTGATGTCCGGCATTCATTTTTGGTGATGGCCCTGCCTAATCCATAACATGGGACTAAATGGTTCTTCCAAAACTGATATGAGTATCAAAAGTGCACATCTGATTGTAAGTTGAGATTTTCCTACAACCTGTCATGTATAACATGTTCTACAGAACTGCACTATATCTTTACAAAGTTTTGGCCATGTAGAGTACCTGTTTGTTGTTGCCTGCATTTTCTGTATTCCTATATGTCCTGCCATAGAAACTTCATGTGTTACTCACAATATCTTCCCACAATATTTAGATGGTATTGTCATTTGATAAGGTTCATTCATTCATTGTCCTCAGGTCCGTGAAGATGTCTCTACTTCCTCATCAGAGGTCCACTTTTATGATGATCACACTTCACCCTCACTTTCAGAATAAAGTGTCAACGCTAACTTATTTAACTCTGGATTGGCTTTCTGGCCTCAATTAACAAAAGATTTATCAGGCACTTTCTTTGTTTACCCTCATTTTAAATAGAACTTCAGCTACCCTAACATCTGCTTGCAGTAGTCTTGTGACCTTTGGAAATTAATTCAATTTAACCATTGCTTTGCTTACTACATAGGATGGAAAAATACCTGGAACCTGTTCTTGAAGCTGTTCCATCTATTTAGCCTCATCCCAGACATTCCATGATTATAGACAAAGCTAAAACTTTCACTCCCACTAAAAATTCTACAGGAGTAAATCCACTGCATCCATAGATGATTTCGTAATACCCCAACTACCATTAATCAAAACAGGTCACGCTCCAGTTGGACTTTGTACATGGAACTGGGATCTACTTTCCACCTATCCTGTTTACCAACACTTTGGCTTTCATCCAACACTATCAGGTAAAAACTAAATTCTTCTACAATGATCAAATTCAAGTAGCCTCCTTGTCCCACGGTGCAGTTATGAGCTTGGATGTTTCATTTGAAGAGAAAGCCTTTACCTTCTTTTTGGACAGAAACCCTTTATTTCTCCTATAGCCTATTTACTCCTGCTTCCACAGCAATGTTTATCTCTCATCTTATAGTTGTAGTTAAAGTTACAGTTTGATCTGAATTTCCTTTTCTGACTCAATATCATGAACTCAGTAAGTCCCAATGAGTTTTCTCACAACTTCCAGCATTCTAAACAAACCTACCCCATGTTGTTGCAATGGAAATACATTAGCTCCCAATTATTTCCTCCAGCCTCAAACCTCTTCCTTCTGATCTGAGGAGACCACCATAGGACAAGCTATCCATTCCTTACCCTGGCAATGTGCCATCATTTCACTAGTTTATTTTCTATCTATATTTCAAATTTATGAGGGTAACAGAAAATGGTTTAATTTTATGGAACAGCTCATAATCATATGCTTCTATTTCTGCCTGTCTAGCAGTGGTAACTCTTGGGCCTCAACGTGGTTTGCATTATGGAAAATAGTTTTAAATTCTTCCAAAAGAATAATCTTTTCAAGAGTTTTATACATGGTTTCAGCTTCTAATGCTCATATCGAGCATTGAAATTACTTCAATTAAGCCTTTCAAATTCAATATGTTTCCCCCAGCTATTTCCTTAAATCCCAGACATTTGCCTATACACCTCAAACGTTAACTCATATGCATTGACTTTTTTTTAGCAGCGTCATAACCCCTTGAAAACTATTCTAACAATGAAGCACAAATTTCCTGCGCTCTATTCATGAATTCTGTATGAGCAATGTCCTGCTAACTTAAGCTCAATTCATTTGTGACATGAAGAAGGCCTCCACATCCTGTCCCTCAAAATTTGGTAGACTCTGTGCAAACATAAACATTTCCTTATGGGGCTTCAAATTAAGATTCAGATTCTCCCCACCAGCGGCTACACAGCATTTAATATCTCTTATTTCAATAGCAACCTTATTTTCATGTTCCCTCACTTTCTCTTCTCTTTGCAATTCCAGTTCAAGCTTTCTCATTTCAATTTCCTGACTTCCTTTTATTGCAGAAAAATGGCAATCTCTTGTTTCTTCATTCTTGCTTCATACTAAAGCCATTTTAACCATAATTTAATATCAACTTGTTCCAATGTTTGACTTTATAGAGTATCTGACTTCTCTTCTGTTTCCTTTAAACCCAAGTGCTCTGCCAGGATCTTAATTGCCTCTGTCTTCCTAGCTGTTAGGCAATACTACCTCTGGTTTGCGTGCCAAGCCATTCAACTCGGTCTTTGAAAATTCCTTCAAGATTGACAGACTACAACATTGTCATATGCAGTAAATCCTTTATCATTTTCTCTTGCCATTTCTTAAATGCATTAAAGAATTTGTCTGTTAGGTAACTTGCTTTTAAAAAACGCAAAAACCTTTTCACAATCTTGGCATTTAAAACTGTCCTTTTCCATTTTCAGCCCACGATTAAATATAGAGAAAAACTAAAATGTATGGTCTTTACAATATGCTATTCTTAATATATTAATTTCAGCAAACTTTACTTCATGAGTTTCATATCACATTTCATGACACAGACAAGAAATATTGCAATGCATTGCACATGATGCAAAAGGTGATTATCCCCAAGCACTAGCATATACTAAGAAATTAATGCCAGGATGTGACATATTCCCTTGTAAGTTGATTATCTTTCCCCATCGAGTGGGTATATCTGATTAGTTATAATTAATTAACCAACTTTGGACGAAGCAGAATTTTTGAGAAATTAACAAAATATGCTGGTGATCATCCTGTCATATGTATGTTATGTTTTTTGCAAAGTGGGTCATGAAGAGGTGCTATCATGGTTGCACCCTTTGAGGCTAAAAAGTTGAAGAAACCAAGTCAACTCTGTCACACAATATACCGAAGAAGGCATCTTCGGTACAATTTCTATTTTGGTAGGATCAGCTGTTAATCTGATCAGCAAGTAAATTGAAATTAAGGAGTTGGTTTGGCTCATTCTGATCTGCTATTTTTTATTGTTGAAAATAAGATTCATTTTCCTTGCTATTACTGTGAACTGGTGAGGACATACCCATGTTCGGTTCTTCCGAGAACTGTAATGTGATATGCAATTCAGAAACGATTGAAGATACAATCCACATGTTGTTGGAACATGTCTGGTTGATGCATAATCCAAATGGTAATCTGAAGAAATTGTATCTATGAATGATGGTCTAAAAGCTGTCAGTTTGTGAGTCCCCTGAGAAAAATGTATGGACCAATAACCAATCTTGGTATCAAGCTCAGAGAAATGCTTGATACCTAAAATCCTGAGGTTTCTTTTTTCCAGGGTAGGAAAGAGCAATCTTGTGTGGACATCTTTTCAGTTCAATTTTCAGTCACTGTGGATCCAAAAAAGTGTTGCCTTCCTTCAAAACACAAGTAATGGAGCAATATTATTTAGCATAATGCTCAACTTTCTGGATGATATTGTATTGTTTTGTTTCATTGTAATTTAGTTTTAGTTTTTAGTTAACACTTTTAGTTAATCGTGAATGTGAATGTTACATTTCCTTGGAGAATTGATGCTGAGTTGAGAAACACATATAACACTGCATCACCTTCAAACCTATATAGGAAAACGTTATTCAGTTAGACAATGTTATTGTCTGCAATCTTTGGTATTGCTATTGACAGATTTGTCAGCTCGTGAATCATGATATTTGGTGATCCATGAATACTAACAGACCAGTGATAAAAAAATCCATCCATTCCCATTGATGTAAAAGGTTTCAGATGTCCATCTGAAGATCCATATTGGCATTTAAGATAGATACTGCCAATGTATAGGATGTCAGACCCATTATAAGCAGTTGGCTTATTTTATGTGGAATGCATCACCCAATGCCAGGATTAACTGAGTATATCTTGTGTAAAATGCATAAAGGAATTGTATTCCTTGGTTGGCCCTTCCGCACATGCTGCTGTGAAGCATTCTGCTATACTTTGCATTTCTCTCGGACATTTTAGCCCATTGACACTTTATGGAGCATAGCTCACAAATGTCACAAAATGTTAAACACTCTCTTATACAAACCACACATTGTCCAAGATTTGGACATTTCATTGAACCCGTTGATAGCTGCCATCATTGTTCCAGAGTCAAACGTCTACAGATAAGGTGATGTAAAATTGCCCTAGTCTTACCAGACCATAGAGAAACAACTGATGGTGGTTTGGCCTAAGAGACACTATGCTTCAGGCAATGGGGAGAAGTTGCGATAAAGAGTCCTTCATGGTATCCTCAGCCAGTGCAAGAATTGAACCCATGCTATTGGTGTCCCTCTGCATTGTAAACTAACCGTCCAGCTTACTGAGATAATCAAATCCTCACACCATCCATCCCTTCAAACTAACATCTTTCTCCTAACAGTACATCAATGATATATTCCTTGTATTTGTTAAGAAGTTCCTTTTTGAATGATTTGATGGTTTAGTGGCAATGACCAGTTGATAAGCCTTTAAGCAAAATTAGATTTGGTGAAATCACATTACTCCTTGGCATCAATACCTGCCTAAGTGCTGGCTGAATATTGAACCTGACTGTTGGTCGGCTAACTTTAACTCAAAGCCTGTGTATCCTTCAATTCAATCAAACTTTAACATGATCTTCTAAGACGTGTGGTCATCATTAGAAATCCTGGTGGATTTCAGTCTTCTTAAAGCCATAGTGCCCAAAGCAAGAGGGGTTGACTGTCCGCCATTCTTTGTCAGTTATCTACTGCTCAAAATATGAAGAGTTTTTTTTATTAAACAACTAGTTCTGACAGAATTTCAGTGGGGTGGGAAGTGTAGAATGCAGCAGTGAACGGTAGGAGGTGGTGAGAAGAAGAGGGGGGTCTGCGAATGGGAGGAAAGGAGGGGTTAGGGAGCAAAGGTGGGTTCTCCATTCCATCACAGCCCTCTCCCTGCATCCTTCCTCCCTACCACGGTCCTTCCCCTATTCCACCCTCCCTCCCCCAACCCCCTGCCTCCCACTGTACATGACAGCTGAAGACTCCTGCCACTTACCACGAAAATCGAAATGCCACCCTTGGAGATTTCACAAACAAATTCTCCAATCTTGGTGCAATTTGTGCATTCTTATTCCTACTAGAATAACAGGCAGGCTTCTCCACAGCATATATTAGAAAGGGTGCAGATTTTCCCCTATTTTTTTCCCTTCCTTTGGTTCTGTGAGTCATGACAATCAATTTCACATCACCCTTCCCCTGGTGAAAGTCTGTAATCTGTAAGTGCCATGCTTTCAAGTCTAGTGCATAAACAGTTTCATAGCCAGCTGTCATCAGCTCATAGACAGCAATTATTTTCACTCGGGAGTTTCTAAAATAGTTTAATTCAAACTTCCCGTAAAGTTGCTCAGAACTCTCAGATGGCTTAGCACTTTAGAGTTGATTCTGCTAAGTCAAGAACAGGCTTGTTACCTTCATTATATGCTTAATAATCATACTGAAAATCAGTTGTCCTTGAAGTAGACTTAATGATGGAATGCCCACAGGCTCCATTGAGAAGGGAGATACCCGAGATGAATATCTATGTCCTGCAGCCAGTTCTGAAGATGCACTCATCACTCATCCTTCCCAAGCTTGGTTGCTATCTCTTCCTTGCTTGAGCACTAACCACCTTGGACATGCTGCAAAGGACGACAAATAAGCTAACTGCTACAAAAAGGAAGCTACAGATTCTTCTCTGACATAAAACAGGTTTTTATTTTAAACTTGCTGTCTTTCTTTACCAGGGTTTTATTTTTAGTATGCTTTTGCATTTTGTATATAGCTTATGTGAATAAAAATGCTAATTGATAAAGAAAACAAGTTTGTGGAGTAAAAACAGAAGTTGCTGGAAAAGCTCAGCAGGTCTGGCAGCATCTGTGAAGAAAAAATCAAGAGTTAACGTTTCTGACGAAGGGTCACCAGACCTGAAGCGTTAATTCTGATTTTATCTTCACAGTTGCTGCCAGACCTGCTGAGCTTTTCTAGCAACTTCTGTTTTTGTTCCTGATTTACAGCAGCTGCAGTTCTTTCAGCTTTTATAAGTTTGCGGAGTATTTGTATTCCACATAAGTTATTTCATATTTGGATCAAAACATCTTGCATCGGTTTTAGTCTCTTCAACTCATTTATTGGTTTCTCGCTAAAATCTGCACTACTTTCAGTTCCTATTTTAATTCTCAAGTTCTTATCATGGCATTTTGATAGCAATTATTTTATATTATTTTGTCATCTTACAAAAGAAAATCTCCAATACAGAAGATTTCAGTTCAAGGTATGTTCTTGGTATATAAGACAAAAGTTGCATCGCTATAAGCATGGCAATTGGTCCTAGCAGATCCATGGGAACCATCTGAGATGCTTTGTGTTGATTTACTTCCCTTGATCCTTCTCACTGGAACCAGTTTAAGTTACTGACACCAAGTAAGGAAGGAAGCTTTGGCAGAAGGCAGCTCAGTCATGATAAACGGAATGGGTTTAGTACATAGTAACTAGTAACTAGGCACATTACATTGGAATTACATGATTTTCTCTATGGGATATCAGACTGGATTAAGAGTAAATGCACATTAATGTTTACTGGAGCTGAAATGGTGGCAAACTGGTTGGCTCCTCCCAGGTACAGATCTTTCATATCTTGATGGGCGACATTTATCTTGTGATGTCAACTCATCCTTTCAGGTACCAACTGCCCAGTGTAACATCGCCCTCCCCATCTCACACCAAGCTTTCCATGGGTTATTTAATTATTCAGTCAATTTTTATAAATGTACGAAGTAACTTAATCATCACCATATCTACCCCAACCCTCTAATTTTATAAATGACTGATGACTAGGTTAAAATAGAATATTGCTACTTGAGGAACAAAAATTGTAGTTCAGTATGTTACTGCATTGGAACATAGGTGGATCGTTGATTTCCTGAATGCCTTTTGCAAATAACTTTTTCTAGTATTGATGTTGCTGTTAAACACTTGCCTCCCTCAGAATATTTACTTTAGTCACATTATGTCAGTGAAGGTAGTTAGATTTCCGAAAGAAATAAGCAAAAAAAGAGGTAGACTTGCATGTGACCCTTCTGATCTCACACATATACTGTTGGGTAACATCTCATTCCAGGTGGTTTAATCTGTTTAATCTTGTAAAACTGACTGTGCTATTTTGCTACTGTTTTCTTTAATAGCTGAATCAACCATGTTAAGAATCTATTAAATCCAGGTGGTTGTGGTGTCAAAGATATTCAATGATCAGACATTGAAGGTTCAAAGAATCACAGGATCATGCAGTTCAGAGGGATTGGGACTGCACCAACAAAAAAAAACTATTTTAAATTTACACTCGTCCAGAACTTGGCCTATAGCCTTAAATGTTATGACATTTCAAATACTTATCCAAGTACTTTTTAAAGGTTAAGAAGTTACCTGCCCCAACTACGCTCCCAGGTAGTGCATTCCAGATTCCCACCATCCTCTGGGGTGAAAAAAAGAATTTCTTCAAATTCCTTTTAAAAGTCTTGCCTTTCTGCTTAAAATTATGCCTCCTTGTTATGAACCCTTTATCTAAGGGGAACAGTTACTTTCTATCCAATATGTCCATGCCCCTCATAATCTTATACACCTCACTTAGGTCCTGAACATTCTCTGTTCTAATGAAAATAAACTAAGCTTATCCAGACTCACCTCATAGCCAAATTGGTCCATCCTAAGCGACATCCTGCTGAATCCCTTTTGCACTGCCTGCACTTTCCTACTGTGTGCAGTCCTGGACACCACACTACTCCAACTGTGGCCTAACCAAAGCATTATACAGGTCTAACGTAACCTCCAAGCCCTTATAATCAATTAATGCCACAGCCAATAAAGAAAAGTGTCCCATATCCCTTCTTAACTGCCGTCTTAACTTGTCCTGATACCTTCAGTGTCTGTGGACAAGCGCCCCAGGCTTCCTGTGTTCATTTGAGTTTCCTAGTGTCCTGCCATTTATTGAGTATTCCCTCGTGTTGTTACTACTCCCAAAAGCATCAAAAGTTGGAAGGCAACTGAATAATTCTACCAAAACTGTGAAGGTCAGTAGTATTCTCTCAGTCACAAAAAAATTGCCTCACACCAACATAATTAATCATGAATGATGCATATTTTCTCTTGCGGTCAGCAATTAATCTTTTATTGAAGTTATGTTAATCATTAGTATTTGACTTCTGCGCTGCATGATGTTCTTTAGCTTTCCATAGAATTTAAGAGAAAAGCATGTGTTTCTGTTCAGAAGAGAGAAGTAGTTTTTGATGATGTACGTAATATTGACATCTATATTGTATAGGTACTTTCAGCAGTTTGTTTGATTTTGAGCAAAGTATTGCCTGGTCCATGTAGTTTTCGGTCAAAATGTTATAGTTCCATTTTCTTCAATCAAGGGCTTTTCAGGTAACACAGTAACATTTGTCCTAGTATCAAGTCGGAAGTGAGTTGGATGAATGTTATCCTGTTTTTTGAGGACGTGACCAAAAAGGTTGAGGGCAGAGCGATAGACATTGCTTACGCAGACTTTAGTAAAGCCTTTGACAAGGTCTCACATGTAGTCTGTTTAGTAAAGTTAGACCACATGGGATTCGGGAAGAACTTGCCAATTTGAGACAAAATTGGCTTGATTGTAGGAGATAGAGGGTGGTGGCAGAGGGTTGTTTTTTGGACAGGTGGCCTGTGACCAGTTGTTGTTCCACAGGGATCAGTGCTGGGTCCACTTGTTTCTCATCTATAGAAATTATTTGGATGAGAATTTAGGAGGCATGGTTGGTAAGTTTGCGTATGTTACCTTTTTACCAAAATTGATGGTGTAGTGGACAGTGCAGAAAGTTATCTAAGATTACAAAGGGAATCTTGATCTATTGGGCTAATGGGCTAAAGATTGGCAGGTAGTGTAATTTGGATAAACATGAAGTATGGCATTTTGGTAAGATGAACAAGGGCAAGATTTATACAGTTAATGGTAGGGCCCTGGGTAGTGTTGTCAAACAGAAAAATGAAAGGGTTCAGTTACGTAAGTTTGAAACTTGTGGCATGGTTAGATAGGGTGGTTAAGAAGGCATTTAGTACCCTTGCCTTCACTGCTCAGACCATTGAGTATAGGAGTTGGGATGTCATGTTGATATTGTACAGGACGTTGGTGAGGCCACTTTTGAAGAACTGTGTACAGTTCTGGTCACTCTACTGCCGGAAAGATATTATTAAATTGAAGAGCGTTCAGAAGAGATTTCCAATGATGTTGCCAGGACTGCACAGGGTTTGAGTCATAAAGAGAGGCTTTATAGGTTCTTTACAGGTTCTAGCTTTCTTCACTGGAGCATACGAGGTTGAGGGGTGACCTTATTGAGGTTTATAAAGTCATAAGGAGCATAGATAAGCTGAATAGCAAAGGTCTTTTGCCTAGGGTAGGGTAGTTGAAAACTAGAGGGCATATTTTTAAGGTGATAGGCGAAAGATTTAAAAGGGACCTGATGGGCAAATTATTCACACAGAGGGTGGTTTATAAGTAGAATGAACTGCCAGAGGAAAACGTAGATGCACATACACTTACAACATTTAAAAGACATTTGGACAGGTACATAAATACAAAAGGTTTAGAGGGATATGGGCCAAACACAGGCAAGTGGGACTAGTTTAGTTTAGGAAACTTGGTCAGCACAGATGAGTTGGACTGAAGGGTATGTTTCCACGCAGTATATCCTGTATGATTTGTGCCATATCTTGTTTAGACAGTTTACTTATTACACCAAAGAATCATTGAATTCATCAGAGGTGGCGTATCATCATATAATGATTGTCTTCTAAGGAAAGTTTGTCTTGGTTGTCTGGGATTTCTTTAAGTGATGCTTCCTGTAAAGTGTTAGCTTTTGTGTGGAAGCAAGTCTGATTGGCTTTGTGGTTCAAAGATTTTGTTTTTGACTACTTTTTATGCTCTGGAAATAGCTACACTGTTTTTGAAAGTTGGCATTGGTTTGGCAAGGTTGGATATTGTTTCTGTTTGTACCACACTCAGAGATAGTAAGATGCCGATGCTGGAGTCAGAGATAACAGTGTGAAGCCGGATGAACACAGCAGGACAGGCAGCGTCAGAGGAGAAGGAAAGCTGATGTTTTCGGTCAGGACCTTTCTTCAGGATTTCTGACGCAAAACAGCGGCTTTCCTGCTCCTCTGGTGCTGTCTGGCCTGCTGTGTTCCTCCAGCTCCACACTGTGTTATTTTGTTTCTGTTTGTATTTTTTTTTAATTCCACATTTGGAACAGTGAATTCTAGCATCAAAGAATTTGAAGCGGATTTACGTTGGCTTATCATGTGATGTTTTGATATTTTTGTACCTTAGAAAGTTGACAAATTCTGATGATCTTCTTGAGATAAGTTGATTTTCTGTGCCCATTGTTTTCCTTCGCTGCTTTAACAATTTCAGCCTGTATTACCACCTGCATAGTTCTTTCTTTTGTAAGACTGTCTTTTGATTGTAACATATTGAATGTAATTATAATAACTTAATTAGCTCTGATTGTAAATTCCAGTCATCAAAATTATGAGAATGCATAAAAATTATTGTTAAAATTTTCAACAGGTTCTCCCAGAAACTTTATCCTTTTATTAAATTTTGCTCTCTTTGTTATGAAATTAGTGCTTAATGTAAAGTAATTGTCAAATACTTTTACAATACTGGCATTCTTAAAACATAGTCTGCTATTGGACCTACAGAACAAAGAAATATGTTCACTTGGCCTTTCTATGCTTCTTTTGTATTCCTGAAGCAAGTCTGTACTTATGAATTGTCTTTTCCAGACAGTCCAGTTTTAATTGCCCTGTCTAAAGTAAGTATGATCTTAAGTCTTCTTGGAGGCGCAATATTTTTCTCCACTGTCGCGGATAAATAATTTGCTTGAAAACCTTTTTTATATGTAGAGCTGTTGTTAGTCTTGTTGACCAGTGTTTTAAATTGTAAGTCACTTCAATTGTATTAAATGTTGAACATTCAGCAAGTTTTTAAATATCATTTCTTAAAAAAGAACAAATATTAGATAATGAAGATGAATTGCTGTAACAAACATGGTAACCAGTTTAGATACTGACAATGCTTTAGATAATAGTTTGAAGGCAAGATCTGCATACAATGTAACACAGGATGGGAATAGCCCACAGCCAGGGCAGGAATAATGTAGCATCAGTCCACCATTTCCTGATATGGGGTAACACTGAACAGGACTTCTACTGCAGAGAACACAGATAAGAAATAAAAATCAAAAGAACTGTGGATGCTGTAAATCAGGAACAAAAGCAAAGTTGCCGGAAAAGCTGAGAAAACTCAGAAAAACTCTTGAGTTCTGAAGAAGGGTCACCAAACCCCAAATGTTAACTCTGTTTTTACCTTCACAGATGCTGCCAGAGCTGCTGAGCTTTTCCATCAACTTTGTTTTTGAACACAGATAAGAACTTCAGTCAGGTGACATAAAGAAAAAGACGAATGGGTATGCACGACAAGCATTGGCAAGACAGATTGAAAACCTGCAGTCATTGAAATTCCAAGCATGGTGGATTTTGTTGTCAGATGCCAAGTCTACGTAGTGCATTTTTACAATCATGCAAAGAGACCATCTACATGAACTTAACATTAAACAGCCCATTTAGATGAATTACAACAATTACAAGCAGCTAACAAAAATATATCTAAGGGTAATGACATTCTTAAGTCCAATTCCGATCATGCCAAATGATCAATGTTCAGAAATTAGTGAGCTGCATCATGAGCAGCTAAAATATGCAAAGGCATTCCATCAGCATGCAATGCACTCCCTGGAGATCTTTTATACTCAACAACTAGAGATCTAACTTAAGAGCTTGAAGACGTGGAATTTCTTTGCAGAGCTTAGATTTGAGCAGCTGATGGAGCATGAACATATTGAAGTTCAGGAAGAACTGAAGCAGTCTGACTACCTTAAAGAGATTGATGACCTAAAAGCCATCTATTAGCAGCCAATATCTTCAAGTCTTGCAAAAGAAAAACCACCAGCTCAAAATGTATTTTGAGAGATCTTACGCCCTCAGGGCTCAAAACACATTCACGTGTCCACTCAAGAATATAGTCAACATTTGAGGATATTTGTTTAAAGAAAAGTATGGATGTGCATATATTGTCTAGCTTTTACTAAGGTTGACAAAGAGGTTTAGGATGACAATCAGAATGAGGAGAAGGATGAGGAGAAATATTAAGACTACTAACCATCCCAGTGTGTGACCTTCATCAAAATGCTGAAATAGACAATTCCTTTGCAGAACATCCTTGACCATCAACAACTGACAACAACTTGGAACTTATTAGATATCCCAGAAATCACCAGCATTGTTTGCTTTCATGCCATTTTTTAAAAAGCTCCTTTTGCCCTCTGACAAGCAGAGTCAGTCTGGAGCTCCCCTTTATGGCTCCTGACACTTGCCCCAGACATAATAGATAAGGGGAAATTGTCAACCTATCTTGTGGGCAGGGGCTTGAAAGTCCTGCCTGATGGGATAGCACACAGACAGGACTTTCTCCTCCTCCGGGATGCAATTGGAGGCCACAATACTAGACCATGTCTGGCTAGTCCAAGATTGCCACCTGGGTGAAAGCATTCCCAGCCAACTGGAGGAATGCCCAGCATGATAGGAGAAAGGTCAATGCAAAAGTTTATTACTTTCTGTCCTATTCCCCACCATTGCACCATTTACATTAGTGTACCCAGCTCACATCAAGGCCCATGGCCAACTACTCACACTATTGCATGTAACATTTTCTCCCACTCACTGTCATGCTCACTGCATTGCCTACTCACTCACTCGCAGCACCTCCCCACCAGCTCCAACTGTAACAGTTGCACAATCCATTTTCATTTCCTTAAACACCTGCCTTGCTCATATTCCAGGTGGAAAACAGCCCTCAATAGTGCAGCAAGAATCAAAACGGGTATTTGGTTGCCCTTTCAGGTGGAGAACATCCTGACTCTGACTCTTCTGAGGAGCTGCCTGATCTTGTCCAAGCCCTGTGGGGCAGTTATCAGAGGCTGCACTTGACTTACTCTGCCAGGGCCTCTCTGAAAGATCTCTCCCTTGACTTGACGGAATATTGATGACAACCATGACAAGCCTCCTGCCTTTGTGCGTGTGTTAAATGGGACAGCAAGACAAGGGTAGTACAAGCCTGGTATCTCTGGCTGAGGGGGCAAGGGACAAACTAGAAAGCATCAAGGTAAGACAATGCAAGGCAGTGAAACCGTAAGCATCTAGGTAGGCTCAGAGTGAGTGAGCACTTTGAACATAAGCAAAGGGACCGGTGATGCAACCTAGTGCAGACCATGAGTTGGGTGCATATCCATGAGCACCGAGAGACCTTGCAGCAGTTTTAAAATGATAGGAGCTTGTACAGCCTGAGGTGCAGCATTGAAGTGCAGAAGCTTTCTGTAAGTGCAGATGTGCCATGGGGGCTCTTAGAGGTTGCCATATGTCAGATTCAAATGTCCATGGGTGTGGGGGTGAGGCTGGTGCCCATGGAGTGTTGGTGCCTGGAGTCCAACATGGAGGTCCTTTGGAGAAAGAAGTGAGCCGAATTTGCCAGGTAACTGTTCTGACTTTCATGCTGAGATTCCTATATACTTATTTTGTTTGGCAAGTTTGGTAAGGTAGGAATCTGAATATTAGTGAGATGAGCTGGGCCATTAACAAGACATTTAACAAGCAACAATCCCATTTAATTTGGCAATTTGTCACTGTCTGGTGAGAAATTCGCTGCACACTTACCAAAAGCAGAAAAGATGGAGCAAAATGCTCCCGGATTGAGATCAGTTGCACCAAAATTCTCATCTGATTCTGACCAAAATCTGGCATAGCTACGTTCTTCAGACCCCTATAAGACTCCCCCTTTTGTATGTATTTTGGTCCTGTTGCTTGATAATGCTGAAATCTAAAAGTAGTGAATGCAAAATCTGAAATACATAGAAATTAACAAACTACAGGTTTTGGTCGCTTTGAAGATTTATGTTTGCTGTCACTGATTAGATGAACTTATTCATTCCAAAACAAGTAAACAGGTAAAACGATACACAAACTAATATAGTCATTGGTAGTGATATTACCACGAGCATAGGAAGATACGCCACCAGCATGTTTTCAGCTTAAGAAACCCTTGTTGCATAATACTTCAGAAATGGCACAGTCTGTGAAAAGTAAGTTCTCATAGATGTAACCTTTGATGAACCACCACCACACCAGGGACCCATATAAACCGATATTTGTGTCAGACTATAGCCAGCTGCATCCTAAACAATAATAACTAATGCAGCATCTGAAATCCCACTTATTTGTGGTTGATGAATCATTACCCATGATACACAAGTGATAATGTGTTATGAAATATTTATTTCCTAAAGGTATCCATACATTATCAAAACTGACCTTTAATATTGGAGCTTTATTCTTCCTTTGTTTTTACTATCCCTTTGTTTTTACTATCCCTGTACAGTCATGTCAAACAGTCACCTGGCCATGCTTGGTTATGTTGATGTTATCAATCCAATGCGGGCAATTCATTGTGCAAAAGGGGATTTCTTCCAATCGGATTTCTAGAAAGCATACGCTTCACAGATTATACTAACATCCTGTAGCAGCTTAAAAATAAAATGTCTGCTTATTTAATTTTTTTTGTTATTTAAAAGAATCCATCCCTCTAATTTACACTCAGCCTGTGTCATCACTGGGCTCTTTCCAAAAGCTAGAAGGCTTCAGCAACCATACCCGCATTGTAATTTTACATTAATGAGTCAGACCTGTTTTTTAATAATTAATTCAAGGGATATGGCCATTGTTGACAATTTTATTGCCCATCCCTAATTGTCCTGAACTGAGTGGTCTCTGAGGGGCCAGTAAAGATTCAATTGCTTTGCTATGGGTCTGGGGGTCACATGTAGGGCAGACCAGGTTATAATTACCGAATTGCTTTTCTAAGCACGAGTTATCAGATGGCCTTTTACAACAATGGTTACATGGTCACCATTAGGCTTGCTTTTTGCTTTCTGATTATGGTTATGTGCAAACTTCAGCATGCTGCTATGATATTCTGACCCATTCTCCTGAATGTTAGGCTGTCTGTCTGGATTACTAGTCCAGTCACTTGACCATTATGCCTTTCAGTAGATGATTGTAAAATACCAATTAAGTTTCAGCTGTAATATTTTGGCCAATTTTACGCATTGTAATTTAGGAAGGACGTTAGGGACTTAGGGAAGGTGTTCATGAAGACAGAGGTGAAGGAGTAGATCATTCAGCCCATCAAGTTGTTTCACCGTTTCTAGGTCATGGCTGATCATTAACCAAATCATTTTACCTCTTAGTATCTAGAAATCCATATAGGAGTGCCCTGGACGAAGCATCATTTCAACCTAATCTTGTTTAACGAACTTATTTCTTCATTCCTTGGCTCTATTTTTTCTCCCCTTATCCAGTCTCTCTCAATTTACATTCTTTTTTTTTGATGCTTTATATGATTCCAACAATTTCAGGTTTTCTGTTCCTGCATTTCTCTATGGACATCCAATCTCTCTGCTACTCCATGCCTCACCAGGTTGGTCTGAGTGCTGATCAATTTCTTCCTGAATGGAGGCCTGAACAGTCTCCATTCACTTGAGGTGTATTAAAATTAAGATGATCATAGATAAGGTAGATAGGAAGAAACCTTTCACCTTGGTGGAGGAATTAATTATCAGGGGTTATACGTTTGTGGTAAGGGGCAGGAGATTCAGAAAGGCATGAAGATTTTTCTTTCATTTACAAGCTGGTGGCAATCTGGAACTCACTGTCAGTAAGTGCTGTAGATGTAGAAACCTTCATAACATTTAAGAAGTATATAGATGAACACTTGCAATTTTAGGCATACAAGGCTAAGGGCCAAGTGCAGAAAAGTGATGCTAGAATAGTTAGGTGGTTGTTTTTGACTCTAGGGACTGAAGGTTTTTTTTTGCTACAGCTACTATGATATTACCACCTCCCCTCCCTGGCGAAATTTGAGTTCACATTAAACAATTTCTCCCTTGATCTGTCTCTCTCACACCAAGTAACATGTCTGGCTATGGATACCTATGTGGGAAATGTAAAACATTCCATGTTCCAGTCTTTCTTCCACAAGTTTATTTCTGTTATACTAATGACCATTTTGGAGCTTTCATCTGGACCTGGAAATTGTCATCAATTTGACTTCCAATTTCAACTCATTTCTCACCTCTATCTGGCCAATCTCTGACTCTTCCCTTTTCTTCCCTAACTTCCCTATCTAAATTTCTGGGGATAGGCTTGATAACAATAGTCATTCCAAGCCCACTGACTCCCACAGCAGCCGAGCTTACACTTCCTCACATTTCATTCTCCCACTTCCTCTAACTCTGTCACATCAGTCCTAATGATGCTATCTTCCTCTAAAATGGTGCTTATGAGATGTCTTCCTTAGTCCTCGACTGAGGATCCCCCCTTAATGTGGTAGATGTGGTCCTGAACCATGACTGACCCATTTCCTAAACTTTTGCCTTCACCCTCCTACTCCATCCTAGAACCACAATAGAACATTGTCCTCACTTTTCACCCTCACCAGCCTCTGTATTCAAAGGATCACCTTCCTCCATTTCTGCCATCTCCTGTATGGTGTCACCAACAAACAAATGTTCTCCCCTCCTCCCCTGCCAGTATTCTAAAAGGATGGTCACTCCATCACATCATCCACTTATCCAACATCTCATCCCCCTCACATGGCACCATTTCATGCAATATCCGGATGTACAACACTTGGCCTTGTTATTTCCTCCCTCTTCTAAGCCTCAAACACTCCTTATTAGGGAAACATTAATTTACTTGTACTTTTTTTTCAATCTAGTCTAGTGTACTTGGTACTCAGAAATTGCGACAACATGATTGAACTTTGCCACTCGGTGTGCAAGCATGTCCTAGACCCTGCAGTTGCTTATCATTTCAATCTATCATCTTACTCTCATGCTCACATTTCTGTCCTAAAAGTCTGCTAGAGTGTTCCAGTGAAGACGGTTGCAAGCAGAAGGAACAGCACCTAATTTTCTGAGTAGACATTTTACAGCCTTCTGGAATGAACAGTGTTCAACATCAGACAATGTCCCTGCTCTCCATTCTGACATTATTTTTCCACTAGTATCTGTATCTTGTTTTTGTGCTTCTGCTTTTAATTAGAGCTGAGCTTTGTTCAGCTATTAACACCTACTATGGAACAATGTTTTGCTCTTCTCTCCAATCATAAAAATCTACTACCATATAAGTGAAGGTATTCCTTCTCATTCCAGTCACAAGTGACATGCCTTTTATTCTGAGTGTGTGTTCCCTTTTTGTAGAACCATCACCAACACAACTACCATTACTTTTTGAGTGCAGGATGATGGGAAAAGCAGGGAAGTGGGGTTAATAGGATAATTCTTTAAACAGTTTGGCACAGACACATTGAGGCAAGTGGCCTTCACTTGTGTCTTATCATTCCATGATAGCGAAAAAAAAATTGCATGACCTACCAATTTTTTATTCAAAAGTCTCAATGTCAAAACTGTCATTGGGATTTTTGATGTTGGCTCTATCACATTTTAATATGTTTGTCACAATGTGTCACTATTGGCTCTATGATATAGCCACAAGTAACATGGAGATAATTTATCCAAATTTATAACCTGCCATTTTTGTTACGGCAACTGAAGTCTTTAATTTTCAAAAATGTTAAGCCAATCTTTATAAAAAAAATCAAAAGAATTACATTTCACAACAACATAATCACATTTATCTACTGATCAGTTTGTTTTTAAATCTCTTTATTGTCTTCATTAAAATTGTGAATGTTTACCAAGGTTCACCCTAAATGCCTGGACTTGAATTGGATGTACCACAATATTAAATAACAGTCTTCAATCGCATCCAGTTTGTATAATTTTTAATGCATATAATCTGTGTTATTGTTTTAACTTTTCTTTCCACCAAAGGCTTTCAATGGAATGGGGGATTAAATGATCAAAGCTTTACTTAACGTGATAAATTGACATCATTATATTATAATTGTACTTTCCTATTATGAATTCAGAAAAACAAAAGTAGCACATGTGAAGGCAGACAAGTGTTATCATCCAAGAAACAGCAGTGGGAATAACAATAGCTGTTTCTTTTTCTTGCTGATGATGAGGAAAGGAAAGAAAAATCATTTTTGAGGATGAATTTATTTAGTCAGGCATTGCTTTTAATTGTACATATTCAGTTTAGAATTCCCTCTTGAAACATTTTTGAGACTTAATGATTTTGTTTTAAATTTATGATTGCTTTCAGTATTTTACAGACTAATTGGTTCATTCTTTGAAATGCATTTTTATTATAGGCTGGATAATCATGCTATTCCAGCGCAGATGGGAATGTTAAGCTGGGAACTGCACAACCCAAAACCATGATACTCTGCCTATTAACCACAACAAGCAGGGAATTTAAAGTAGGAAGTGGGTTTATGATGGAGAAATATTTGAGGGAGAAATATGGCACAAGAGAACAGCTAGGGATATTTCAACAATTTAGATTGACTCATCTAGGCTCCATTCACTTCAGGGATTTTTAATATTTGTTCCATTTGCCCCCTGCAACAAACTCCCTATACTCCAAACCATCTTTATAGATCCACTGGACTTAATGATTGTCATTTTATTGGCTGTTTCTCCTTCACTCCTCGTTCTTGTAACCTCCGCTGTATATACGTTTTCCTGCATCACAAGTATAGTGCCGTCTAATTCCTTTCATATCTCCAATGCTCCCCATTCATTTGAGAACTCCGACCACAGTCTCTCCAGCAATCCGAGTAAACCTGCCCATGCATTCCAGCTTTCTCCATTACCAAATTCATCAGATCCATGAAGCATCTGCTGGTTTGTGGCACAAGAGCTTCCTTCAAATGATGCTAGACTTTGAGTCAGCTGAAAATGCTTCAGATTTAGGCAGCTCCCTGCTGTCTGGTGATGGTCCTTGACGTCAAAAAATTATCAGAGCATGTTTGAATGGCAGCAAGTTCATCCACTGACACTGCAATTCAATGTACTCAAAGTTTTGTTTTTGTATTTGTTTAAGGGTGCAGTTTTGTTAAATTGATTTGCATAGCTATACTTGCATGGAAGAGTTGACTTATACAAAGTCTGTGTGAGAGCAATCAGGTTAGCTGTGTTGCTCAGAGGGAATATTGTGATACATTGTAATCACCCAGAAATATGATAGACAGAGTTTCAGGAATTCCCACATGTCATTAAAGATGTTCAGCGCTTTTTGAAATTACACTGTATTGTCACCTACAATTATGTCTGACTGCTTGCCAGATTGTTAGGCCATTGATAAATATTTACATACAATGGGGGGAATCTTAAAGGGGCCTGAACGACATGGGTTGTGGTAAGACTTGTGGCAGAATTAGGTGAGAAGTCAGTGAAACCTATTTTGACTTCGGGAGCTATTCACTGCATCTTTTATGTATCTGCCAAGTGGCAAAGCATGCTTCTTGCTGGGCGATGGTGAGTTGCCAATTAAGGGGGATTATAAACACATTAATGGCACAATTTCCCTTATTAATATTCAGCTTCCTAGTTTGCCAAATGCATCAAACAAACTGGATATGAAGAATTCTTAATCTAGAAGAAGAGTGGCTACCTGGAGACTACTGCTCACCAGTGTTTGCAAAGAGCCTTCATGATGAAAAACAGCAAACAGTATCTCTGGCCATGATCCATGGGCACTAATCACATCCCTCATTCACAAACAGGGTCATCCAATACTTGCCAACCCCTCATGATCTTTCACACACATCTTCCAGCCACTTCTAGGACACTTACAGCAAAGACTTATATGGCAAAGCAAACCAGCAACTAGCATGGAAAAGCTGCTGGAAGGATAGTTTGCCCAAAGGGACAGGCAGCCAGCTCACACAATGGACCAGGCTACGTCTTAGGGATGCTTGCTTGCTCGTTTTACACTCACTCAGTCAGTGCCGTATCCATGCCTTGCCTGTTACCTTTTAGCTCTGGCTGAAGCACCAAAGTTCTATCAGGACTGCAATGTTGACATGCCGTTTTGTGCTGGCACACAGATAGGCTGCTTGTCATGTTTGTCAGTAGGACTCAACTAGGGGCCAGGCAATCATATTGCGCTACAGCAGACCCAGATGTCAGTTAAACAACTACAAGCCAGCTGCTTGTGCAGGAAGCACACTTCATGTTTATTCAACTAAACGGTCATGTCAGAAAGTGCATCTGGTCTAATCTTCAGCCCAGTCAAGGGGATGCCACTGTCTGTCTAGGAGTCAATCTTGGTAACAACAGTCATGACCACAGTCTACTCACTGTCTGGAGGCTCGTCCACAGTCATTCATCTGCTCAGGGCAAGCATGAGCATGGAGTTATATGTAGCTGATCACCCCTAATATGTTGACCAGGTTTGATATCTTCAGTCAGCCGCTGTGGATGTTTGAATCATATCATTGAATCCCTACAGTGTGGAAACAGGCCCTTCGGCCCAACAAGTCCACACCATTCCACCCAGACCTATCCCCCTATAACCCACTTAATCTACACATCCCTGAAAACAAGGGGCAATTTAGCATGGCCAATCCACCTAACCTGCACATCTTTGGACTGTGGGAGGAAACCACAGCACCCGGAGGAAACACCTGCAGACACAGGGAGAATGTACAAACTCCACACAGGCAGTCACCCAAGGGTGGAATCGAACCCGGGTCCCTGGCGCTGTGACGCAGCAGCGCTAACCACTCAACCACCATGCCACCCTCTTTGATTTCTAAACTTGTTCAGGCATTCAGTCATATTGCTAAATCATTGCCGCTCATTCAGTATTCTCAGTCACTTGACTCCTTTCTTAGAAGAAAGAGGATTGAATATTCCCATCAACCTGCTGAAGTATGTGACATCCTCTGTACTAACAATGCAAAACAACTGTCTTTTACCAATATAGTAGGTCCTTAGATTCTTTCTTCTGATAAGGTTCCACCATAAATACAGAAAGCCCAATGAAGTCTCCTGTTGATTCTCCATTGACTGGTGTGTCAATAACTTACTGGGTCTGGACCATTTGTTCTCCAGAAGAATGTTAAACTCCTCCAACTTTCCTGACATTGAGGGTAAGATATGCCTGCATGATTAAAAACGAATATTTAAAACTATGAACAACACAGAAATTTTGAATTCTCTTAGGTATGTTGCAATGTTATTGCAGCTTTGCTGTGCGTTGGACAGTGATTCCACCTGCATAGTTGTAATATCAGTTCAGTAGGTAATGACATCTGCTTCTTCACCCTTGGTAACTGGTCTGATAGGTCAGTACTGTTTGCTCCTTTTAACAAGGTGAAAACTAATAGGATATCTATGAATGTAAACACATCTGTGCCTCTCGTTCATTGCAATTAGTTTGTGCTCCTGGAATACCTTCCAATAGAAGCATCTCGTCTCTCATGTGGGTATCTTTCCTAGAGGTATTAACTAATCTTCTGTGCAGGCTTCTTTTTGCATGTGATCACCAGTGTTTTCACTGTTTTGAAAGTCTCTTATTTCAGTAGACCTTCAGGAAGTGACAATCATTTTACAAATGTAACAGTCCATTGTCATGACTGAACATTGTCTGTGCCTGTGAAGTTTTGTTATTCCACACTGCTGAAACTACTGTTTTAGCATATGGCATTTGGATAAGTCTCTGCACATGCTTGCCACATGGCCCTTTAAAGTGCCCATACGTTACAAGTAAATAGACGCCATTGCATTCCAAAGGTAGGGTCAGTCTTCTCTTCCCGGGGTCTTTCTGGTTTCTGCTTCCAGTATGATTTGAATAACTCTCTCCAAAGTGAAATATACTCTGGACAGTAAGAAATCTGTCAGTTTATTCAAGAATTTAAAAACAATTCTATCACCTGTGACTTCTGATTTCAAAGTTTCTTATTCATCTTTTTTCAGAATTTGTTGAAACTCCTTTTTAAAAATGTTGTTCATTCAAGAATTTTAGTTGTTCCTCGATTGAAGTAATCTTCAAAGACTTTCAGAACATCTTCAAAAGTAACCGTACTCTCTTTAATATTCTATTGGTTAATAACATCATCTACAAACAGACACATTGCATGCAATGGTGCATTAATATGTTCTGCTTCAGACTTACGCATTAATTTTGCATCAATGCCACACCTTAGGAACATCCTTCTCCAGCAAGTCTATTCCTGTATTCTTTGTGGTTCATTTCTGACCTTGAATCTTTGAGAAAATATTATGTCTCCTTCCATTTCTTTTTAACATGCCTATCAAGTTTTATTACAGTAAAACCATTTTAAATCTGTATTATTTCAATACTGCTTGTAATGCATTCTTGAAGTTTATTTTTATGTATTCAGTGCTATTTTAAATTCAGCTTCATTGTTTTTAGATTCTACCTGATTTTCTTCATTTGCCAGCCCTTTTATACACTGCATAGCTCTAAAACTGTTTTAATTCTTCAATGAATCTTTCAATTGTATCATTGGTTTTTCTGTAGCAATTTACTGCATTCAAGCTTTCAAAATTCCTTTTCCTTTTAATACTATGTCTTTGTACTCCTTAGAGGGTTCAGCCAAAAACTGCAGCCATCATCATTAGACTTAGTGGAGCTAATGCAACGTAACATTAACTTGACTGAATCATTATCATATACACCAGATGCAAGCCTCTGATTTATTGGTGGCTATTGGACAGCAGGATCTCTACTGGCGAAACAATTCTATGGGAGGCCCAATGGATCAGTAACATGAATATCCCCCAGATTTTCTACCATGGAATGAACACACATTCTCTCCGAAACATCTGCAATACTGATTCACCACAATAACAATGGTAGGATGGCGCTTTGCTAGTGACAAAACTGAAATGATCAGAATTCATGGAATCTGGTAATTTAGATATGATGGGAAGGCATCCATGGCAATGTCAATGGCTCTCTAATGCCCTCTATATGGGGGAAGGGGAGGGAATTGCGATGTTAGCTATTCAACTATCGAAGATAAACAAAACCATCCTTTTCCAGGAAGGTAGCTTTCATTACTATATGCTTTGTGACTTTTGCCATAAGAAAACCAGCTTTCAGAATTTAGTGGGCCATCCCTTCTGCTACGTTGAAAATGCAATATGCCAGCTTTATGCCAGTAATTAATTTGTTGGGTCCAGAGGCAATTCTGGCTTCAATAGCACTATTGTGATATGTCAGCTGACACCAATGATCCTACGATGACTGCTGAAACCATATGCTCATCTCTGACTTTTCCAGACAGCACATATAATATCATAAAACTGATCTTAAAAAATTTGAAATAACTCAACTCTGTATATCCCCTTGTTTTCTCTTTCCCAATATATTTCCTTATGTTTCTTTCATTCTTGCTAATGGGAAGGCACTAGCCCTATGGTTTTATCGTGATTAATCCAGAAACTCAGCTAATATTCTGGGAGCACAGGTCTGAATCCCGCTATGGCAGATGGCAGAAATTGAACTAAATTTTTAAAAATCTGGAATTAAGAACCTATAAATGACAATGATCATTGCCAGAAAAACCCATCTGATACATTTCAGGGAAGGAGATCTGCCATTCTCACCTAATCTGGCTTACATGTGTCTCCAGAGAAACAGCAATGTGGTTGACTCTCAGCTGCCCACTGAAATGGCCAAGCAAACCATTCTGTTGCATCACTATCTACAAAGTCTCAACAAAGAAATGAAATTAGACAGACCACCTGGTATTGACCTAGGCACTGGAAATTGCAAATTATCCTGTGGCGCCTGCAAAGTCCCCCCTTACTGATATCTGGGGATATACTGAGAGAGCTGTCTTACGTACTCGTAAAACAACAACCTGACGGTGTCATACTCATGGAATCATACTTTACATACAATATTCCAGGCACCACGATCTCCCTCCCTGGATATGTCCTGTTCTACCAACAGGACTATCCCAGCAGAGGTGGCAACACAGTGGTATACAGTCAGGAGGGAGTTGCTCTGGGAGTATTCAGCATTGACCCCGGACCCGATGAAGTCTCATGGCATCAGGTTAAACATGGGCAAGGAAACTTCCTGCTGATTATCATGTAGATTCCTTCCTTGGCTGATGAATCAGTACTCTTCCATGTTGAACACCACTTTGAGGAAGCATTGAGGGTGGCAAGGGTACAAAATACTTTGGGTGAGGGATTTCAGTGTCCACTACCAAGGATGTCTCAACAGCAGCACTACTGGTTTAGTTGGCCAGGTCCTAAAGGACATAGCTGCTACACTGGGTCTGCGGCAGGTAATGAGAGAACCAACAAGAGGTAAAAATATATTTGCTTTCATCCTTGCAAATCTACCAGCTGCAGATGCATTCATTTTGAGCTTACCGTCCATTGTGTTGTGTGGCACTGACACCTTGCTGAATGGGACAGACTTCGAACAGATCCAGCAACTTATGAATGAGCAAGCATGAGGCACTGTGGGCCATGAACAGGAGCGAAATTGTGCTCCAACACAATCTGTAAGCTCATAGCCCAGCATATCTCCCACTCAATTACCAACAAGCCCAGCAATCAACACTGGTTCAATGGAGAATGCAGGAGGGCATGCCAAGAGCAGCACCAGGCGTACCAGAAAAATGAGGTATCAACTCAGGGAGGGTACCAAACAGGACTACCTGCCACACAACATAAGCAGCAAGTGATAGGCAGAGCTAAGCGATCCCACAACCAATGGATCAGATATAAGCTCTGCAATCCTGCCATATCGAGTTGTGAATGGTGGTGGACAATTAAGCAACTCACTGGAGGAGGAGGGTCCACAAGTATCCCCATCCTCAATGATGGAAGAGACCAGCGTATCAGTGCAAAAGATGAGGCTGAAGCATTCAAAGTAATCTTCAGCCAGAAGTGCTGAGTGGATGATCCATCTCGGCCTCCTCCAATGGTCCCCAGTATTACAGGTACCAGTCTTCAGCCAATTCAATTCACTCCACGATATCAAGAAATGGTTATCGTTACAGGATACTGCAAAGTCTACAGACATAAAAACATTCCAGCAATAGTACTGAAGCCTTGTGCTCCAGAACTTGCTGCTCCCCTAGCCAATCTGTTCCAGTACAGTTACAACACTAGCATCTACCCAACAATGTGGAAAATTGCCTAGATATGTCCTGTATACCAAAAGCACGACATGTTCAACCTGCCTAATTACAGCCCCATTAGCCCACTCTCGATCATCAGTAAAGTGATGGACGGTGTCATCGACAGTGCTATCAAGCAGCAGCTGCTCAGCAATAATTTGCTTAGTGATGCCCGGTTTGCATTCTGCCAGGGACACTCATCTCCATACCTCATTGCAGTCTTGGTCCGAACGTGGACAAAAAAGATAAATTCCAGAGGTGAAGTGAGAGTGACGGCCCTTGACATGAGCGTTGCTTTTGACCAAGTGTGGCATCAAGGAGCCCTAGCAAAACTGGAAACAAAGGGTATCAGAGGTTCCTCAGCATGGTATCCTAGGCCCAAACATCTTCAGCTGCTTCAATAAACTTCCCTCCATCATCAGGTCAGTCGTGGGGATGTTTGTCACTGACTACACAATGTTCAACACCAATTGCAACTCCTCAGACACTGAAGTAGTTCATAAGCAAAAGCCAAGTCTTGATAATATCCAGGTTTGGGCTGACAAGTGGCAAGTAATACCCGCACTACAACAAATGCCAGGCAAAGACCATCTCCAATAACAGACAATCTAACCACTGCCCCTTGACATTTAATGGTGTTACCATCTCTGAATTCCCCACTATCACCATCCTTGAGGTTACCATTGACCAGAAACTCAGTTGGACTCACCACATAAGTACAGTGGCTACAAAAGTATGTCAGAGGCTAGGAATATTGCTGTGAGTAACTCCCCTCCTGACTCCCTAAAACATGTCCAGCATCTACAAAGCACACAGCTGATGGAATCTTCCCCACTTGAAGGATGCAGCTCCACCAACACTCAAGAAGTCTGGCACCATCAAAGACAAAACAGCTTACTTGATTGGCACCATATCCACAAGTGTCGACTCCCTCCACCACCAATGCTCAGCAACAACAGTGCATACAAACTACAAGATGCACTGCAGAAATTCATCAAAGATCCTCAGACAGCACCCTTCAAATCATGACCACATTGATCTAGAAGGACAAGGGCAGCAGGTACATGGGAACATCACCTCCTGCAATTTCCATTCCAAGCGACTCACTACCCTGATTTGGAAATATATCACCAATCCTTCTTGTTGCTGGGTCAAAATCATGGAATTTTCTCCCTAAGGGCATTGAGGGTCAATCTTTTGCACATGGATGGCAGCCATGAAGAAGAAGGCAACTCACCACAACATTCTCAAGGGCAAGTAGGAACAGGCAATGAATGCTGGCTGGCCCGCGATGACCTTGTCCTATGAATGAATAAAAACAAAATTATTGGTGTTTCTTAGCTATTTATTACTATTTAATTATATTTAAGAGATTTTACTGCTACTGTGCATGTCCCAGCTGTTAGCAAGTGCAGCCATTGTGTTGTGACATTGATACCAGAACAGACAAGCCTGTACCTTTAACATCGCTACACAACATTACAACATGACATTCCAGTGCAAAGGTACCTGCCTTGACTTAGGTTGATTTCTGTGTGAAAGAATGAATGTAGTCAGTCAGTCAGTCGTGTGTGTTCAATGTACAGCATGTGCATAAATATACAACCCAGAATGTATGTATAAATCTAAATCTATGATTATGGTTACATTCTAAACATTTTATGTTGTATTTAACTTTCAAGATACCTGACTCAACAAGAATGCAGTTTTTGTGATTTTTATAACATGTAGAAAACCACAAATGGTGTCATACCAGCAGGGATGCCACCTGAGAGTGAGCAGTAAAAGCTAATCATGACAATTGGTTAGTAGCAGCAACTTTCAATCAATCTGTCCAATTTCGGAGCATAAGTTACAAATACAACCAAGACTAATGTATTGCAACCAAAACGAAAGCTTCTACTGAAGCACGGTGAGTAATTTGGCTTACTCAATCTCTTTCTTTAAAAATAATTACGAGAGGTAGGACAGATTTGAGTTAAAATAAAAGGCACTTAAAAGAACAAAAAGACACCTGAGATTAGGAAGTAACCCTGGAACAAACTACAGAAAACAAACATTTAAGAAGATGTTTTCTATCCTGCATGCAGAAATCAATTAATTCAGCCATTTTTCTTTTTTTCCAAATTTCTGCAAAAATAAAAAAAAGACACATTATGTCATCACTCCTTTTCTTTGGTGTGAATTCCACCTACAGACACAACATACATATTTTAGAGGTGCAGCAATAACAGAAAAGAAGAGAGAAGCCAACAAAACAAAGACAAACATCATAACTCAATGTTCATTTTTGATGTCAATTTTAAAGAGTTACATAACACTCATAAGAACGATGGAAAATAAACATGCCACTATGGTCTTTCAATACATTGGCAATTATTAAGAAAAAAAGTCCATCTTTACCGTATGGATCAGTAGGTAACTGACAAACAATAAAAACTGAAAGAATTGTCGATGCTGGAAATCAGAAACAAAAACAGAAATTGCTGGAATGAAGCTCAGTAGGCCTGGCAGCATCTATGGAGAAACATCAGAGTTAATGTTTCGGGACCAGAGACCCTTCTGCAGAACTGACAAAGAATGACAGGTAGTCAGATTTCTTCTCACTTTGGACAATGCAGCGTTAAGAATAAAAAAAAAATCTGGTCACCTTTCGGACAAAGACCACAAATATCCTTACACATTTTTTCAGATTTAAAAGAGAGATCAACGGGATACACAGCCTTGACTTCATATTAAGCTTAATCCTGCTGTTGGTGGGATGACAATCCAACAATTCGTAGGCAGGCCTTCATGCAAAGGTGTGGAACGTGCACGCACCAGCAATGCCCTAGTTTAAAGGTCTATGGGACTGGTCATTGCCTCTGTACCATCACAACTTTCAGAAAAGTTTAGTTAAACAAGCCAAAAGGATATACCATTGATGATTTGCTGTAGAAAACTGCAGGTCTGAAGCAACTGGAGCTGATCAGCAACATTTGGATCCTCACGTATCACCACATTAACCTACGGATTCAAAGCATCATTTTCCACCACTTCTGCCACCTGCAATCTAACCCCACTACCAAGGATATATTTCCCTGCCCACCCTTATCCACCTTCTGGAGGGACCGCTCTCTCCATAAGACCATAAGACCATAAGACCATAAGGCATAGGAGTGGAAGTAAGGCCATTCGGCCCATCGAGTCCACGCCGCCATTTAATCATGGCTGATGGGCATTTCAACTCCACTTACCCGCACTCTCCCCGTAGCCCTTGATTCCTTGCGAGATCAAGAATTTATCAATCTCTCCCTTGAAGACATTCATCATCCCGATCTCCACTGCGCTCCGTGGCAATGAATTCCACAGGCCCACCACTCTCTCCACGACTCCCTCGTCCAATCCACACTCCCCACTAGCCCCACCACCCCTGGCACTTTTCCCTGCAACCGCAGGAAGTGCTACACCTACCCCTACACTTCCCCCCTCACCTCCATTCCAGGCCCCAAGAAAACCTTCCACATTAAACAGATGTTTACCTGCACATCCACTAATGTGGCATATTGTATCTGCTGTTCCCGAGGTGGCCTCCTCTACATCGGGGAGATCAAGTGGAGACTCAGAGACCGCTTTGTGGAGCATCTACGTTCAGTTCGTGACAAACGACTACACCTCCCAGTTGCGAATCAATTCAACTCCCCCTCACCTTCCTTGGATGACATGTCCATCCTGGGCCTCCTCCAGTGCCACAATGATGCCACCCGAAGGCTGGAGGAACAGCACCTCATATTCTGCCTGGGAACCCTGCAGCTCAATGGTGTCAATGTGGACTTCACTAGCTTCAAAATCTCCCGTCCCCCGACCTCATCCCAAGACCAGCCCATCTCCTCCCCGCTTCCTTGATCTGTCCGTCTTTTCTTCCACCTATCCACTACTCCCACCTCACTGACCCACCCCCACCTCCACTTCCTACCTACTAGCCTCATCCCCATCTCTTCAACCTGTCCATCTTCCCTCCCACCTACCCACCCCTCCCTCCTGACTGACCAACGCCTATCCCAACTCCCTACCTACAATCACCTTTACTGGCTTCATCCCCGCCTCCTTGACCTGTCTGTCTCCTCTCTACCTATCTGCTCCACTATCCACCTGTATCATTGCCTCCCCCTCTCTGTATCTATTTCAGAGTCCCCTTCCCCTCCCCCATTTCTGAAGAAGGGTCCAGACCTGAAACGTCAGCTTTCCTGCTCCTCTGATGCTGCTTGGCCTGCTGTGTTCATCCAGCTCTACACCTTGTTACCTCAGACTCCAGCATCAGCAGTTCCTACTATCTCATTTGCGAGTACTTTCCTCTGGAACAAGTATTGCAGAAGTGAGCATGTTTAGTGGAATTTCTGAATGTTGTCTGAGTTTATGAGAATCTATCAGATTACAAGGGGGGGTGGGCAGGGTGGATAGTAAGCAGCTGTTTGCCTTAGTTGAAAGGTCAATAATTGAGGGGGAGACATTACTTTAAGGTGAAAGGCAGGAGGTTTAGTGGGGATTTGGAATGCACTGCCTGGGAGGCTAGAGGGTAGTTGAGGTGGGAAACCTCACAACCTTTAAGAAATACTTGGATGAGCGCTTGAAATATCATAGTATTCAAGGCTATGGGCCAAATGCTGGAAAGTGGAACATATAGAGTCAGATTAGCCTTGTTTATGCAGAATCACTGGGCTGAAGGGCATCTTCTGCACTATGTGATTCTATATATAGCTTGTCTCACCCGCCAAGATAGCATCAGTATTTTGCGACATGCTCCACAACAGGATATTGAGCTAAAGTGTTTAGAAAGTCAATTCATATGAGAAACACGAGGTGCAACACAATGCTCCCCAGCAGCCAGTGAAGAGCCAACTAAGGGACATATTCATAGAATCTTCCAAAGTTCAGCACACAGCATGCAAACATTTCAATGAAATCTCAAAGGTAACCGCAATATCATATCCCATAGACCATAGTCACAGAATCATAGTCACAGAGTCATACGGCATGGAAACAGACCCTACAGTACAATCAGTCTATGCCAACCATAATCCCAAAGTAAAGTAGTCTCACCTGCCTGAGCTTGGCCTATTTCCCTCCAAACACTTCTTATTCATGTAATTTTCTAAATATCTTTTAAATATTATAACTGTACCTGCATCCACCACTACCTCTGGAAGTTCATTCTACGCACAAACCACTCTCTGTTAAAAAAAAGTTGTCCCTCACGTATTTTTTAAAAATATTTCTCTTCTCACCTTAGAAATATAATCTCTAGTCTTGAGATCTACCACCCTAAGGAAAAAACACCTACCATTCACTTTATCTACACCCCACATGATTTTATGAATCTCCGTAAGGTCACCCCTCAACTTTCTACGCTCCAGAGGGAAAACATCCCAGCCAATCCAGCGTATCCAACCTTTCCTTATAATACAAACCCTCCATGCCTGGCAACATCTGATAAATCTTTTCTGAACCCCCTCTAGCTTATCCTTCCTATAAAAGGGTGACCAGACTTAGATACAGTACTCCAGATGATCCCTCACCAACATCTTGTCTTACCAATTTTTATGGATGCAACATAGAAAGCCTCCTATCTGGGTGTATCACAGCTTGGTATGGCAACTGATCTGCCCAAGACTTCAAGAAATTACAGAGAGTTGTGAACATAGCCCAAACCATCACGAAAACCAGCCTTCCTTCCATTGTCTCTGTCTATACTTCCTGCTGCTGCGGAAAAACAGAAAATATAACCAAAGACCCCTCCCACTCTGGCTATACTTCCTTCCATTCTCTTCCATTGAACAGAAGATACAAAAGTTTGAAACACTTACCGACACATTTAAGAACAGCTTCTTCCCCTCTGTTATCAGGCTTATGAATGGACCTGTCTCACATTAGAGTTGATCTTTCTCTACTCCTTCGCTGAAACTGTACATTATATTCCGTTCTATTATCCTGATGTACATATGTAAGGAATGTTTTGTCTGGTTAGCACCCAAAACAATACTTTTCACTGTATCTCAGTACATATGATAATAATAAACCAAGTCAACACTTGACTGTAAACAGGATACACACATGAACACCAATACAAATGCTGAAGACTTTACCCCATTCAAGTCATACTTTCCAATTTGAATGGACAATATGTACTATGTACTTAAATCAATACAAGTGCCAATGCAGACATTATTCCTTTGCACATCTGGCAAAAGAAGTATTGAGGGAACTGGCACATTGTTGTGTCATCCACATTACAACAGGTCCAGCAGACCAAACATTGGCATTATTATCTTAAATATCAACATGGATCCTTGACATTGGCATCTGGAATCTTTTACATCATTGAAGTAAATGGGCCAACTATTGTCAACCTATAAGCATGAATATTCTTATTATACACATGGCAATAAACACATCAGTTGCAACAACAAATATTCCAGACCGCAACCTCAACCTCATACACTATGTCTAAGACAGGCGGAGCAGATTTCACAAGCTATGTGAGATTAGTAGCTCAAAACAATGATCAGTGGGTGACCAGAATGCTCAGACTACTCAACAGATCCCTGAGCTAGTTAACACATTAAAGTCATCCTGAGATGATCCAGGACTTTTCAGGAATCTAATCTTAAGGAGCAAATGTGATAATTTTACAAGCACCACTACAAAATATGGTAGACTACATATATTTAGTTCGTGTGGATGGAGAAAAACACCGAAGAGATTGGCAAATGAATCCACATCTTGGTCCGTCATTAGTAAGGCCTGTCAGCAATTGAGAAAATCTTCTCCCATGTGAGCCTGTGTGAGCTGTGGTGCAAGATTATGACTGATATATTCTATGTTCATGGACTTGATTATGTTCCAAAGTCTCACTATATCACTAAAATGCCTTTTGTGACAAATCAAAGGTAAGTATGAGATAGGAGAAGTCCTTAATGAATACTTTTCTTAAGTATTCACAACTGAGAGGGACCTAGTTGTAGAGGAAGGTGTTGTGAAACAGGCGGGTAGGCTAGAGAAGGTTGATGTTAGTAAAGAAGATGTGCTAGGAATTCTGAGGAAGTCGAAGATAGATAAGTCCTCTGGGCCTGAAGGGATTTATCCAAGGATTCTGCGAGAAGCGAGGGATAAGATCGCAGGGCCTTTGGCGATGATCTTTTCGTCCTCACTGTCCACAGGTATAGTGCTGGAGATTAGAAAGAGGCAACCATCATTTCCTTGTTCAAAAAAGGGAACAGGGATAACCCTGGAAATTACAGGCCAGTTAGTCTTACGTCAATGGTGGGCAAATTATTGGAAAGGGCTCTGAGAGACAGGATTTATGATCACTTCGAAAGACACAGTTTGATTCATGATAATCAGCATGGATTTGTGAGGGGTAGATCATGCCTCACAAACCTTATTGAATTCTTTGAAGAGGTGACCAAACACGTGGATGAAGGTAGAGTAGTGGATGTGGTATACATGGATTTAAGTAAGGCGTTTGATAAGGTTCCCCATGGTAGGCTCATGCAGAAGGTAAGGAGGCATGGGATAGGGGAAAATGTGGCAGATTGGGTTCAGAATTGGCTGACCCTTAGAAGACAAAGCGTGGTAGTGGACGGAAAATATTCAACATGGTGCTCAGTTATGAGTGGTGTGCCACAAGGATCTGTTCTGGGTCTTCTTCTATTTGTGATTTTTGTAAATGATTTGGATGAAGGAGTGGAAGGGTGGATTAGTAAGTTCACGGACGATACAAAGGTGGGTCATGTTATGGACAGTGCGGAGGGCTGTTCTAGGTTACAAAGGGACATTGATAGAATGCAGAGCTGGGCTGAGAAGTGGCAGATGGAGTTTAACCCTGAAAAGTGTGAGGTGATTCATTTTGGAAGGACAAACTTGAAAGCAGAATACAGGGATAACGGAAAGAATCTTGGCAGTGTGCAGGAGCAGAGGGATCTTGGGGTTCATGTTCACAGTTCCCTGAGAGCTGCCACCCAGGTGGATAGAGTTGTTAAGAAGGCGTATGGTGTGTTAGCTTTCATTAATAGAGGGATTGAGTTCAAGAGCCGTGAAGTTATGCTCCAGCGACACAAAAGCCTAGTTCGGCCGCATCTGGAGTATTGTGTCCAGTTCTGGTCACCTCATTACAGGAAAGATGTGGAAGCATTAGAAAAGGTGTTGAGGAGATTTATCAGGATGTTGCCTGGAATGGAGGGAAGGTCTTACGAGGAAAGGTTGAGAGAGTTAGGGCTTTTCTCTTTAGAACGACGTAGGATGAGAGGTGACTTGATAGAGGTGTACAAAATGATCAGAGGTATAGATAGAATAGACAGCCAGAGACTTTTTCCTAGGGTGGAGGTAGCTTTTACGAGGGGACATAGTTTTAAAGTGAAAAGAGGTAGATACAGAGGAGACGTCAGAGGTAGGTTCTTTACTCAGAGAGTGGTCGGAGCGTGGAATGCATTGCCAGAGAGGGTAGTGGAGTCAGCCTCATTAGGGGCATTAAAGCAGCTATTAGACAGGCATATGGATGACAGTATAAGGTAGGGGTGGAGGTTAGATAGACCTTAGGTTTAGGGTAAAAGTTCAGCACAACATTGTGGGCCGACGGGCCTGTACTGTACTGTGCTGTTCAATGTTCTATGTTCTAACGTAAATACAACAGTTATTGACATATTGCCATATTCCATATGCTCATTCAGGGTTCCTCAACTAATTGCGTCTGACTACTCACAGTGCACAAGTGCAACCTTGCAAGACATGTAAATGGAGTGTTCAACATGATACCTCTTCTCCTGGGGCGGCACAGTGGCACAGTGGCTCACACAGCTGCCTCACAACACCAGGGACCTGGGTTCCATTCTACCCTGGGGTCACTGTCTGTGTGGAGTTTGCACATTCTTCCCGTGTCTGCATGGGTTTCCTCTCGGTACTCCGGTTTCCTCCCACAGTCCAAAGATGTGCAGGTTAGGTGGATTTGCCTTGCTAAATTGCCCATAGCATGTGTTCAGGGATGTACAGATTAGGTGGGTTATAGGGAGATGGGTCTTGGTGGGATGCTCTGAGGGTCAGTGTGGACTTGTTAGGCTGAAAGGGCCTGTTTTCACACTGTAGGGATTCTATGATCCTTACTACCATCTGTGGAATGGTCTTGCAGAATACTGTTTGCTATGATAAATGTACGGCAATTTCTCAATACTTTGGATAGCTATTTTAAATCTACATGCTACTTCCCTGGACAATGGTTTATCCTTACCACCAGCTCTTATGTTTGGGAGACAGACCCACACAGTTTTTCCCTCCCACATTGTCAGCATCCAACCACATTTGCATGATGCATTGTTGGAAAGAAGAGGAAAAGACTACAAGGGTGTGATCAACAAATCTGCAGACAGCTATCCCACCTTGATCCAGAATAAAACATGTGAATTTGAGATTTTCTATGAATATGTAGCTTCTTGGAAAGATATAAAATTGTTGTGTCCAGCGATGCTTATATAATATTGTAATGAGCAATGGTCACGTCCTGCCAAGAAATAAGTGTCATATCCAAATGTCGTATCATCAACGTCATAGGATGACAATTTGGATATTGAAGATATAATGCCAGATAACAACCACACAGCTACAACAAATGATGCACATTTATTTAAGATTATAGATTGTACACCACAGGCTGAAGATACATGATTAATTATGACAGCCTTAGAAAGACCAGCACTTGTCTGTCATACAGCGTCCAAGACTATTAATGTATAAAGACAATTGTGTATGTGCATCCTCATACATGTTATCAGAAAACAGTTCCCATCCTTTAAAGGGAAAAGTGAGAACATTCTATTATGTCGCTGATTCTGGACCAAACAGGCCTGTACCTTCAAGACATGTTCTTCAGAAATAAAAATCCAAAGATACGATATCTGAATATGAAGAGCTTTTGCAATAGGTAGACAAATTAGCAGCACAATGAATTGTAACCAGGTATGTTATGATTGCAGCTATGGAGACGTGACTGAGGAGCAGCCAAGGCTGTGAGTTGAAAACCAGAGTATTCAATCTTTAGGAAAGACAGGCAAGAAGGAATAGGTGGTGGGTGACATTGTTAGTAAAAGATGAAATCAGTGCAATAGCAACAAAAGAACAATCAATCTCGATGCAGAGTCAGTCTGGATGAAGCTAAGAAGCAACAAAGGGTGGAAAACATGAATGAACAATTTATTCGTTGTCACTTGCATTTTAAAGTGAATAATACAGTGAAATAATACAGTAAAATACAGTCAAAAGCTTCAACAGTCACCACAATCTGGTGCCATTTGGAATAGCTTATAAAAAGGACGGAAGATATGGCTGAAAGAGAGTCCTGAGCTTGCTCACCAACAACACCTGCACTGCCACCACCTCACTGCCATCTGCACCAGACCCACCAAAGTAGGAGCCTCCACTCTTTAGGCACCATCTCTTCGCTGCTGAACCCACCTTGCTGACTCTGACACCGATGCCGGGTCCCAAGCTGAACCCACAATTGCCCCGCAACCAGGTATTCCGGCTCTGGGCATATCACATTGCCACTGCTGCAGCCACTGGCAAAACATTATTGGGAGTCATATATAGACCTTCAAATGGTACTGGTAAGGGAAAGGATGGCATTAAACAGGAAATTAGGGATGCATGCAACAAAAGCTACATAGTCAAATATGACTTTACATATAAACCGAGCAAACCACATTCACAGTACAGTGACAGGTGAATTCCTGGAGTGTATACAAGATCATTTTTTAGACTATTGTATTAAAGAACAAACTCAGAAGGAAGCTTTTTCTTTCTCATTTTTACGTGGGGGTTGCTAGCTGGGTCAGTATTAATTGCCCATCCTAGTTGCCCTTGAGAATATAGTAGTGAGCTGCCTTCTTAAAACCCTGCAAGCCTGCTGTAGGTAGAGTCACAATACCTTTCGGGAAGGAATTGCAGAGTTTCAACCCAGCAACACTGAAGGAATGGCAATACCTTCCCAATGAGGTTAGGAGCTGGGCAGCCCTGGTGGAACCTTAACTGAGCAGGGTTTTCAGTCACTCGGAGATAGTGATAACTACAGCTGCTACAGTCAGAATCAATACAGTGCGGAGCTGGAGGAACACAGCAGGTCAGGACAGATGAAGGGTCCCGCCTCGAAACATTGACTTTCCTGCTCCTCTGATGCTGCCTGACCTGCTGTGTTCCTCCAGCTCTACACTATTGATTCTAACTCCAGCATCTGCAGTCCTTGCTATCTCCAAGTGACTGAAAACCATACTGTGAAGCGTCTTCCAGGGATGCCCACCTTGAAGAAGTTGTCCTCCTCCCTCTGGAAAGACCTCAGTGGATCTGTCTCCCACTGCATCCCACCTGTGATCTCTTCCACCCTGAAGCGTTTCAACCACATATTGAAACAAACCCAAACCCAGCCTCGTCCTGATGAAGGGTCCCCAACTAAAACATTGACTTTCCTGCTCCTCTGATGCTGCCTGACCTGCTGTGTTCCTCCAGCTCCACACTGTATTGTCACCAAGAAAGTACTGTTTTGAAAGCACCGCTGAGGACACTTTCCTGATGATCGAATGTAGCCTGATGGGGCAATAATTAGCCAGGTTGGATTTGTTGTACTTCTTAGGTACAAGAAATACCTGGGCAATTTTTCATCTTCATTGTAACTGAACTGGAACACCTTGGCTGGGGAACAGTAGGTTCTGGACCACAAGTCTTCAGCATTATTGCCAGAATGTTGTCAGGGCCCGTAGCCATTGAAGTATCCAGTGTCATCAGCCATTACTTGATATCACATGGAGTGAATCAAATTGGCTGAAGACTGGTGTCTATGATGTTGGGGGCCACTGCAGGAGGCCGAGATGGAGCATCCACTTGCAACTTCTGACTGAAGATTGCTGTGAAAACTTCATCCTTATCTTTTACATTGATGTGTTAGGCTTTTACATCACTGAGAATGGGGATATCTGTGGAGCGTCCTCCCCCAGTGAGTTCTTTAATTGCCCACTACCGTACACCACTGGATGCTGCAGGACTGTTGATCTTGGATTTGATCAATTAATTGCGCAATCATTCAGCTCTGTCTATCGCTTGCTGTTAGGCTGTTTGGCGTGCAAGTGGTCCTGTTTCGAGGCTCACCAAGTTGATGCTTCATATTCAGGTATGCCTGATGCTGCTGCTGGTATGCCCTCCTGCACTGTCCATTGAACCAGGGTTGATCCACTGGCTTGAAGTTAATGGTTAAGTGGGAGATATGCTGGGCTACGAGGTTGCAGATTGTGCTGGAGCACAGTGGAGCATGGTGAGAGTGCACACATATATTCTCAGTGTGAAGGTGGGACTTCATCTCCAAAAGGACTGTATGGTGGTCAGTCTAATCAATTCTGTCATGGGCAGATACATCTGCAGCCAGCAGATTGGTAAGGATGAGGTCAAGTATAATTTGTCCTCTTATTGGTTCCCTCAGCACCCAGTCTAGAAGCTATGTCCTTTAGTACCTGACCAACTCAATCAGCAGTATTAGTGCTGAGCCACTCCTGATGGTGGACATCGAGATCGCCCACCCAGAGTATATTTTGCACCCTTGACACCCTCAGTGCTTCCTCAAAATGTTGTATAACATGGAGGAGTACTGAATGATCAGCCAAGAGAGGAATGTACATGGTTATCCGTAAGAAGTTTCCGTGTCCATGTTTAGCCTGACGCCATGAGTCTTCATGGGGTCCAGAGTTAATGCTGAGGATTCCCAAGGCAACTCCCTCCCAACTACACACTACTGTGCTGACACCTCTGCTGGAGCAGGACATATCCAGGGATGGTGATGGTGGTATCTGGGACATTGTCTGTAAGGTATGATTCCATGAATATGACTGTCTCAAACTGTTGCTTTCCTAGTCTGGTGAGACAGCTCTCCCAATTTTGGCACAAGCCCCAAAATGTTAGTAATGAGGACTTTGCAGGGTGAAAAGGACTGTTTTTGTGATCATCATTTCCGGTGCCTATGTCAATGCTAGGTGGTCCATCTGGTTTCATTTCTTTTTTGAGAGTTCGTAGAGATTGGTGTAACTGAGTGGCTTGCTAGGCCATTTCAGAGGGCAGTTGAATGTCAACCACATTCCTGTGGCTCTGGAATCATGTGTAGGCCAAAGCAGGCGAGGATAATGGATTTCCTTCCCTGAATGACATTAGTTAGCCAGATGGGTTTCTCTGGCAATCAAGAATGTTTTCAAGGTCACGATTAGATTCTTAATTCCAGATTTTAAACATTGTCTGGATTATTACACTAGCAATAATACTACTGGGCCATTGCCCCCCCCCAGATTTGGTCTTGGATAATGAGATGGGATTAATTTTTCCTTTATGATAAAGCAACCATAATGAGATAGAATCTTTCATTGGGTTAAATGGTGAAGCAGCCTCATCCAACAAGGCTGTTGCAATTTCCAACAAATTACAACACAGGCTCAATGAGCAGTACCTCACTTTCCAGTTAATCACATTAACACTTTGCGGTCTCAATGTTGAATTCCATAACTTCAGAAGCTCACCACATTATTATTGTTCGCTTTTATTTACACTCAGATAAGGCATTTTGCCTTTAAGGAATTCTTGGTCTCCTCAGCCATGAAAAAGATTCACTTACCACAGATAAGGAATGCATCAAGTGCTCACCAGACTTATTTCTGAGATGGCAGTTTTGTTGTCGGAGAATGGACCAGGTCAAATGGGCCTGTATTCTCAAGAAGTCAGAAGAATGAGAGGGGATGTCATTGAAACAAATAAATGCTTGACCATGCTAGTTAGACTTGACACAGGAATGATGATTCACTGACTGAGAGGATCCAGATCCACAGTTTACAGTCTCAGGATACATGCTAGGCCATTTCGGATTGACAGGAGAAATTTCTTTACTCAGAGGATGGGGATCCTGTGGGATTCTTTACTACAGAAAATTGTGGAGGCCCAGTCATTGGATATATTTAAAGGAGAAAGTAGATGGATTTTTTGAGGCTAAATGTGTCAAGAGAAGTGGAGGGACAGCAGAAGGATACTATTAAATAGAGGGTCAGCCACAATTCTGTTGACTATTGGAGGGGGCTTAATAGGCTAAATGTCCTTTTCCTACTTCTTTTTTTCCATGTTTCCATGAATCCATATGATTTTCTGGTGTGTAAGTACCTGTCTCATTTCCACACACACTCCATGAATAAAGTTAGTGTACTGAGTCAGTTACGAGTTTGTAATATCCAATAACCTCAGTAAGCATAGTTCTCAAACTCATTAAGTCTGTGATATTGCAACCACATCAGTAGATAACTTACATAGTTTTGAATAAACTTCACAATATGTAAGACTTAGCAAGAACCCAACTCTTCATGGTATATTTTAAACCAGCTAACATACAGAAAACCACAAATTGAAACAGGTACCAAAAGGTACCATTCTGCCTATCCACTTCTACGATACCAGGTTTAAAGCAGTTGGACACAGGAGCTGTCATTTCCACTTTTCCCCATAAACACAACAGGACGGCGATTTGCTGTAAAGGAGTCCTACTTAATCATACCTGCCACTAATCTTCTCCTACTGTCTTAAAGCCCCAACTGTGTTGTAAGGACTAAGAAATTTCAAGATCAAAATGTGAAAAGATATGTATTTTAGAACTGGATGAGGAAACCTTTATCCCAATTTAGGTAAACAGAGAGATTGCGTTTCCAATTGTATTTTAATCATTTCGCTGTCATGCTTTTAGCCTTTCCCCAACAAATGCTTCACAAGAGTATCACCCAACATTGTCCATCATAGGTTGACCTTTTGCCTTACTAGTGAAAGCTGTATTCCATGATAGAATAAAGAAAAGATCCTTACGAATACAAATACTTAAACTTCAATTGGATTTTGTGACAAGTGTGTATCTTGTGGTGTGGTGAATAAGGATGATGAATTATCCTCACAAAGTGTAGGGCAAAGGGGGAAATGTTCTGCTGTTTGAAATCATGCCTAGTTTTATCAGAAATTGCCAGGAGTTGAAATGCCAAATGCTGTAATTAATCAAGTGAGGATTGTGCCTGAATGATTCAACTGGTTGGATAACTCACACTTCATCTACAAAACCTGTTCAAACAAAAATAGAAGAACATAATTATCCTGAACAACATTTATTAAACAAAAACACTGGGCTGCAAAATTGGACTCCATAACTCTCAGCTTTCACATTATAGGTGCTAGTTTATCCTTCATCAAGTGCTGCTTCGAACATCCATAGGACTGAGGAGCCAGGGGTGCTGACGGTATAGAATAGGTAGAGGAGCTATGTGTTCCTCTGAGGTACTGGGGAACCAGGAGAATTCGGAGAACGATACAGGAGGAGCTGGGTGGAGGCTGTTTCGGTAAAAGACTTCAGAGTTGGGAGAGTTTTAGCACTCTTGCTTTTAAAATAAATATGTTCTTGAGCAGGCTGTCTACCTAACAGATGCAGCTCTGAAAAAAACATAAAATTTGTGCAAGTTCTAGGCAAATTGGCACATGTTCCTAAATGACAACTATAAAGATGAGTTCTTCTGCAACCCTTTCAGGTAAACAGCACTTGGTTTGGAGGAGAAGTGGCCTCACTGGAAGTTGGGTCGCCATTGCAACTCTCAAAGGTGACGAACTTCTCACTGGTTTTGTACTGCAAAATCTTGACCAATAGGTTCCAAGTTACTGTCAATAGATCTTTATAGGCACTTGTTTTCTTTCAGGGACAATGTTAGAGTATTAAAACTCCCAGCTACCATTCATACTTTCTCTTGTTATGAAGAATCTGATTTAAGAATGGTTCCTGATTGTACAAGATTCCCAAAGAGATCTTTCATGTCTAGAAATGGGGCTACGCAGTATGTAAATAAGGAGATTACCCAGTGCCTAAGTCTCCAATATGAACTTAGAAAAGTTGTCAAACACTGTACTGATAAAGGTAAGTGACATACAATACCCATGCCTGATATGTAAATAGAAAGGACCTATGGATGCTGTCTGACCTGTTGTGATCTCCAGCATTTGTTGTTTTCAGTCAAAAGGATATAATGGCTGTTAAGACCGCTTCTGCAAAATTGGTTTGTTTTGACCTCAGTTCCGGTCTGGCAAAGAAAATCTACATGTAGCCAAGTAGGTAGTCTGTAAAATTTTTCAACTACAATCAATGAGAACTACTCTTCCCAATTTCACATTCAAAGCTTGCATGCCATTGAGAACCCTAACCTCTCTCCTGACTTTCACACGCCCAAGCTCTGCCATTAACCTTTCCAATGGTTATGCCTCCTCCCACCAGCCATCATGATTTTGTGACTCAACCATCCACTCTCTGGTGTCTCCTCCCAACAACTCCCCTTTTCCTGGTTGCTTTAATTTAGTCCCAAAAACAATTCATTCTGATGTTAGCACGATATTGACATCTACTTTAAAAGAGAAACATTTTGTCAGTGTATTTCATCCACAAAGAGAAGGATGAGTCGTATCTCTTCATATGCTGCTCTAATCATGAAACATTTGCTACAAGGAGTCATCAATAGTGTTACTGAGTAATAGCTTTTCATCAATTGTGTACTCATAGATGTTCATTTTTGATTATGATAAAAGCAGCTGGCACTTGACTTTGTTCAATCCTTAATTCTGACCGGGAAGGAGTTATTGCTTAACACAGAGTTGCAATCATGGGTGCATTTGATCAAGTATGACCCTGAGGAAGATAGCGATCAGAGGTGACCTATGTCATAGGCCTTTACTACAGTGCAGAAATTCCATGAGATGATCATACGGGTGACATATCACATTATGAGCACAATGTTATTTCCTGGGATATGTTAATGGGGCCACAGAGCTATATTGAAAAGGTTGAACAGCTAATTATAAAAGCACTGCTCTCCTCATGACAATCAATAATCAGATCAAGTTTGAAGCATTTTGGCCAGTGTTCATGCTACTGTCACTAAGGCTGAAAAATAACGGCACTGGAAACCAGGCAATGGCATGATTTATGTGTTTATTCAAGATGGTTGCATCTGATGCCTCATTAACCACACTTAGTGAACACAAGATCAATCTGAAGAGAATTCCCAGATCAGTTCTCATAAATCAAATTTAAAGTGCTCTGAAATTATATAGGTGCTAGGTAAATGTAAACTTTTGTTTATAGTTAGAAATGTTATAAATCAGCAAACCTACCAGTATTTAAAATCAATAAATAACAACACAGGCAAGGTTCAACTGTACATCCAGAAGGCACAAAGTTATCACATTCTTATCACACTTTGAGAAAAATAATACATCTGATGCAGTTAGATACAGAAGAATGGGAGCATTCATTTTATGGCTTTATCCAGTTTGGAAAGCTTTTGTTGTTTCAAGATCTGTGATTCAGCAAGAACAATATGCATCTATATAGCCCCTTAGGCACAAAAGTGCTATCAATTAAACATTTTTGACCAGCTGCAGAACAAGATATCAAACTTAATCATCAGCAATTTTTGTAAAGTTAAAATAAACTTTCATCACTAGTGGAAATGGCATCAACTACGATCGACTGGTCATATTTCACCGACCTGTAAATTTTAATCTACATTTAGCCTGGAAAAGTCAGGTATGCAAAGGTAGCCTAGATAAGGAGGTCATAAAGTTTTTTGGGATAATATCTCAGCACAGTATACACTGGAGCCAACCAGAGAGCAGGTCATACTAGATTTGATATTGTGCAATGACTTAAGATTAATTAATGATCTCATTGTGAAGGCACCCCTGGATTGGAGTGATCGTAATATGATTAAATTTCACATTCGGTTTGAAGGAGAGAAGAGTGGGTAAGAAACTTGCTTTAAACTTAAAGGAAGGCAAAATTGAGAGCACGAAAGCAGATCTAGCTAATGTTAATTGGCAAAATAGGCTGAAGAATAGATTAATGGAACAGGCCTGGCAGACATTTAAAGGATATTTCATAATACACAGAATGGGCATGTTCTAATGAATAAGAACAATCCAAGGGACAGACTCATCACCCATGGCTACTAGAAAGTTTAAAGATAGTATCAAACCTAAGAAAAAAATGTATAATTGTGCACAGACGGGTGTCAAGTTGAGAGATTGGAGGGAATATTTTTAAAAATTTCAGCTGGTAGATTTAGAGCACAAGAGAGCTAGCCAGAACTACAAAATAGTTTGTGAAAAAGAGTAAGAGTTTCTAACATAAAAGTCAACATAGTGAATATTGGCCCTATGGAAAGTGAATCCTGGAAATTGATAATGGAAAATAAAGAGACGGTAATAAATAGAACAGGTATTTTGCATTCGTATTCTGTATAGTTGACACAGTAACATCTCAGAAGTAAACAGTAATTAGGAAGTTGAAGGGGGCAGGAAGGAATTCAGGAAAATTGCAATCTCCAGAGATGGAAGTGGTACTGAGCAAATTGTTGGAACTGACAAATATCCTGGTCTTGATGGATTTAACCATCAGAGTCTTCAGAAATGGCAAGTGATATAGTTGATGCATTGATTTAAATTTTCTAAACATCCTAGGTTTGGGAATGGTCTCATTAGACTGTAAGATAATCAATGTAACACCTTAAATCAAAAGGGAGGGAGACAGAAGGCAAGAGATTCTCGGCCAATTAGCTTAACATCTGTCATAGAGATAACATTAGAAGCTATTTTTAAAGAACTTATAGTAGGACACTTGGACACGTTTAAGGCAACCAGACAGAATCAACAGAATTTTGTGCAAGGGAACTCAGACTGACCAATCCAAGGAGTACTTTGAAGAAATAATACGTGCTGTGAATAAAAGGGGAACTAATGGAAGTATTGTACTTGGATTTCTAGAATTTGATGAAGTGCCAATTCAAAGTTTATTGTGGTAAATTAAATCTCATGGCTTAAGGGGCAATGTGTTGCATGGACAAAAGATTGCCTAGCTGACAGGAAGCTGAAAATAGGCATGAACAGGTCATTTTCTAAAGTTTTTGAGAAGATTTGTAGCTTGGGTTGTGGATGAGGTTGTGGACTTGCTCGCCAAGCCATTGGGTTTGGTTGCAAACGTTACATCACGCTGCCAGGTAACATCATCGGTACATCTCTGATGAAGCATTGGTGTTCTGTCCCGTTTGTTATTTATATGCCTCAATTTTCTGGGCTGATTGGTATCACTTCTGGAACATTGCTGAGAAACAAAATCGGAAGTGATACCAACCACCCCAGTAAACCGAGACATATAAATAACAAGCGGGACAGAACACTAACACGTCACTGGAGGCGTACTGACAATGTTACCTAGCAGGGTGACGAAATGTTTGCAACCGGCTCAGCGAACATGTCTACAACATTGGGCCATTTTCTGTTTGGCCAAATGCAAAGCGCAATGTGCTGTTGAGATCAATGTTGGAGCCTCAACTATTCCAATTTATGTAAAATGCTTGGATGAAACAAAGAAAGATATGGTTCTCAAATTTACTGATGACACAAAGATATCTAGAAAAGTACATTGTGAAGAGCACATAAGTGGGCTACAAAGAGATACAGATACATTTAATGGTAGGCACAAAGATTTTGCAAATGGAGTACAATGTAGGAAAACATTAAATTATTCATTTTGGCAGGCAGAATAATAACTGAGCATATTATTTAAATAATAGAAATTGCAGAGCCGTGAGAACAGAGTATGTGTCCATGTGCATGAATCATGAAAGGCTAGTGTATAGATGCAACAAACAATTCGGAAAACTAATACAATATTAATGTTTATTATCAGGGGAATTGAATGTAAAAATAGTGAGGGTATTCCTTAGTATATTAAGGCAATGACGAGGCGACATCTGCAGTGCTGTATATGTATGTATAGGTCACCTTACTTAAGGAAAGATGTAAATGTGGTGTTTCTAATTACAGTTATAGAGTCATAGAGCTGCACAGCGTGGAATGGACCCTTTGGTTCAACTCATTTATGCCGACCAGATATCCTAAATTAATCTAGTCCCATTTGCATATTTGGCCCATATCTCTCTAAACCCTTCCTATTCATATACCTAGCCAGATGCCTTTTAAATGTCATAATTGTACCAGCCTCCACCACTTCCTCTGGCAGCTCATTCCATACACACACCATCCTCTGCATGAAAAAAATGCTACCCCCCCCTCCCCGCCCTTTAGGTTCCTTTTAAACCTTTCCACTCAGAACCTAAGCTTATGGTGTCTAGTTTTGGACTACCCTACCCTGGGGAAAATACCTTGGCTATTCACCCTATCAATGCCCCTCATGATTTTATAAGTCTCTGTTAGGTCACCCCTCAGCCTCTGACAATCCACAGAAAATAGCCACAGCTTATTCACTCTCTCCGTGTCCCTCATGATTTTATAAACCTCTATAAGGTCAACCCTCAGCCTCCAATGCTGCAAGGAATAGAGTCCCAGACTATTCAGCCTCTCCCAATAGCTCAAACCCTCAAACCCTCCAATCCTGACAACATCCTTGTAAATCTTTTCTGCACTCATTCAAGTTTCACATCCTTCCTATAAAAGGTAAACCAGAATTGCACACAGTTCTCTAAAAGTGGCCAAACCGATGTCCTGTACAGCTGTAACATGACCTCCCAATTCCTATACTCAATGCTCTGACCGATAAAAGCAAACATACCAAATGCCTTCCTCACTATCCTATCTGGCTGTGATTCCACTTTCAAGGAAATATGAACCTACACTCCAAGGTCTCTTTGTTCAGCAACACTGCCCAGGACCTTACCATTAAGTGTATAAGTCCTATCCCGATTTGCCTTTCCAAAATGCAGCACCTCACATTTATCTAAATTAAATTCCACCAGCCACTCCTCGGCCCAATGGCCCATCTGATCAAGATCCTTTTATACTCTGAGGTAATCTTCTTCGCTGTCCACTACACCTCCAATTTTGGTATCATCTGCAACTTAATAATCATACCTTCTGTGAACACATCCAAATGATTTATATAAATGACAAAAAGCAGTGGACCGAGCATCAATCCTTGTGGCACACCGCTGGTTACAGGCCTCCTGTCTGAAAAGCAATTCTTCACTGCAACCCTCTGTTTTCTACCTTTGAGCCAGTTCTGTATCCAAATGGCTAGTTTTCCCTGTATTCCATGTGATGTAACCTTGCTAACCAGTCTACCATGAGGAACCTTGTCAAATGCCTTACTGAAATCCATATAGATTACTGCTCTGTCCTCATCAATCTTCCTTATTACTCCTTCAAAAAACTCAATTAAGTTAGTGAGACATGATTTCCCATGCACAAAGCCATGTTTACTATCGCCAATTCTTCCTTGCCTTTCCAAATACACATAAATTCTATCCTTCAGGATCCCCTCCAACATTTTGCCCACCACTGATGTCAGGGTCACCGGTCTATAGTTCCCTGGCTTTTCCTTACTACCTTTCTTAAACAGTGGCACCATATTAGCCAACCTCCAGTCTTCTGGCACCTCACCTGCAGCTATCGATGATACAAATATCTCAGCAAGGGGCCCAGCAATCACTTCTCTAGCTTCCCACAGAGTTCTAGGGTACACTTTGTCAGGTCCCAAGGATTTATCCACCTTTATGTGTTTTAAGCCGTCCAGCACCAACATCTCTGTAATTTGGACATTTTTCAAGATGTCACTATTTATTTCCCCACAGTCTATATCTTCCAAATCCTTCTCCACAGTAAACACTGGTGCAAAATATTCATATATTATCGCCCACCCATCTCTGGCAGTTCCATAAATAGGCAGCCTTGCTGATGTTATGAAACCGCATTCTCTTCCTAGTTACCCTTTTGTCCTTAATGTATTTATAAAATCTGTTTGGATTCTCTTTTACCCGATTTGCCAAAGTTGTTTCATGTCCCCTTTCTGCCCTCCTGATTTCCCTCTTAAGTATACTCCTGCTGCCTTTATACTTTTCTAAGGATTCATTGGATCCCTGCTGTCTATACCTGACATATACTTCCTTCTTTTTCTTGACCAAAAGCTCAATTTCTCCAGTCATCCAGCATTCCCTATACCTACCAGCCTTGCCCTTCACTCTAACAGGAACATACTGTCCCTGGACTCTTGTAATCTCATTTTTGAAGGATTCCTATTTTCTAGCTGTCTCTTTACCTGCAAACATCTGTCCCCAATCAACTTTTGAAAGTTCTTGCTTAATACCATGAAAATTGGCATTCTTTCAACTTAGAACTTTGAGATCTGGTCTATCCTTTTCCATCACTATTTTAAAACTAATAGTATTATGGTTGCTGGCCCCAAAGTGTTCCCCCATTAACACCTCAGTCGCCTGTCCTGCCTTATTTCCAAGAGTAGATCGAGCTTTGCACCTTCTCGAGTAGGTACACCCACAGACAGCATGGTAGGTTACTTTCTCCATTTGAATCACTTCCCATATGGTCACTGCATTTGTCTGCCTTCCACCTTTTTCAAATGTCATTATTTTGATCTTTTTCTCCCCAAAGTTCCTAAACGATGCAACAGCTTATAAAACAGTAATTACTTTAGGATTCGAGGAAATCAGCTTCAACACTGAAAATACCTCAAAAGAGGAGCAGCTCTTGCAGCCATGCTTTTTCCCATTCCTCCATCTTGGATTATCTTAATTGGTCAATGCATTGAGTATAGGAGTTGGGAGGTCGTGTTGCAGCTGTACAGCACATTGGTTAAGCCATTTTTGGAATATTGTAGTCAATACCGGTCTCCCTGTTATCGGGAAGATGCTGTAAAACTTGAAATGGTTCGGAAAAGGTTTGCAAGGATGTTAGATAACAAGCATGGGGCTGGATGAACACAGCAGGTCAAGCAGCATCATAGGAGCAGGAAAACATGACGTTTCGGGCCTAAACCCTTCATCAGAAATGGGGGAGGGGAAGAGGGTTCTGAGATAAATAGGGAGAGAGGGGGAGGCGGATAGAGGATGGATAGAGGAGAGGATAGGTGGAGAAGAGGCAGACAAGTCGAAGAGGCGGGGATGGAGCCAGTAAAGGTGAGTGTAGGTAGGGGGGTGTGGAGGAGATAGATCAGTCCAGGGAGGACGGACAGGTCAAGGGGGCGGGATGATGTTCGTGGATAGGAGATGGGGGTGTGGCTTGAGGTGAGAGGAAAAACAGGTTAGGGAGGTGGAGATGAGCTGGGCTGGTTTTGGGATCCGGTTGGGGGAGGGGAGATTTTGAAGCTTGTGAAATCCACATTAATGCCATTGGGCTGCAGGGTTCCCAGGCTGAATATGATTTGCTGTTCCTGCAGCCTTCGGGTGGCATCACTGTGGCATTGTAGAAGGGCCAGGATGGACATGTCATCGGAGGAATGGGAGGGGGAGTTGAAATGGTTCGCGACTGGGAGGTGCAGTTGTTTGTTGCGAACTGAGACCACTCCCTCTGTGATTCCCTTGTTCGCTCCACACTCCCCTCCAGCCCCACCACACCCGGCACTTTTCCCTGCAACTGCAGGAAGTGCTACACCTGCCCCTACACCTCCTCCCTCACCCCAATCCCAGGCCCCAAGAAGACTTTCCACATCAAGCAGATGTTCACCTGCACATCTGCCAATGTGGTATACTGCATCCGCTGTACCCGTTGTGGCCTCCTCTACATCAGGGAAACCAAGCGGAGGCTTGAGGATCACTTTGCAGAACACCTGCGCTAAGTTTGCAACAAACAACTGCATCTCCCAGTCGCTAACCATTTCAACTCCCCCTCCCATTCCTCAGACGACAAGTCCATCCTGGGCCTCCTGCAGTGCCACAACGATGCCACCCAAAGGCTGCAGGAACAGCAAATCATATTCAGCCTGGGAACCCTGCAGCCCAATGGTATCAATGTGGATTTCACAAGCTTCAAAATCTCCCCTCCCCCAACCACATCCCAAAACCAGCCCATCTCGTCCCCGCCTCCCTAACCTGTTCTTCCTCTCACCTATCCCCTCCTCCCACCTCAAGCCCCACCCCCATCTCCTACCTACTAACCTCATCCCGCCCCTTTGACCTGTCCGTACTCCCCGGACTGACCTATCTCCTCCCTATCCCCCCACCTGCACTCACCTTTACTGGCTCCATCCCCGCCTCTTTGACTTGTCTGCCTCGTCTCCACCTATCCTCTCCTCTATCCATCTTCTATCCGCCTCCCCCTCTCTCCCTATTTATTTCAGAACCCTCTTCCCCTCCCCCATTTCTGATGAAGGGTCTAGGCCCGAAACGTCAAGCTTTCCTGCTCCTATGATGCTGCTTGTCCAGCTGTGTTCATCCAGCTCCACACCTTGTAATCTCACCTTCTTCACTATCCTGTCAACTGAGGATCCACTTTCAAGGAATATGAACCTGCAATCCAAGGTCTCTTTGTTTAGCAACACTCCTCAGGACCTTACCATTATGTGTATAAGTCCTGCCTTTCTGAAATGCATCAGGTCAGAAAAAGTTTACCAGAACAATACCTGGAACAGGCACATTGTCTGATGAGAAAAGTTTCGTGAGTTGAGCCTGTATTCTTCAGAGTTTAGAAGTGTAAGAGATGACTAGATTAAAACACAAGATCCTGAAGGGCTCTAATGGGGTTGTTATGGGGAGAATGTTCCTTCTTATAAACGAATCTGAAAGTTAGACTCACAGTTTCCCATTTAAAAGAAGCAAGGTGCTTTTTTTCCCTCACACAAAGTCATGAGCCCTTGAAAGACAACAGAAGCAGAGTCTTTGGATACTTTCATGACAAAGTAAACATGAAATGTTATCAGGTGTAGGAAGGAATGTGGATTTGTGGTTACATTTAGATCAGAAATGATAATACTAAATGGGGGGGTAGGCTTGAGGGGCCAAATTGCCTACTTCCTCACATTGCTCATTTATTCATATGCTTATATGACCCGTTCAGCATTCTCTGGATCAATTCTAAGTTTTGATAAACAAGTGGACTCCATAGTATTGACATAGCAACCCGTGCCTAATAGAGATTACCATAAAAACTTGAAATAATTTACAAAGTGAAAGTCCTCAATGCCATGTAAACATTAAAAGGTGGAAATGATAGCAATTTCTTCATTCATACCACTGTTCCCTTGATTGTTGCCATGGGTCGAGCATTTTGTTATTCCAAAATCCCAGTTTCCCAAAATGATGATTTTTAAAAAAAAGCATCTTAGGTCTCTGTCAGGCATTGGCTGTGACATTTCTGATTTATCACAATCCTCACTGCGGCCTTATCTCATCAGTCCACCAAGAAATTGTAATGTCAGTTCGCCAATGCAGAATAAAAGAGCGTAACAAACATCTAACTAATGAAAGTCATCATCACTACCACCATTATAGCAAAATCAAGGCCATTTCCAGCAATTTAACTTCTAGGTTACACACCATTCTGACTGGAGATAAGTTGCCGAGCATTTATTATTCAGGGGTCAATATCTTTGAATTCCACAATATAGAACAGTGTAGCACAGAAACAGGCCCTTAGGCCCATCATGTCTGTGCCGAACACGATGCCATTTTAAACTGATTCCATCTGCCTACACATGGTCCATATCCCTCTTTTCCCTGCCTGTTCATATGTCCGTCTAAATGCTTCTTAAAAGTTGCTATTATATTTGCTTCAATCATCTTCCCTGGCAGCATGTTCCAGGCACTTATCGCCCTCTGTGTAAAAAACTTGCCTCGCACCTCATCTAAAACTTATGCCAAGTAGTGTTTGATATTTCCACCCTGGGAAAAAGACTCTGACTAATTACCCTATTGATGCATCCCATAATTTTATATACTTCCATAATGCTGCCCCTCAGCCTCCGATACTCTAGCAAAAACAATCCAAATTTGTCCAACATCGCCGAAGAGCTAATGCACCTTAATCCAGGCAACATCCTGGTAAATCTCTTTTGCATCCTCTCCAAAGCCGCCACATCTTTCCAAGGGTGTTACAACTAGAATGGCACACAATACTCCAAATATGGCCTAATTAAAGTTTTTTAAAGCTGCAAAATGACTTGCCAACTTTTATACTCAATGCTCTGACTGATGAAGGCAAGTATACCATATGCCTTCTTTACCACTAATCATGGGATAAGCACCATCACCAGAAGCACAGCACAAGTTCATAAAAAAAAGACAGGGCAGCTGGAGACAAGCAATAAGTGCAGCTTCACCATCATAACCCAAATCCTAGTAACAATTTATTTTAAAGCACCAAGACATTTGAGAAAATATTTCATTAGTAGGAAACAGAAAACCTAGAAAATAAGTGCAGGAGTGCTAAACTTAAAAGAAATCAAACTCCCTGAAGGAACTGACCCAGTTTCATTTCTCACACTTCCAATGGGAATATCCTGAACTTATTATGCCCATTAGTCCCTGAGAAATTGCAATCAAGTGGAAGTATATTAAGTTGGTTCAGATTCAAACCAAGTAAACTGGTGGTCTTTAAATAGGATAAAAGACAAAAAAAAACTTGAACAAATCATGGTATGATATGCCCGAAATGAATTCAGTTTAATAATTCCCTTGACATTTGTGGCAGAACATCTATATTCTTTTCTGACCTGTACCGAATGCAATTGCACTTGGAGAAAATATTCTGAAACAAGATCAGGAGCACCAAGTTATTAAAAAAAGAGTGAAAGGTGACTACAGACTGAGGTGCTTACAGTTTTGAAAAGACTAAATAAGGGAAGAACTTATAGCAGTGAGAGAAACCTTGACAGAGCTCAGTCAAAGAACAAGTTTAAAGAATAATCAAACATTTCATTATTTTGAGCTTGAACATATTGATTTATCAATGAGTCATATATTTCATAGGAAAAAATAAGAAATGTGTAAACACATTACAATTCTCTAGAATAGTAAATGAAAAGCCAGAGGAAAAATAATCATAATGGTTAAATATCATCTCCAGGCCTGAGATTTGACCTGATGTATACCCAGGTAGAGTTCTCACACGTTATGACATCAGAGTCTAGTGATTGACATCTTGCAAAAGAAGTGAAAAGTGGATGCAAAAGAATGATAAAAAATTCTTCATTATTTGGTTCTTAGGGATAATCAGACCATGATTCTCTGTATGAAATATTGTACAGTGGATCGGCCTCATCAATATTTCTTCAACTGTAATACTCAATTGATATTTTGCTCCCAAATGTGTGCAGTTGTTCTTGTCAGTCCTGCTGGAATATTCCAAAGTCCTCTCTTTCTTTTTCAACTGATATACACGTTGTAACAAATACTCAAGGCCCAATAGATTTGATTATTTTCCACTTCATTCATGTTCAAGAGTTTATTTTTTATACTTGAATACATATTTGTAATTTCAAGTCCATTTGAAATTTGCTGCAAGGAAATTGGTTCTCATTAGCTAGGAAAACTGAGATCTCATGGCCATTAAGAATTTGAAGAGGGACATTCCAGGAAATTATAGGTGGGTGGGCAAAGTAAGATTCTACATAAAATTTTGAGTCAAATCACCTACGTAACCTACACTGAAAACGTCATGGCTACTCATGGCTAATTCACTTACCCAGTTCATCCCTGGACACTATGGGCAATTTAGAATGGCCAAGCAACCTAACCTGCACATCTTAGGGCTGTGAGAGGAAACTGAAACACCAGGAGGAGACATACACAGACACGCAGAGAACGTGCAATCTCCAGGCGGTTGGCTGAGGCTCGAATCAAACCTGGGTCCCTGGTGCTTTCAGGCAGCAGTGCTATCCATTGAGCCACTGTTTGTTTTAGAGATCTGTGCTCAAATTCCAACACAAAATGAAATTTAATTGAATTAATTAATAAATTTGCAATGAAGACTTATTCATTTACACTGATCAAGAAATTAATGTAATGCCACAAATTGGTTCAATAAAGCCCTCAGGAGAGAAAATCTGCTGTCCTTACCTGATATGGCCAGGACTCCGTGCCTCTAGGGTGACGTAGCATCCACAGAATCATAACAAAGTGCTTGAGAAAAGAAATCCACCATGAAGATAAAATCATCAGAGATGGTGACAAAGTAGTACAGTGTGGAGGGAAAGATCTCTGAAGCATGGAACAGGAAGTCTCAAGACATCAAATCAAACTTAGTTAAGAAAGCTTTCTGTTGGTTAACACACACCTCCCTCAGCATATGAATCTAGTGCGGCTCTATTTTAAGCACACAGAATGAACTTTGGATGGAGGGACATGAATGTGCAGCTCCAAAAGTGCCTTGGTAGTGCTATGTCTGACCAAGCTGTCCAAACCCTGAAGGGCATATTTGCCAAACTGAACCTTTGTCAACTGCTGAGAGGACTAATACAAGAGAAAAACTGGCCTGACTTCATCCTAACCAATCTGCCGGCCCTAGATGCAGCTGTCCACATCAGTATTGTTTGGAATGCTCACTGTACTGTTCTTATATACACAAAGTTCTGTCTTCACACAGAGGAATCTCTCCATTGTATAATTGATAGTGCAATGTGACACTACTGTAATTCTGAATGGGATAGATTCAAAATACATTAGCAACTCAAATATGGCCTTCATGAAACACCATGGGCCATAAGTCATAGAAGAATTGTATTCCGCCACTGTTTACAACATCATGCTTCACCCATCATTTTTTGGGGTGGCACGGTGGCTCAGTGGTTAGCACTGCTGCCTCACAGCACCAAGGACCTGAGTTCGATTGCACCCTCAGGCGAATGTCTGTGTAGAGTTTGCATATTCTCCCCATGTCTGCAAGGGTTTCCTCCAGGTGCTCTGGTTTCATCCCACAGTCCAACGATGTGCAGGCTAGGTGTATTGGCCATGCTAAATTTCCTGTAGTGTTCAGGGTGTATAGATTAGGTGGGTTGTAGGGATGGGTCTGGGTGGGTTGCTCTGAGGGTCAGTGTGGACTTGTTGGGCTGAAGGGCCTGTTTCCACACTATAGGGATTCTATGATCTACTATTGACAAAGGGGATAACCATGTTTCAAAGAAGAGTGCCGCAGGTATGCCAGGACAGGAGTCAAATGTTCCTGAAAATGAGGTCCCAAATTGATACAACTACAACAAAGAACTACATAGATACAATGAAGCAGAAACCATATGCTAAAATAGAGCTAAGCGATCCCAATCCTGCACAACCAGTCTTGAATGGTCAAAGAACATGGAGCTGGAAAAGCAAAGCAGGTCAGACAGCATCCGAGGAGAAGGCAAGTCAATGTTTCAGGCTGACACCCTTCATCAGGACTTGTCTTGAATGGTAGTAGATAATTAGGTAGAGGAGATTCCACAAACATTCCATTATCAATAGTGGGGATTTAAGCAAGGACAATATTTGCATATTTAGCCTGGACAGCCAAGCGGTTGATTCATCTTGACCTCCTTCTGAGATTTTCAGCCTCATCGATACTAATCATTGGTAATTTGATTCACACCACATGATATCATGAAATGGCTGGAGATAATGGATTAAACAAATGTTATGCGGCCTTTATTGAATATCGCAGCTTCTGACTACCAAAGTCCTGACCACCAACTATCAGGCATTCATTAAGAATTGGTTCCCCTCGAGCTCCAAAGCAATCAAGAAACTTAACAGCATCCAAGATAAAGTAGATCACGTGATTGGCACCTCATCCATCATCCATGGCAATGCTGTGTGTCACCAACAGAAGCACTGCAACAAATTGCAAAGGCTGCTTTGATAATATGTTAAGCCCACAAACTTTACCACCTAGAACAAGGGATGCAAATGGATGGTGATACCAGCATATGCAAGTTTCCCTCCAGATTACGCATAAACCTGATGAGGAAATATTTATCATTGCTTCACTGTTGCTGGATCAAAAAATCTGGAACTGAATAATTAACGTCACTCTTAGTGTGTCTGAGCCACACTGACAATCACAGTTCATGAAAATGGCTCACTGAGGCCTTCTCAAAGGTAATTAGGAGTGGTCAACAAATAACTTAACAGTGAGGATCACATCTCACAATGAAAAAGAAAAGAGCACATTGTGCAGTACATAAAAACTGAAAAACCTCAGGTAATTAGTTGCATAAGTACCCTTCCAATGACGCAATAATTGCAATTACTTCCCAATCAACCCTTCTGGCACAGAAAATGAATTATCAATACAGTGGCATCTCAGATTTTCAATTTTTTGGGGACATTTTAAAGACATCATGCTAAAAATTTCTGAACTTGTCCCCTATGTTTTCTTTCTCTCTCATGCATTCTAATGCTTTCCCATTATCTTTCTGTACCTGATTTTACATTTCAACTCTCCCACGTTCCTCAACCTCCTTCTCCGTCCTTTCACTCTGAAAAACCTTACAATCTAATTAAAGAAATGCACAGTCATTTAGCCTGTCCATTCAGATCCTGGATACCCTCTTCCCTTTGTCACACCATTATTAGTTTACAGTGTGTAGGACTGAAGTGTGCAGAGCCAAGTAGAATTTGGCATGATTCGAGCAAATCTCAACACTGTTATCATGGTGGTAGCTATAGTGGCTATGAGTGACTGAAGAATCAGAAGCAGAACAGGCCTTGAGTCAGTTCCACTAAATCTAACCCATTGAAAGAGAGCCCATTTGTAGGCCTTTGGCCTAGAATAAAAAATGCAATGGGGCTTTAGGGGACAGTAGTTCCTGAAAAAAAATGAATCCAACATTAACTAGGTCATCTCTCAGGTGTTGCTAGTGCAGAAGAGGTTCATCCTGAAATTAGGAGGGCTCTTGAGGCACTGTAATAGTGTCCCTAACTCTGAGCCAGGTGACCTGCATTCCATTTCCAACAGTTCTAGAGGTGTGCAGTAACATCTCTGAACAGGTTGATGAGAAAATATCCCTGAAAATAGAGGGCTGTTGTGGTACAGTGATAACGTCCCTATCTCTGGATCAGGAGGTCCAGATGCAAGTCCCACCTACTCCAGAGATACGTTGCAACATCTCTGAGCAGGCTGATTTTGACGTATTCCTGAAATTTGTCCCCTTTCCTTCACCATTGATGGTTGGCATTAAATTAATGCCAACCTTAACAGGCTCTGCATGTAAATTAATCAATTGGCAAAGGCAGGTGGTTTATTGGTGGCTGTTGATAGAAGGGAAAAAAAGTCCCTCAAATTAGTGGGGGAAGCATTGGTCTAGTGGCATTCCCTCTAGACTGTTAGTACAGCAACTGAGGTGACTTTCTGGGGATCTGGGTTCAAATCCTGGTAGAATTTGAAGATTAATGAAAGAAATCTCCATAGTTAGTGAGGGGGTCTTGCAGCACAGTGGTATGTCTCTCTATCTCTGAACCAAAAGGCCCACCTATTCTAGAGCTGTACAATAACATCACTGAACAGGCTAATGAGAAAATATCTCTGAAATTAGAGTGTTCCATTTTTGTCCTGTCATGGATGCCACGTACATTTTACATGTATGTGAAAGGGCCTTGGTTCAAAACTCAGGCGCATGTAGAATTTTCATGTATTGAGAGTCTATAAGTAGATCAATCATCTAACTGACCACAAGAACGCTCCTTTCTCAATAAAATAATTCAACAAAATGATAATCTCTGAATAATGTATAAATAGACAGCAAACTGTACCTAACAGTTGATAAAATCAAGCAGCTAACAGATTACAGCACACACTTTTCCCAATATCTTATGATGTAATATATTCAGATTATCTGTTGGTACTAATTGTCTTATTGAGTCTGTAATTCCCTATAATAAAGGTCAAGAAAATATTCAATAAACTTATAATTCTCCAGGATTTACATAAAACATCTGTTCAATATCGATTGGTTAGGGGTTGAGAACTGTGTTGGACACAAATCGCAAAGGTCATATTGAGAATTGAAGTGTCAGTTACAAAGATTGGAGGATGATCCACAGAGTCTCTATTGATCAAGTATCTTTGGGAACTACTTCGATAATCTCCATCTCAGCAAGAGCAATAGTAATTTCAGATTTACCAAGGCAATGGTCACTGAATCGGGCCAACAGTTTCAAAATGGTCTGCAGCCTGACAACAGCACAAAGATAGTGCAGCCCCTGGTCAAAGTCACTGTCACCCTCAATTTCTACCCAGGCAGATTCATCTGTTCATCTGTTTCTCTGCTTCTAAAAGTTTCTCTGTTTGCTGTTCATTGTTATATTAGGGAAGTGACAGAGGACCTATACGTAAGTAGAAAGGAAAATATGGTCTTCTCTCAAACAAGAGGGAAGCAGGATGACAAGGAGCATAATATTGTCAGGGCAGTAGTGGTTCAGCGAATTGCATGTACCTCATGCAAATAGGGAGAAGTGCTGTAACTGCAATGTGTTCCACTTTATTAACATACAGTTAAAAGTGTGATTGTACCCAGAATATCATGTTAGTGAATGCTGACTATGTTGGCAGCAGCATAGTATCTTCACTTTAGACAGTCTCTCATTCCTATCGTCTTCCAGCCATCTCACGGAACCAGAATCTGGTTGTCTGCAGACAGCAAATACAAGCTGTACACGTGGCTCATGACCTCTATCACCCAATCACAGAGGGAAAATGGACTGGCAATGAGATGCATCTGTTATTTGGAAGGTCATGGATGAGATCTTTGGCATTTTCATGTAACATTTCTGCTCCTTGCCAGCAGAGCTGTTTTCTTACTAAGTCTCAGTTCACTGCAGCTCATACAGTAACCTTACTGTCCCCTTATAGTCAGCCGACACAGACTGCTGCTGCATATGCTGAAGTGATTCATTCCAAAACTGGGCTCCCAAAGCTCAGGGCTGCTCTATGCCAGTCTGTAAGACCATCTGTTAGATGCAAACACTGCACTGGCATTGCACTCAGCCAAGAAATGACACTAGTATTGTTCGGCAATTCCTCCCATTCCATCCATCTATAGATTCAGTAATAGTATCTTGACCAAAATCCTTCAGTCAAAGAGACTAACAATTTTATCCAACAAAACCTTCAATAATAGAATAATATAAAACTGGACATTTCAGTCTTTACATCTCTTTACTGCCTGTCATTTGAGTGCCTTTGTTTCCAAAGTGCTCATTCATTGTGACAGTTACATTTCCCTCAGGCTTTCAAACCTCTACACAGTGTGAGCAGGTGCCTTCTACAAGGCAAGGAGTCTGCTGTGTGAACCTAGCTCACAACACCTGTGAAAAAGCCAACGATACAGAGAAAAAAAAAGAAGCCAAATAAACATGGGAACTTTTATTGAATAAGCCTTTGGAAAGCTGAAGACGTGCTTCAGTTGCCTGGACTGATCAGAGGTGCCCTCTATTTTTCATGCGTGATAGTGTCCCAAATGTAAATGTCTCAGATCTGATCCTTCTTATAGCACAGAGCATAGCAGAGGGGACTGGGGCTGCACAAATAGTGACATACTGACCATTCTGTATTATGAGGAACAGAAACAGGAAAAGGAGCTGCAGTAAGAGGAAGAGGAGCTTGATCTGGACAGGTTGCCTGCTGTGGCTCACCCAACTCCCAGTGATACCACATGGCATAAAGAACCTGAGGCAGTGATACCACATGGCTGAACATATTTCCTCCTACTTCCCACTACATTCCCAACATAAATCATTCCCAAAGTCAAATCCTGCCATTCACAATATGTGTTCATCATGCATTTTGATCACACCAATCTCCTGAAAATTAATGTCAATTTATAATTCAATAATATGAGATTAGAACACACAAATGACCAAATTATTATAAAGCAGAGATTCTTTATTCAATCCATTACAAACAAGAAAGGGAATTAAGGTCAAAGAAAGGAAATACTTAGTATATATAGATGTGAAGCCTGTGGACTATGTTGGGGTAAGGATCTTTTTTTTTTGACTGCCCCGTCTTCCCATCAGACTTTCTTTCTGCCAAAGATACCATCTTTTCAGCGAGGATCTATTCCACTGCACTGGTTGCCCTCCTTCACTGCCACTAACAGCTGCAGATGGTCTTAGTATAGCTGCTTAATTTCCCTCGATCAACTCCAGCCCTCACCACTGCCACCTACTGCTCAAGGTCCTATTATGCACATACCTGATTGAAACCGGTTATGCCAGCAACTGCCCAAAGGACACACTGATTGTGTTCTAAGCAGTTGTGTGACTAGCAGGTTCAATTGCCCACAATGGCTCGGATATTCATACCTGCATTGGTGGCAGCATTCTCTTCCTGTATCACTGGTCTGGCCAAATGGTAAGGATTGGGTGATATCCAACATTTTCTTGAGAAGGTCCTCTGTAATCTTCATCTCCCATCTGTCTTGATACCATTCAATGTTTCTATGGGGAATACCTGGGGAATTCTGTTGGTCCTGTCTCCAGGACTCATATGATGAATGGCACTTGTTGCTTCAGTTGTTGCTTCCTAGCAGGTCATTCCTAATCCATTTTCCATGGCGAAGTGGGCATGCCTATAGTGGATGCACCCCCTGGATTCGCAGCAAATGGATCACTACTGGATTCTGTATCACCTCCCGACACCACTTCTCTCAAGTGATCATATGGCAACACCTTAGCTTCTTTAACACCACGGAGTGAGCTGCTCACATTCACATAATCCACTAGACTTCTGTCCTCAAGCAAGTGCCCTCTATGAATCTTCATCTGAAGCAGCCGTCCAGCTATTGGTTCCACAGCATACTAGTTGCCATGTGACCAAAAACTTGATGATTTTATGGGGTTGGGATCCCACATATCCTGCACCTTAATCCAACCCGATATTGCAGTTTCAGATATACTGTCGCTTTTCCCAACAGACTTGGGTCATCCTACTCAGAACCCTTATCTTTGGTGTCCTTCTTCTACACCCACTTGTAATGTAGGCAGTCAGAAATAACTTCTTTGTAATGAATGCTGTTCCTCTAAAATAGGAAAGAATGCCTTTAAGAGTTGCAGGCAAGCTTAAGAGTATTTTAGTCATGCACGCTATTAGGCCCATTTCTGATTATTCAGGCAAACAACACTAGAAGATGCATTCAGCTGAACACCACATATATGAAATGAGGAGGCAGCACAAAGCTTGTCTTTCAGGTCAATTGTCAGTCACAGTCTTCTACCTGAAAATGTGTGTAATCCATGTTTTGAGACCCTAATAAACTAGAAATGGATAGAAAACAAATCCAGTCAACTCTGAATTGTTTTTAAAGGGAGTAGAGTATAATCAGGTTTGTCATAAACTTCCAATTGTGCCTTTGAAAATGTGAAAGAAGCTCACTTTGTGTAATAGCTTTGAATTTGTAATTTGAAATTGTGTTTATTTGTGATTTATCTGGTGAGTTTCGTTATTGGTGTTATTATATAAATTGCGTTATTTCAAATTTCATTTTTTAATGGCATATAAATTTCGGCACTAGATTGGGAGGATGGGAACAGTTAAGTCAGAGAAACTGCACCATGTCAATTCCTGATGCTTTTTGGAACAAAAATAGCCATCCCCAATGGCTCAACCTGCCGGCACACAGATGGCCACACTTTAGGTTTACTGAAGACTTATGTAATTCTAGTTTATTTTTATGGATCTAAAATAGTCTTGAACATGCCTGCAGTGTGAACAGCATTCTTCTCAGTGCATGCTTACTATGATTTATCTGTGTGCCCGAAATCACATTATTTTGCTGTTTGTAAATTTTGAAGCGTATTAAATGGGATGCTTTTCTTAACGTAAAATATCACTTTCAACACAATAGCACAATGGGAATCTATTAATATTTTAGTGCCAACATTAAATTGCTATGAAAAACAAACCGCGTAACTGGATTAAACACATCCATTGTTATGATGATTAATATTACTTACTCATTGTTAGGGTCTGCAAACAAAATAAGGCACAACAGTTGCTGGAAAGGCAGATGTTTTTTGAGATGGTACATAACTTTATATTTGCGTTTGTATTCAGGGTTAGCTCATTATCAGCCTAGGTTCCTTGTATTTTCCTTGTACCTACTAGGAGCCAAACCAAGAATAAATCAGGTGAGTCTCAGATTTATTTCACCCATATGTTCTTTGCATAACTTAAGCATTGCAGCAAACTGTGAGAAGTGAGCTGCCAAGTTGGAATGTTATAATACTAACTTGTTTATTTAAAAAAATATTAAGTACATCATCCAAAGTAATCCAATACATGCTGATGATGTTGATGCATCCTTTCCGAATATTGTATTTACCAGCAATTTCCCCCAAAATACTCACTGGTAAACTAATTACAGTTCATCCCATTCTACATACTTATCCAATCAAAGTTTTATGTTAAATTTTTGTCTATTTCTTTGTAAGATTTGTCTGCTTCACAAATATTAGCATTATTGTACATTCAAAAAAAAGTATAGCCATATTTGTGCAGTAGATTCATGAAATGAAGATAATTAATACTGTTACCAAATAAGACAAAGTAATTAACAGAAATAAGTTCAACATGAAGTTATCCTTCTGTGGCTTAAAATAAAGATCATTAATCAGCTTTTGATAAAACAAAATCAATTTGGATAACTAAAATTTGACTTTTTAAGCTAAGAAAAGAAACTTTAAGTGCTATGGGTTTGGAGTTTTCTCACGAAAAAGCAGTGAGCAACCCAAGAATGATCAGAGATAAATATATTGTCAGTGTATAACACAAAATCAGATTGATATATTTTAACAATATGATTAAACTACTCAAAATTGCAGGGTGGTCTTCTGATACACTTTTCAATCATGAACATGTCATCAGCAGGAATAAAGGGACAAGACAAGTGCTCCAGTTTTTCTTGGTTGCATATGGTCATTTTTTTGACTCAACTTTAATCAACTATTTTAATTTTAATGTGGCTGAGGACAGGTTTGGAAAACGGAAAACGTATTCAAGAAAGGAGGCAGGAAACAATGCGTCCTATGCTGAACCATCTTCAGCTGCTTCATCAATTACCTCCAGCCATGAGACGGTCAGAAGAGGGGAAATTTGCTGATGATTGCACAATGTTCAGCACCATTCATGACTTCTCAAATACTGAAGCAGCTCATGTCCAAATGCAACAGAGACCCAGACAGTATTCAGACTTGGACTGAAAATTGGCAAATAACATTCATACAACACAAATGCCAGGCAATGGCCCTCTCCAACAAGAGAAAATCTAACCATTGTCCCTTGACATTTAATGGCATGCCCATCATTGTAACCCCCCGCTATCACCATCCTGGGGATTACCGTTGACCAAAACTAAATTGGACTTGCCATATAAATACAGTGACGACAAAAGCAGGTCAGATGTGATGAATACTGCAGCAAGTAACTCACTTCCATCCTCCCCAAAGCCTGTCCACCATCTACAAAGCACAAGCCAGGAGAGTGATGGAGTACTCTTCCCCGCTGGATGAGTACAGCTCCAACAACACTCGAGGAGCTTGACACCATTCAGGACAAAGCAGCTGGCTAGATTGGCACCACATCCAAAAACATTCAGCCACTCGAACCCTGATGCTCAGTAGCACTGTGTACCATCTTCAAGATGCACTGCAGGAATTGGGCAAAGATCCTTAAACAACACTTTCCAAACCCATGACCAAGTCCATCTAGAAGCATATGGGAACTCTATCACCTGCAAGTTTTCCTCCAAGGCATTCATCATCCTGAATTGGAAATAGATGCTGTTCCTTCACTGTGGCTGGATCAAAATTCTGCAATTCCCCCCCTAACAAGATTGTGCTTCTAAAACAGCACTGCAATGGTTCAAGAAAGCAGCTCACTGCCACCTTCTCATGGGCAACTAGGGACAAGCAATAAATGCTGGCCCAGCCAGCAATGTCCATGTCTCATGAGTGAATTTTAAAAAACCAAGCAGGATACTCCAAACCAGTTCCTCTAACTTCTGTCACGGAGGAGGTGCTAGATTCCATTATTGAGATTATAGCAGTACGGTCTTAAAGTCTTGATTTCACCAGGCAGAACCAACATGGCTTTGTGAAAGGAAACTCACATTCAGCAGGGCTATTTGAATCTCTTGTCAAAATAACATTCATGGTAGATGGAGTGGAATCAGTAGATGTGGTTTTCTTGGATTTCCAAAATGCATTTGGTACGGTGCCACATCAAAGGTCACTGTGCAAGATTTGAGTACATAATGTACAGGATAACATTGGATAGTTGCTCTCGTATCGGAAAGTGTGAAGTGATGCATTTTGGTAGGAAAGATGGTAGAGGCAGTATAAAAATCAAAGGCTCAATTCCAACAGGAAAAATAAAGCAGAGAAGTTGAGGGAATAAGTATTGTGGTTGATAAAGTGGTGAATTTAGGAAAGGTAAACAGGATTCTAAGCTTTATCAATCAAGACCTAAAGTACAAAAGCAAATAATTTATGATGAACCTATGTAGAACATTATTTACAATCTATGCCAATGATTTGACTGAGAGAATCAAAGGCAGGGTAGCTAAATTTGTCAATGACACCAACATAGCTAAGGAAGGTACAGAATCTGTGAAGCAATAAAGACAAGTTAAGTAAGTGGGCTAAATCTGGGGATATGTAGTGTAATGTGTATGGTATTTTCTCAGATGACCAATCTGATTTCTAATGGTATCTGCTACCCCTACTTAAATGTGATATTGGGTAAATGGTACTGAGGTTGTTCACTGCCAAGAGTGCTCCTTTCCCTTTGCTTTGCCTTGGGCTTATCTAGTGATTAGTGGCAGAAGAAACAACACATTAAAAAATACAGGGGAGGCCTGCTCTTCTGTTTTCTTCGAGAAGGTTTATTGCATGATAGCAATAAATACAGCTATGTTTAGTCAAGTATAATTACTAGAACCTTAGGTAGTTGGTGGAGATACATCTCTCTCTGAAAACTACAGTAAAACTCTTGTCTTTTTCCACAAACTATGTGTGACAGCAGTAGAATAGGTGGCGCCATGTAACATGAAAATTAACCCCTTCAGAACTATTACCTCATACCACATTCACTCCCCTCCCAATTTTTAGTCTATAGTTCACCATTTTGCAATCATGTATATAACTATGTTGCATTTAGCAACCACCCCAGCTCCCCCTAAAGCCTCTGACTTCATAAATGTAAATGGACTGGACATTTCACACTTTAGTCAAGGCGTACTTCTTTGGACCTGGAAAAATGATCATTCTCTAGTTTGAGGTCTGTTGATTCTGTGTATCATTTTCCACTGGAGGATTTTTAATCTCTTGGATATCCTTTGTGGAAGGTGTTGTTCTTTGCATAGGTATTTCTGCTATAATGTGCGTTTCATTAATGAAAATTGGCTGTAACATGATTGACGAATAGCGGACACTGTTTGTATAATGCAAACTTTCTACTGTACCGTATAACAATTTCCCTATAGCGCAATTTTCTATGGCAATTTTCTATAGCATGAGATTGCAGAAGAATGCAACTATCATGTTGTAGGAAAACTACCAGTAGAAACATTTGTTCATCCATTGTCTTATCTGGTGGATTCTTGATCTCCTGAATTTCCTACGCAGAGGACATCTTCCATGATAACTCAAACAGATTCCCTTGACATCATGGGAGGATGATCTTTAAACTTACGAATGTCCATCATGAAAGATAATTGCTCTGTTGAAACAAAACTTTTTTGTAGTATCCTGGATTTCTGGATCAGTAAATGACTTTCTGTTTGGAAGTGGTAGCTGCCTTGTGCAGTATCCTTGATGCTTAGACAGGGCAGAATCTTTTTCTTGACCCTCTCGTGGTTCGGTGAATGTTGGGCTGGCTCATATGCAGCTTATCATTCTTTCGTTGTTGATCAGGTTGGACAGCCTTAGTTGCCCATTTCAGTTGCTTGACTGCTGAAGTAAATTTTTCAGGTGCTCAGTCATGTTACTGAATGATTGCTGCTTACTCAGCCTTATCTCTGTCACTGACATTGACTGTTCTGCTGTCTGAGGGTAATCAGTGAAAGATTCATGAATGTGCTCAAGAGGTTTAAGCTTCTCTTTCTTGTTCTCAGTATTCATTTCTTTTCACAAGTTTTGCAAAGCTTCAGCTTCTGATGTGCTTTTGGTAATGACAGGAGTGTTTTGCAGATTTGATAATCCTGTACAATTTCATATTTCATAATGAAGCATTACGTTGATCTCTGGCCACCGCACCTCTGATAATATGCTGGATTGACACCTGCCAATGTTTGAATGTCTCCATTTAAATGTATCATTTTCAATATACTTTCCTGAAGAATACTAAAACTATTAGTATTTTGTCAGACATTAATAAATTGTCAAGGCAGTGAAATGCAGTCAATGCTTAAAGCATGTGTTCTTAGCCAAACCGTTGAATTTATCATCTCATCATCATTTAACACAATACTGGAGAGTAGTAGTGGAGTCTTTTTCACTCTTTTGTTTTAGTTGAATTCACTTGAGCTTATTTGGGTGCATTGTCCATGTCTTTTCTTGGCCATATAAAACATTTCCTATATGCTATTGCAGGTAATGTCAACAAATTCATTTGCTTTTTTGGAATCTGAAATGGCTTTAGGAAGTCAAATTAAATCCTTTAATCCTTGATTGATTGGCTTCTGGACCCGTGTTTCTGTGGAAGTCATTGAACACCTGCTACTCTCCTAAACAAGTTGAAGTTATAACATACATGCAACCTTGAAAGTGCAGTTGATTGATTGTATTCAACAAACACATTTCCAATTCTCTTATGTACATTACATTATGATCAAAAGTAGCATTCCATGCTTCTGATAATTATTCCAGTTACACCATATAGTTTCATCTCTGCAGGCTATAAATTATGATAACTGGTGTGATAGGACCATTACCTCAGCATTTACATCATGCTTACATTTAACAGGATGTCCATTGACATAAACAGATTCTGTGACATACTGTGGCTCAAGAAGCTTGACATCATCCAGGCCAAAGCAAACTACATAATTGTCACCACATCTCTTCACATTTAGTCAGTATCAGCAGTGTATTTACCTATAAGATGCACTGCAGAAATTTACCAAGGCTTCTTTGACATCAACTTCCAAACCCATGAAATCTACCAGCTGGAAGCACAAAGGCAGCAAATACACAGTGCCTGCCAGTTCCCCTCTAAGACACTCACCATCCTGAGTTGGAAATATATCACTGTTCCTTCATCGTCACTGCATCAATATCCTGGAACTCCGTCCCTAACAGTGGGTGTCCCTACAGCGAACAAACTGCGGCAGTTCAAGAAGGCAGCCTAGTACCATAATCTCAAGGGCAAAAATTTTATGGCTTGACATTGAAAACACCGTCAACATCATAGTCAAGAAAATCAACATATAGATGGAGAAGGATTTTTTTTGGTCATTATGTGAATTGGGTAATCTGCTCAGCATTTCAGAAGCAGATATTTGGGCACTTGGCTTTGTGTTGCACTTCAAAGTCACATTTGAATACTTTAACAAGTAGACTCTACAAAAGTGACAGCACACTTGATAGCAGTTGATTGCAGATTATTTCTAATGTCTTAAGGTGTTATAACAGTAAATTTCTTGCTGAATAAATTGGTGTGAAACTTGCCTGATGCCAACTACCAAAGCTAATGTCTCACACTCTTACTTTGGAATAGTTGGCTTGTGCAGATCGCAGGGCTTTCAAACCAAAGTTAATAGGTTTGCAAAAGACACGTGTAAGACAATTTTGTGATGCATCTCCCTCAAGAATCCTTCTTGAATAAATCTCTCTGTTAAGAAATCCTTTCCCACAAAGTTGAGAATATATGATGAGAACAAGTTGAGAAACCTAAGGCAATGTCACAGATCCTGTGTAAGCAGCACAGTTTAACATCTTAGATTTTCCCTGCTTTGTAATTGGTTTCATGTCATTGACCTGGCACTTCACACTGTTAAATACCAACCCATATCATTGTGCTGCTGTCATCAGTAGGTTGACGCAAGGATAGGTAGGAAAGGAAGTTGCGGAAAGAATGCTACAAAGTGATATAGATCAGTTAAACAAGTGGACCAAGAATTAGCAAATGAACTGTGGGAAAATGTGATATTGCACAATTTGGTAGGAAGAATAAAAAAGTTATTATCTAAATGGTGAGAATTTGCAGAGCTCTGAGATGCAGAGGGATTGGAAAAGGTTTCTAACCTTACAAGTACAGTAAATAATTAGGAAAACTAAGAGAATGCTATTTTTTATCACGAGGGAAATTGAACAAAAAAAAAGAGGTTATGCTTCGGTTATCCACGTCATTAGTGAGAATGGAGAATTGCATACAGCTTTGGTTTCCTTATTTAAGGAAAAGAATAGAAACTCATTAGAAGCAGTTCAGAGAACATTTACTAGATTAATAGCTAGAATGGTTAGGCAGTCTTATGAAGAAAGGTTGGACAGGCTAAGCTTGAATCCACTGAAGTTTAGAAGAATAAGAGGTCAGAAAGAGTCAAGATGGGGTTAGGGCACCTGATATTCAGCACCTCACCCACACAAAGAGATTATCCTGATGCTTGCTACGAGAACCTAAACAATTCCTGTGGAGATGCCAAAACTTCCATGTCCTGGCAACCATGTAAGAAGCATTAGGGCAGCATGGTGGCTCAGTGGTTAGCACTGCTGCCCTGCAGTGGTAAGGACCCAGGTTCAATTCCAGCCTTGGGTGACTGTCTGTGTGGAGTATGCACATTCTCCCCATGTCTGTATGGGTTTCCTCCAGGTGCTCTGGTTTCCTCCCACAGTCCAAAGATGTGCAGGTTAGGTGTACTGGCCATGCTAACTTGCCCATAGCGTTCAGGGAGGTGTAGATTAGGGGACTGGGTCTAGGTGGGATGCTCTGAGGTTCGGGTGGACTTGCTGGGCTGAAGGGCCTGTTTCCACACTGTAGGGATTCTATTCATTCTGAATTACTGTGTCATTGTTGCTACTATGAATATATTCTGAACATGCATGATCCTGTTCTGAGGAAGGGTCACCAACCTGAGATGTTAACTCTGATTTCTCTTCACAGATGCTGTTAGACCTGCTGAGCTTTTCCAGCAATCTCTATTTTTGTTTCTGATTTACAGCGTCCACAGTTCTTTCAGTTTTTATGCATAATCCCTTGTTCACAGTATATTCTAACTTTTGTCTCCTGCAGCTACCAATGGTGTCAGCACAGTCTTGCTATCTAAGAGGCTGGCCCTGCGAGATATTTACTCCCCCACCTCTGAGGAAGAAAGCATGGATCCAGCAGAGGATGCATTAGCAAAGCTGCCTCTCCATCATCCACCAACTCAGAAACTGACACCTCAGTGGGTATTTTATTTCGATTAGAGGTGGGAGCACATTCTGGTGAGCACAACACTGCCACATATCTGCAGCTGACTGAGCAGAAGGTGCTGAGGTCACTGGCAGCCAACTGCCAGAAACTGGGCACCTGCTAAACTCCAAGCAGGAAAGGAGTCCATTAACAACTTAGCGACATTTAGCAATGTAGGCAATTAGCAATTTCATTCAAATGCACAATCACACTCAAGAGCAGCAGGCAGGTTTTACAGAGTGTAATGATCCCAGCTGATATTATAACTAGTCAAGCCAGATCCTGGACTGAAATTTAGTTTGAAACATTGTAAGTTTTTTTGGTGGTAGTCATGAGGTGATCCTTCACTGAAATAGAAGTGTTCAATGCTGCAGATTTTATTTTAAAAATTTACCAAAAGTTTTTCACAGAAAAGAAATAAAGACAATATAGAATAAACCAAACTATATACTTGTGATAGAACATAGAACATAAAACATAGAACAATACAGCGCAGAACAGGCCCTTTGGCCCTCGATGTTGCGCCGACCTGTGAACTAATCTAAGCCCATCCCCCTACACTATCCCATCATCATCCATATGCTTATCCAAGGACTGTTTAAATGCCCCTAATGTGGCTGAGTTAACTACATTGGCAGGCAGGGCATTCCACGCCCTTACCACTCTCTGAGTAAAGAACCTGCCTCTGACATCTGTCTTAAATCTATCACCCCTCAATTTGCAACTATGCCCCCTCGTACTAGCCGACGTCATCATCCTAGGAAAAAGACTCTCACTGTCCACCCTATCTAATCCTCTGATCATTTTGTAGGTCTCTATTAAATCCCCTCTTAGCCTTCTTCTCTCCAATGAGAACAGACCCAAGTCCCTCAGCCTTTACTCATAAGACCTTCGCTCCAGACCAGGCAACATCCTGGTAAATCTCCTCTGCACCTTTTCCAATGCTTCCACATCCTTCCTGTAATGGGGCGACCAGAACTGTACGCAATATTCCAAGTGAGGCCGCACTAGCGTTTTGTACAGTTGCAGCATGACATCATGGCTCCGGAACTCGATCCCTCTATCAATGAAACCTAACACACCGTGTGCCTTCTTAACAGCACTATCAACCTGGGTGGCAACTTTCAGGGATCGATGTACCTGGACACCAAGATCCCTCTGCACATCCACACTACCAAGAATCTTTCCATTGACCCAGTATTCTGCCTTCCTATTATTCTTCCCAAAGTGTATCACCTCACATTTGTCTGCATTGAACTCCATTTGCCACCTTTCAGCCCAATTCTGCAGTTTATCCAAGTCTCCCTGCAACCTGCAACATTCTTCCACACTGTCCACCACTTCACCAACTTTAGTGTCATCTGCAAACTTACTAACCCATCCACCTATGTCTGCGTCCAAGTCATTTATAAAAATGACAAACAGCAGTGGTCCCAAAACAGATCCTTGTGGCACACCACTAGTAACCGGACTCCAGGCTGAATATTTTCCATCAACCACCACTCTTTGGCTTCTTTCAGAAAGCCAGTTTCTAATCCAAACTGCTAAATCTCCCTCAATCCCATGCCTCCGCATTTTCTCCAATAGCCGATCATGTGGAACCTTATCAAAGGCTTTACTGAAGTCCACGTACACCACGTCAACTGCCCTACTCTCATCCACATGCTTGGTCACCTTCTCAAAAAACTCAATGAGGTTTGTGAGACACGACCTGCCCTTGACGAATCCATGTTGACTATCTCCAATCAAATTGTTGCTTGCTCGATGATTATAAATCCCATCTCTTATAATCCTTTCCAAAACTTTTCCTACAACAGATGTAAGGCTCACTGGTCTATAATTACCTGGGTCATCTCTACTGCCCTTCTTGAACAAGGGCACAACATTTGCAATCCTCCAGTCCTCTGGTACTAAACCTGTACACAATGACGACTCAAAGATCAAGGCCAAAGGCTCCGCCATCTCCTCCCTAGCTTCCCAGAGAATCCTCGGAAAAATCCCATACGGCCCAGGGGATTTATCTACCTTCACACCTTCTAGGATTGATAACACCTCCTCCTTACTAACCTCAATCCTTTCAAGTCTAATAGCCCGTATCTCAGTCTTCTCCTCTACAATATTCTCCTTTTCCTGAGTGAAAACAGATGAGAAATATTTGTTTAGCACCTCTCCGATCTCCACAGGGTCCACACACAACTTCCCACTTCTGTCTTTGACTGGCCCTATTCTTACCCTAGTCATCCTTTTATTCCCCACATACCTATAGAAAGCTTTAGGGTTCTCCCTAATTCTACCTGCTAATGACTGCTCATGTCTCCTCCTTGCTCTTCTTAACTCTCTCTTTAAATCCTTCCTAGCTAATCTGTAACTCTCCATCGCCTCATCTGAACCATCTCGTCTCAATGTCACATAAGCCTCCCTCTTCCGCTTAACAAGAGATACAATTTCTTTTGTAAACCAAGGTTCCCTTACCTTATCACTTCCTCCCTGCCTGACAGGGACATACCTATCAAGGACACGCAATATCAGTTCCTTAAACCAGCTCCACATTTCGATTGTCCCCATCCCCTGCATTTTGCTACCCCATTCTATCCCTCCTAAGTCTTGCCTAATTGCATTATAATTGCCTTTCCCCCATCTATAACTCTTGCCCAGTGGCATGTTCCTATCCCTTTCCATCGCTAAACTAAACGTAACCGAATTATGGTCACTCTCTCCAAAGTGCTCACCTACCACCAAATCAAACACCTGGCCTGGTTCATTACCAAGTACCAGATCCGGTGTGGCCTCCCCTCTTGTCGGCCCTTCGACATACTGTGTCAGGAAACCCTCCTGCACACATTGGACAAAAACCGATCCATCCGACGTACTAGAGTTATAGCATTTCCAGACAATGTTGGGGAAGTTAAAGTCTCCCATAATGACCACCATGTTCCTTTCACTCCTGCCCAGAATCGTTTTGCCGATCCTCTCCTCCACATCCCTGGAACTTTGTGGAGTCCTATAAAAAACTCCCAGCAGTGTGACCTCTCCTCTCCTGTTTCTGACCTCAGCCCATACCACCTCAGTAGACGAGTCCTCGTCAAAAGTTCTTTCAGCCACCGTTATACTGTCCTTGACTAACATAGCTACACCTCCCCCTCTTTTACCACCTTCCCTGATCTTTATGAAAGATCTAAACCCTGGAACCTGCAACATCCATTCCTGACCCTGCTCTATTCACGTCTCCGAAATGGCCACAACATCGAAGTCTCAGGTACCTATCCATGCTGCAAGCTCACCTACCTTATTCCGGATACTCCTGGCGTTGAAGTAGACACCCTTAAAACCAGCTTGCTGTCTGCCAGCACACTCCTGTGATGGTGAAATCCTGTCCATGTCCTCCCTACTCTCATCCTCCTGTGTCCTGGAACTACACCACAGGTTCCCATGCCCCTGCTGAGCTAGTTTAAATCCACCCGAATAGCACTAGCAAATTTCCCACCCAGGATATTAGTACCCCTCTGGTTCAAGTGAAGACCATCCTGTTTGTAGAGGTCCCACCTTCCCCAGAATGAGCCCCAGTTATCCATATACCTGTAACCCTCCCTCCTGCACCATCCCTGCAGCCACGTGTTCAGCTGATATCTCTCCCTGTTCTTTGCCTCGCTATCACGTGGCATGGGTAACAAACCAGAGATAACAACTCTGTTTGTTCTAGCTCTCAGCTTCCACCCTAGCTCCCTGAAATCCTGCCTTATATCCCTATCCCTCTTTCTACCTATGTCATTGGTACCTATGTGGACCACAACTTGGGGCTGGTCACCCTCTCCCTTCAGGACCCCAAAGACACGATCTGAGACATCACGGATCCTGGCACCTGGGAGGCAACACACCAACCGTGAGTCTCTCTCGTTCCCACAGAATCTCCTATCTGTCCCCCTAACTATGGAGTCCCCAATGACTAATGCTCTCCTCCTCTTCCCCCTTCCCTTCTGAGCAACAGGGACGGACTCTGCGCCAGAGACCTGTACCCCAAGGCTTACCCCTGGTAAGTCGTCCCCCTCAACAGAATCCAAAACGGTATATCTGTTATTGAGGGGAACGGCTGCAGGGGATCCCCGCACTGTCTGCCTGTTCCCTTTCCGCCCCCTGACTGTAACCCATCTACTTTTTTCCTGTACCTGAGGTGTGACTACCTCCCTGTAACTCCTCTCAATCACCCCCTCAGCCTCCCGAATGATCCGAAGTTCATCCAGCTCCAGCTCCAGTTCCCTAACATGGTTTCCAAGGAGCTGGAGTTGGGTGCACTTCTCACAGATGAAGTCAGCAGGGACACTAGAGGTGACCCTTACAAGAGGAGCATGCAACGGCCCTTGCATCTATTGCCATTGTTCTGAATTGTAAAAAACGGACTATTGGAAAAGAAAACACTAGTAACTTACCAAATCGGCGCTCAGAACTTTTTTGGTTAGAGGAGGAGGAGGGGTGGGAGACACTACTTTAGTAGTGTTTCGGGTAAAGCAACCGCCCAAATATACTACCTCACTTACTCAACCATCCCGTGTCCGCTCCTGCTCAACGCGCACTCCGCCTATTCACGAGGTAAGTTTTTAAAAGGAGAAGCTCACCTTCCCAGGCTGCCCTCGCGCGTCCTTCCAGACTCCCGCCGCTGAAACAACTGAAAGGCCGCAGTCACGCGAGGTAAGACCTTTATACTCCTGAAGCTCACCTTCCCAGGCTGCCCTCGCGCCTCCTTCCGGACTCCCGCCGCTGAAACAACTGAAAGGCCGCAGTCACGCGAGGTAAGACCTTTATACTCCTGAAGCTCACCTTCCCAGGCTGCCCTCGTGCCTCCTTCCGGACTCCCGCCGCTGAAACGACTGAAAGGCCGCAGTCACGCGAGGTAAGACCTTTATACTCCTGAAGCTCACCTTCCCAGGCTGCCCTCATGCCTCCTTCTGGACTCCCGCCGCTGAAACGACTGAAAGGATATGCCTTTAAAGATTTCAAAATAGGTGGTAAAAATATAAACCCATTGATCCAAAAATACCCTGTTTCAGGTCATAATACACTTCTTTATAGATCCCAAAAGCACTCCTTTACAAACTTACACCAGAGAGAATCTTCTTCTCTATCATTTCTGCAAGCTTAATTTAACTATGACTTCAATTTGCGTTTGCACTCTCCCCCAGTTTATAAGCTTAAAAACAGAACATCATTACAACTGTGCAACAACTGGTACACTTTCTGCTTTACTCTAAGGCTGTGTCAGGGTGGCACAGTGGCTCAGTGGTTAGCACTGCTGCCTCACAGCACCAGGGACCCGGGTTTGACTCCACTCTCGGGCGACTGTGTGGAGTTTGCACTTTCTCCCCATGTCTGCATGGGTTTCCTCCGGGTGTTCCGGTTTCCTCCCACAGTCCAAAGATGTGCAGGCTAGGTGGATTGGCCATGCTAAATTGTCCATAGTGTTCAGGGATGTGTAGATTAAGTGGGTTATAGCGGGATGGGTCTGGGTGGGATGCTGTGAGGGTTAGTGAGGACTTGTTGGGCTGAAGGGCCTGTTTCCACATTGTAGGGATTCTATGATTCAATTTTCAATATGGAGAATCTGATAGCCACTTCCTGGAACCTTCATACACTTGAGCTTAGCTTTGTCAGCTTTCAAATAACCTATCAGCATTTTACCCAAACACTTTTGGTCAAGAGCTATTACTAAGCACAATCATTCTAGCCATTTAGCACGTTAAGTTAGAAGTGTTGTGAATCTTTGAACATTAAAAAAAAAGGACTGCAGATTCCGGACAGCTTGAAACAAAAACAGAAATTGCTGGCAAAATTAGCAGGTCTGGCAGCATCTGTTGGAAGAAAGCAGGGTTAATGTTTCAGTTCCAGTGACTCTTCATCAGAACAGATAGCAGCAAGGAAAAAGTGGGAGATGGGTTGAACACAGCTAAGGAGCCTGTTGATCATGGCAGCAGAGAATCCTTCATTGAGGAAAATGGTGGAATGTCCTGAAGACCCCATATGGCAGGTAGCATTGTCAGAAAAGATGCAACAGGCATGGAGAAAGAGAACTGGGACAATGGGATTGCTTCTAATTTCTACCCTCCCGTCAACTTCACCTGGTCCATTTCTGACTCCTCCCTTCCCTTCCTTGATATTTTTGTTTCCTGGGAGAGCTGGCCAACAATATACACTACAAACCCACCAACTCCCACAGTTAACATGACTATTATTACCTCACACCTTACTTCCAATAAGGACTCCATCTCATTGTCCCAGTTTCTTTGTCTCTGTCATATCTGTCCTGATGATGCCACTTTCTGTGGAGAGGGCTGAGAAATATCCACTTTTTTCCTCAACCAAGGATTAGCCACTACCATGGTTGACAGTGTCCCTAGCTGTGTCCAACCCATCCCCTACACTTGGGCCCTCACCCCTTCCCTTCCTTCCCACACCAATGAGAGGGTCACTTACCTCCCTCTAGCCTCTGCATCCAAAGTCTTGTAAATCACCATTTCTGTCACTTCCAGATGACATGACAAGATACATATTCCCCTTCCCTCCCTCATCAGTATTCCGAGGGGACTGTTCCCTCCAGGACGCCCTGGTCCATTCCTCATCCATCCTTGACATCTCCTTATACTTCTATGGTAGTTGCTCATGCAATGGCAGAGAGTGTAACACCTGACAATTAACGTTCTTCCTCCTTAGCATCCAAGGTCTCAGACACATCTTCCAGGTGAAGCAGTACTTTACCTGTACTTCACTCAACTGAGTCTACTGAATTTGCTGTTCACGGTGTGGTTTCTCCTGCACTGGGGAGATGTAGCCCAAACTGGGTGGCCACTTTGCAGAACACCTACATTGTTCACAAAATGACCCCAAGCTTCTAATGTCTGCTAATTCAACACAGCACCGTGCTCCCACATTGACATTTCTGTGTTCCAGTGAGGTTCAGTGCAAGTTCGAAGAACAATGCTCTATTTTCCACTTGGGAACCCTGCAGCCTCTGGGATTCAACATTGAATTCAATAACTTTAGAGCATGACTCTGTCCTTCCGTGCTTTTTCCCCACCCCACACCTGGGTCCTGTTATGACGTGAGTTGCTTTTAGCACAGTCATCCTTTCTCAGGTACTCCTGGGCTCATTATCACGATATATGGGTTGCATTCAGTACAGATCACCCATTGTCTTCTACCCATAACTCTTATTTTTACTTATTCAACTTTTCTTTTGTCTTGGACTGCTATCGACAATTTCCTTGTTTACCTACCCCTTTTATATCTCTCTCTGAGCTCCTTCTCCACCTATCCTTTCACCTCTACCCCTCTCTGCCCCATCCCACAACCTTGAACTTCAGTCTAAATACCAGTTCTTCTGAACTGCTAACAATTCTGACTCGAAACGTTAACTCTGTTTTCTCCGTCACAGATGCTGCCAGACCTGCTGAGCTTTTCCAGCAACTTTGTTTTTAGCCCTAAGATAGATCCTGGTCAAATCTACGGGCTATGTGCTTGTGCCTGCAGGCAAAGTGTCCTGGGACCAGCATTCCAAAGATAGGTACCCAGCGCACTCCAAAGTGGAAAACCCTACTGTAAGTGAATTGGAGATGTGTGATGATGATGAGATGAGGCTGGTACATGGTCCAAGGCACTGTTGGCAATTGCTGTCCATGGAGTGTTGCCTGAGATATTGGTGCCTGGTGTCCAAGGTCTGGTCTGGAGAAGCATTAGAGAGTTGGTGTTTTCAGGTAACTGTTCTTATTTTCACATTGGGGATTGTCCAGTTTCTATCCAGTGAGTGGGGGAATAGGAAACTGCATATCACTGAGGTAATATTTTGGAATAATGACATTTTAATGCATGCAAATAGGCCTCTCACCACTCACGAATGAGAATCTTGCCTTGTTGTGCAATGCTTTTGGTTGAAAAAGGAACTTTTTGCTTTTGATGCCAAGGAACTCCTCGTTGGCCCTCTCACACAATTTCCCCAAATTTCTCATCATTGATCATGTTGTTCAGAATCTGGGGACATTCGGCCCAAGAAGTCTGATTGATTGTCAAAGGGCTAGCAAAAGGAGATCTTTTTGCTCCAAAAAAAATGTGCACCGTTGGAAATACTTGGCATTTATGAGAGACAGAAAGGCAGAGATCAGTGACTTTTCAAAAAAGCTCGTGAAGATCATGCACAGAAATGTAGACTGTATACAGAAGGGAAAACCAGTAAAACTTTTAGATGAAGCATACTAGTCTGACTTGTATACCTCAGATCAGTGCTTCAGTGTGTTCATTTTCAAGGATTACCGTTTTATTTTACTGGATTCCCTTGACAGATGCTGCCTAATCTACTGATTTTCTGTTTCTATTTTAGATTTCCAGCATCTGCATTTGTTTACACTCATATATTTCATGCTGGATATTTATAAATGTAGCTAGTTTCACTTTAAATTGGGAAAATATTTATCATTAACTGCAAAATGTAACTTTTCTGTTAACAAAACCCACTTGTATGATAGAGGTCCACAGTTTTGCAAGTGAAATGGTTGGTTCGAAATTAATGGATGATTGTGTCACTTTTTAACTTGAAAGTGAAACCAAGAGACATGTGCTAATGGAAAATGTCACTATTAACTCAAGGAATTCTTATCGGTACAAGGGATAATTATCTACAGTGCTTTCAAGGTTCTCGTTTCTTGGATGTTGCTGTCTAGATATTACTTTGGTCCAGTTTCAAAGAAGTAGAAGGTTCATGGTATGACTGACCAAGTTGAGCGTAATTATTTGGCAGCAAATTGTCGTAAAGTGTTTCAGTCTGAAATCTGAGCTTTCAATGGACCTTATAAATTAAGTATGGAAGCCAAGAGGTTTTGCAAAGCCTATATAAATCAAGTCAAGTGCATTGTGACATTGTGCCCTGATTCTGGGTACATGAAGCATGTAAGAGGACGGTTTGCTAGTGCAGCGAGGCCCAGAAACAGGACAAATGCCAGAGCCAATTATTTCTCTCCCCAGTCCTGACGTACATCACTGATTTTCAAATGGCACCATGAAAACGTTTGCCTTCACCTGAGAAGGCAGTCTGAGCCTTTGTTTAGCATCTCATTTTAAAGACAACATAGCCCACAGTGAAATCCTCCTCCAGTTCAATGGTACAGTTTTAGCCTGGATTATATGCTTAAGTACCTGGAATGCATCTTCAGCCCGTAGCCTTCTATCTTGAAACTTGTATGTTACCACTGGAGACTGACAAAACGTGTCTAAATGAAGGGAAATAATTTGTTAGATAAAGACATTTTCATGACATTGTTATGCAAACATCATACATCAAGGCTTCAATACTTACAGGTGGCCCAGTTAGAGCAAGGGAGAAACCTGGAACAGAAGACCCAAGCATGTGGATTTCACAAAGATTGTGCACTATTAATAATAACCCACTTGTACAATTTACTGTAGGTTTTCTGCCTGTCAGGCATGAGTACCATTGGCATTAATGACATAGCTAGGTACCACTGCAGTGAAGTTTCATCATCTCATTAAAACTTACAATATTCTTAGAGGACTAAACAAGGTTGTTGCAGAAAAGATGTTTCTTTGAACTGTGTGTTGGGGGCTGCTGGGGTGGGTAGAGGGGTGTCTATAATTATACTAGAATAAGGACAGGCCCCTTAGGAATGAGATAAAGAGGAATTTCTTCAGTCAGATCCTGGTGAGTCTGTGGAATTCCCTACCCAGTGGGCTGTGAAATCTTACTCAATTAGTATATTCACAACAATGATTGACTGTTTTCCAGAAAATGATTTAACAAAGGAATATATATCTAGAATAGGAAAGTGGCTTTGAAGTAGATGATCAGTCATCATCTAAATGAATGGCTGAGTAGACTCCAGGAGTTAAATGGTCCACGCCTACTCCTATGTTCCTGTTTACCAGAGAACTGGTAAGGACACAGGGAAAGGTCATAGGTTGGAGTAGTTTTGGGTGTCTGTGTGGTCTGGGGGAAGAGATCATAGTTGAGAGGGGAGTTAATGGTCAAGAGTACATGTCATGGTTTGAAGGAGAAATTGCAGAAGGGGAAATGGTAGTAGAAGGGCTGGTGAAGGTCAGGTAGGGAACAATAAGGGGTGTAATAGAATATCTCAAAGCAGACAAATGGTTAAGTCAAATGTGGAGAAAAGGGAAAAAGAGAAAAGATTTGTTTTTATGTAAACAAAATGAGCTGAGCCATGAGAATCAAACAATGAGGTAGAGTATGAAGTTGCTAAGAAACCACATACCACAGTCCATAGTGAAGGCAATCAGAACTGTGAAAGCTTGAAAACAATAATAGATGAAGATTGGCCTATCCATTAGAGTACAATAAAAGAAAGCTTATGGGACAAAGATTGGAGCTGTAAACCTTTGAACATGGTGTAAATACCTTCGGCATGGCATCAACATAATGAGATACTGTTCTGAGAAAATGTAATCCGAGGTAGCTGAACAGTTTAAGGGCCATGACTGGACCTCAGCGCACTCGAGGATAGTTGGAACTGCTTTTATTTTAATGATAATTCACAGGCGTGTTTACAAGTCTGATCTGCTCAGGCTTTGTGCAGGATACAGATTGTATTTATTGCCAGTCATTTAACATACAACTGTGGAACAGGTGTATGACCAATACTTCATCAGTTAATGTAGATTAAAGCTTGCTGTTTAAGCTGACCCAAGCTTGAATCACTCAGAGGTTGTTGATGTAGGACAAACCTTTCGTTGCCACTGTAATCAGGACAAATTCACTAACAGCCACGTAGAGGGAATGGTGAGGACAGGACATAATTGATGGAAAGAACAATTGGGGTGGGGTCTGTGCGGTAGAGCCAGTGATCAGGAAGCTGGAAGCTGGTAAATATTTTGGGCTAGGAGGAAACACACATGCTCCCCTTGGCTCAGAAGTAGTGCTGTAAATGGTAACACATCTTCTCAGAGTAATTAGCTCAACCATTCCACTGTTATACCCCCATTAAAACCAGAAACACAGTCTACCCTGGGCTGGAGTCAGAATTGCCATTTCATTTTTAAAATTTTAACTTCTCACCAGACCTAAACTCTTTTATTCTAGTTAGTTAAATTTAAGTGCACAAATAAGACTACACACAGCAATTTAAATTAATCACCTATAAAATCACAAGACTACACTTTCAACTGGAAGTTCTCAATTTTTGAGTGGGACAGGGATTGGGATATATTATAATTGCTGTGTTTCTGTAACCCATGCTCCCTTCAAGAATTGTTCAATGTTCTTTTGGTGAATTTATATTTGTAGATGCAGAGATTTGTCGGGTTTACCATAGGATGACTAACCTCAACAAATCATGCATGTAGTTCAAAAGTATAATCACTTATGACTTCTATATATTCTAATATTAAAACAATGACACTGAAAAGTGCAGAAAATGCTGTTTCCTTCTAGTCCTTGTTTTAAACAAATACAGAACAACAGAATCATAAACAGTTTCATTTCTAAATAAATCATGAAGTGTCATCCACCATTAAACTGATTTATGGAAAAGGCTAAATATGATATTCATGCTCAAACTGCCCATGACTCACATTGCCTTTCTTTATCTGTGCGGTTAGCCATGCATTATTGTTCATTTAACACTATGAATAGAGTTTTTTTACATGCTGTAACAACAGCTCTGCACACTTGTAATGTTAAAATATTGGATTCTGCTTCAAAAATATTTTTTAGTAACAACATTGATTTTTCTTGTTCTTGTATGTGTATACATGCTTATCCCACAGATAATTTGCTGAAGATCAATCTAAATTTGAAAACAGAGCTTTCCACAATGTCGCAATGGACTGTTGTTAAATGGACGTTTTTCCTTGAGGGCATTTCTGCACAATTTCGTTTCCGCATGCCTTTTCCAAAACATTACACCAGCATAAATCAGCAACTTGTGCTTGAATTATTTGCATCTGGTATTCTTGGTATCAACTTGATAGAAAACGTATAGCTCACATGAGTGGCATTTAACATCTTCCTGATATCTCAAACCAGTGTAAGGTGTTTTGATCTTGTCTATCTACGAAGCTATGGCCTTTTTTCTTAAATAGGGTAAAGGAAGAATGTGTGCAGAACCCCAGTTGCAATTACACAAACTGTTTCATGAGTACTAGGCCCGACAACATTTAAAGTATTTCCTCATTATAATAAAACTTTCTGGACTTTTGCCAACATTCTGCTAGATTCGCAGCCTAGGAAAATTCAGGAAGGGAAATTTGGTTGCAATTGGTGGCACATGGGAAGGTCCCTTGATTGTCAGTTGGAGGTGGAGTTCCAGGGCAAACTCAATATAAAATTAAGAAAAATTCAGGATTCCCCTAGGATCTTTGATTTGATTGACACTGTCATGTCTACTGAGGTACAATGAAAAGTGTTATATTATATGCTTTACAGACAGATCAACAGGGTAACAGAACAAGGTGTAGGGTACAATGTTACAGCTGATGATAAGGTGCAGGAAGCGATCAACATTAACATTAAAGAGGTCCATTCAAAAATCTGATAACAGCAGGGAAGAAGCTGTTCTTGATTACAGAATCTTGGATCTAGAATTCAAAGACAAAGGCACTATTTGAAATTTAACCTGACATCTTCAATTCAGAGAAAGTTCTTAATCGGTTGTAAATTCCTAATCCCAATGGTAATAGCACAATCTAGCATACACATAGGTCACCAACACCATCTTTAAAAAGTGAATCAGATATTGTTTTATTCATTACTTGTGTATGTTATGAAGCATTGAAAATATAATCAGTTATAGTTGGATGTTATAGTCAGTAATGAAATGATGCTATTCAAGTTAACATTGTAAAAAAGCTGCCCACAGAGGTCTAATGATCTCTGTGACATAGACCTGAAGTAATGTAACTCTTTCATGAAATCAAGAGGATCTTCAGAAGTCCAGCAAGTTATTCCATCAAACAGGGAAATCAGCCAATCACATTGCAGAATTCTCATAGACAGAAAATCAGAAAGATAAACACACTGATTATCCTTAATTTTTTATATGCTGTACCATGTGAAAAATAGGATAGCACATGTATATTAATTATTCAAGTATCATAAGTAAGGTTTATTTAAAAATAGATGCTTATTGCAAAACACTGGCACAGAGGTTAGCCCTGCTGCCTCACAGCACCAGGGACCTGTGTTCAATTCCACTCTCAGGCGACTGTCTGTGTGGAGTTTGCCCATTCTCCCCGTGTCTGCATGGGTTTCCTCCGGGTGCTCCGGTTTCCACCCACAGTTCAAAGATGTGCAGGCTAGGTGGATTAGCCATGCTAAATTGCCTGTAGTGTTCAGGGATGTGTAGATTAGGTGGGTTATGCAGGATGAGTCTGGATGGGATGTTCTGAGGGTTGGTGTGGACTTGTTGGGCCGAAGAGCCTGTTTCCACACTTTAGGGATTTAATGATTAAATTTTGGGGGAACTTTTGAACGGTTGGTCTTCCAGGACCAAAGAGATTGTTCAATGGTAATGACGACTAAAAGTTCTGTCAGTATAAAAAATGATGGATTTGCCTTTGAAACAATTAATAAATCAGGGCCAATACTATTACAAAGTCATTTTCAAGTTGTAACTTTTAATTCTTTCAAATGCAGTTTTATTTGTGAACTAAATCACAGAAATGGAACAACTCGCAAATTTGCTTGGATTTCTCTAGATTTGTCATCCTTTCCTAAATGGGTTCTTCTGGCTGTCAGCGAATTCGCTCTTCCTGCGTAAAAAGGAAACAATCCAACAAACATATGATATAGTTGAAAGAAGCCTAAAATAATCTTTGATTATTTGTTATTTACTGAATTACACCACAAATTATCAAAGAAAAACTTGTTTCAACTGACATATTTATTTAAAATATGCATTGTAATACATTGGGAAATGGTTGTGTATTTGTACGTTACTGGATTGATAATCTAGATTTTGTAAACCGATGATCCCAACATGGCATCAATAAAAATCCCAATTGGTTAACTAACATCCTTTAGGAAAGAAAATAACACTCCTGTGTTTCATCTGTCCTGTATGGCTTACCTAGCAAAATAATTATTTAAAGCATAGCTGTACAGGGAGGTGCAACAACACATTTTCTGTTCAACTATGGATGGGCAATAAATTTTGGCCTTGCCAAGAATGCACGTAATCTAAAAATTAATTAATTGGTTTGATTGCTAAGAGGAGACAGATGAAAGACCAGAAAATATTTTATGGTTTTTAAGATCACCAATGTAAGGCAAAATGCAATTATATGTTTGTGATATTTATTTGTAAACAGTTATACACACACATTCATTTTGCTGACTTCAAGCTTTCTACATAAATCTGTTCACACAGGCAGGAGTATGCCAGTAGATTTTCCTCTTGGAATGGAGCATGATTAGAAAAATAAGTAGGGATCACTCAGAGCAGAAGAAGCTGTTAGGAAAGGAGGGAGGCAGGAGAAGGGAATTATATCCATAGAAGATGTTCATGGACCAATTTTCTTATCTGAATCTCAGCAAAGGCATTAGCAGTGCAACCCCAACGGCTGCAGATGTCGGTGCTTCAGTAACGAGGTCCTCACTGAAATCTGTCAACAGTTGCAACCATAATTTTAGGCTTAGAGAAAGGCAAGGACAGCATTGCCAGTGGCCAGTGAAGGTGGCCCTGATGAGAATCACTGGTTCTGTTTTTTCCCATCCTGGAGATAGATATATTTGTAACATTTCCCTCACAGCTTGCCATCAATTGCTGCATAAAGGAGGATACTGAGACTGTCTAAGAAAATGGAAATAATATAATGTAATTTCCTCATTCCAAAGATTTTCAGGCTTCACACGGTACAATATGCTGTCGACTGCATGCAAACTCCATTGTGCGTGTTGTATGTCAATTGTCCAATACATTGGAACCACTGTGCCAACTGCACATCAACTACCTTGGCAATTCGGGTGGCCCTGATGACAAGGCCTATCCCCTGACAATATGGGCAACAACTCTGGATAGCCCACTCATGAGAGCACAGCTTGCATTCATTCAGGGCCATGCTGCAATATGAAGTATAATAGAGCACGCTATTGACACCCTGGCACGATTCTGCTGCCTGGACAGATCTGGTGCTGCCCTGCAGTATTCATTTGAGTGGGTGTCAGAATTTTTGTAGTTATATTGCATGGTTGCATTCATGAGAAAACAGTCCTTTTTACAAACCAGCAACTGCCAAAAAGTTGAGAGACAAAGGAAAGGAAGGAAGAAGAAGATTAGAGACAGGGACAATCTACTATCCACTAGGGCTGAATGGGAAGAACTGATCCAAGGGTAATTCCAGTAACCTCAACCATAATTTCCTAATAAACATCAGTCCCGATTTCTTTACCTTCCTTCTGATGCTGACACCCACTTTGTTCTCAGGGTCAGAATGCAAAAATATAAACTAACACATGGTAAACAGTCCCAACGATATTTATCAATTAAATCATGCCATATTCTTAACAAACATAAACTAACTATCCTTCAGAATGATCTTGGTTTCTAACAGTGCTAGCCCAGTGGCTGCAGCATGATGATTAGAAGACCCCTGTATTTTAGTGTAGGTGATCGCAGATGGCCTAGCACAATGTGTGGCTTTGGGTCTGGAAGTTCCAGCTTCAGACTGTCTGTATGGACAACAGTAATCTGTTCTGGTTGGCTGACAGGCATCAACAAGGACAGTGGTAGTGATCTGAGGATGATTAATGCCATCCTGAAAGAAACAGCAGGTATACATATGTTCTCTACCGAGCCACTGCCATTCCCCTGGCATGGTGTCTCCGTAATCCTAAAATTCCTTTGGAGAACAGATTGCTGAACCGCTGTGACACCACTTTGAATACTAGGTGTCATGGGCTGGTGGCAGCAGCATGAGCTTTCAATGCAATATTCAAACTTCTGATGGAAAATGCTCGATCTGTAAGTTGGCTGAGATATTGCCCAACTTCTATGGTGGAAAGGCTGAGCTCTCAATTTTGAACAATTCCCAACACCAAATTGTTGCTAGCCTGTTCCATGCTCCCTTGACAATGAATGCAGATGTTTCAACAATAATGCACCATTTCATTGTGTATGGCCTTCTCCTGTGCCCTGGCCATTTCAAGTCCATGATTTGTTTGCTGCACAAGAATTCACTGCCATTTCATCCTCTGACAAGCTGGCACCTCAGTTATCCTTGTCAATTCCCTCTTTGCATTACACATGCACAGCACTAGTTCATGATGCGTTGATGTTGTCTCTTTGCCAAGATGAGGGGTCATGCAATGTAAGAAGAAGGATTAGGTTTGATGATACCATCATCCTCAATATTTTCAATGTCACCATTGGCCATGGACTTAGCTATGAACCTTTCAATAAAGATAATTATTATACTATCTGTTGTACAAAGTAATCACTCGGAACAGGTTATTATTCATGTTACGCTGACTTCACACATTCCAATGATGTCATACCCAGGGTAGAGACAAGAAGTTCTACTCTAGCTTTTGGAGAGAGCATGTGTATCCTTGTCATTGCCCTAAGATCTTAGGAACTACACTTGACCGAATTTATTTGAAGGTCTCGATGTCATGCATAGACTTTGTTGTTATCTAAGAATACTCTATGATGCTGTATCCTTTACCAATAATCATTACTGAAAACAAAAAAAATCAGGAATCACAGCAGGTCAGACAGCATCCATGGACAGACAGCAAACAGTTTCAAGTCTAGATGACTCTTCATCAGAACTCTGACTTGCTCTCTCTCTCTGGATGCTGCCTGACCCATTCTGATTCCAGCATTGTTTTGTTTTCTGTATAGATTCCAACATCTGCAGTAATTTGCTCCTATGACTAATCAGTAAATAGGCTGAAGACTAAACGATTCCAACAGAAGATTGTTGGCTGTAAACTACCTTAGAAACCTTTACTCAGTAATGCTTACTGAAAGACATGGCAAATAAAACATGATTTCATCAGTGGATACATGAGTAACTATCAAATAATTTCCATGGTGTGGGTCTGACCCCACAATAAGGAGAAGAAATCCAGATGATCCAGATTAAGAAATACATTTCAAGAAAGTGTGTTCACCACTTTAAGAACATTAACACTTTTAAGACAACATGAACAGTCATATCCTGATCTGGAAGCAGCAAAAAAGGCAACCTCAGAACTCCAAAGGCAAAACCTTATCCAGAAAATGGTAAGAAGTATTGGGGCAAGAGTGTGGATTAAGGAAAGAAAAAAGTGTCAAGCATTCTTAGAAAATTTGGAGGCCTTAGTGAAAAAGGCTCTTTAAAGAATAACTGAAGGCTCAGATGGTAAAGTCAGGGATATCTAAGAGAATAGGATTATCACTTTACGAAAGAAGAAAAGGAAGAGAAGAGATTATTAAAGAAGTGTTAAATCTCACTTCTCACAAGACACATTGCCACCATTTACACTAGGTTCAGTGAGGGGCAGCTGCAAAGAAAAGTGAAAGAGTCAGGAAAGAAATTTAGGTCAGGCCTAGAGAATCAGGGGAATGTCTAATTTTATTTAAGTTCAAACCAAGGAAATTTATAGAAACCGAGTGAAAGAGTATATCAGAAAAATTAAAGATTTAAAAGGACCAGGACTGTTATAATAACTAAGTTGTGATATTCACAAGAAGATTTATTAAGACCACACCCAGAAAATTTGATTTAAAAGTTTGTATGGAAGAATTTACTTGGTGTTTTAGACCATGAGAATAGTAAACATCTACTTAACCTGAGAATAAGTCATAGAAGAAGCAGACACCGACACTTTGATTGCTGTAAAAGGTCAGAGAACCCTAACAAAAAACAGGAAATTCCATCATGCAGTTGAGTTACAGGGTATTTCAAAGAAACAGATTAAAAAAGCAAATTTAAAAATCTTGAAAGCAATCAAGGTTTACAGAGCAGCTAGTCAGAAATTTTAAAGTTCCAATGAAGGATTCATACGGTATTTCAGAAATACAGCTCTAAAAAGGCTGGCAAATAAAAGAAGCTTTGCTATGGCTTGTTAAAACAAACTCGATAGTCAATCAATCTAAAACAGCCTGAACACAAGAACATAAAGTTAAAGAACAAAAGATTATAAGCAATATAGAAAGGATTCAGATTTAAACTACATTTATTGTAGTTAATCAGCACTTTGAGAAGAAATGGAAAAAAAAGTTCAAGGTCAGGAAAAGACCATACAGAAACAAACTCATATTTTATGGTGGTACCTGAAAATCAAACTGAATTCAAAAGGAGGATATAGTCAAACAGTCGCAGGAGGCAACTGAAGATGTCCAGTCTGATCAACAATTTGAGAGAGATAAGGTGCATGTGTCTTGATGGGAACCAGACTAATGTTTGCAGATTCAGGGCGCAGTCAATAAGAAGAAACTGCCTGAATTAAGCATCTGGGATACTGCAAAAACGTGAGCATCTTTCCCAATTAGAATGATATTGCTGTGTCAAAAATCCCAGGATGTGATAAGGAAGAAAGTATTTGTTTTGACAGCAGCTGCCCTCTATGACAGACATTCATAACATTAAATGGTCCCTCAGATAATGTTATGAGGCAATTACCTGAGTTAGTAGAGGAGCATTTCTTTCTCCAAAAAGAAATCAGGAGATTAGCAGGGTTCTAGATAAGATGTGATGTAACAACAACATATACAAAGGACAATGTCTTCTACAAAGGATATCTACGTGTTAAAAAAAGCCTCCAGCAGAGAAATGATCCATAGGTCAGAATGAGATCAACAATCCCCAAGCAAAAGACCTACCAGTTTTCCAAATGTGAAGAGAGTATGTTCTGAAGGAACTACGTAATGCTGAGAATGCCTGCTAATCATAGATTAGCTGATCAAGAGTGGAGGTCTCGGGTGTGGGGGTCAGTGGAATGCTGTGGTGGTAAATGTAATATAGTTTTATGATTGTTTAATAAGTTAAGTGTAAAGACAAAAGGTTGAGGAGCGAAGATGTATAAGATTTCAGTTCTGATGTATTAATATTTATTACGTTCAATCTACTCCTTCTACTAATGTCACACATTCTCACAGCATGAAATCAAAGCATTCTACCTTAGCTTTTGGGGACAACAAATGTATCTGTATTGTTCCCTACAGCCCTGGTAAGCAGACCTGACTAAATGTAAGTATATTGTTGCTAGCCTGTAGTAAACCTTCTTATTCTCTTGGAGCAAGTCATCTTCTGTAAATACCCTAGGGTGGTGCATTCCTTATCACTAATCACTGATTAAGCCCCAGACAAATGAAAGACTAAGGAGGATTGGTGGCAGCAAGTCACCTCAAACAATTCTCACCCAGTAACACATGGTGGAAGAGGTGGCAAGTGATACAAGTTGCCAGCAGTGGTCATCTGGGAATATATCACATTCTCAATGAGTGAGTAAAACACCCAAGAATGACTTTCCCCATTCAAATAGATTCTGCTGCCTTTGGTTGTTTGATACCTTCTCCTTCAAGGGACATAAAGCCATAAATGACTGTTAGACAGGCTATTTGGGTGTTGTGTCTGTTTGGATAGAATAACTAACAGTGTGCGCAAGCTGTGATATATAGCTGGGAAGTTTCCAACACCACTAAGTGAATGAAGATGAGGTCAAGACAAAGAGATGAGGTATGAATTTTAATTGACTGAAGTTGTTGGTAGGTGAATGGTAGAGGTTTGGTGATTTGTGAATCAGTTCAAACTGGAATGCATTTCATGGGATTTTTTGGTTCGTGTCGTTAACAGCTGGAGATACTGCATCTAAATCTCTTGTGCTTGACCCTGGCTTTAATCTCCATTGCTTTCTGCTCTGACTGCATTGAGTGCCTGCAGGCCTTCTATTCTCTTGTGGACACAGTACAGTTTTCTTCTTTTCTATTTCCTTCACCAAGTTTTCAGTGCCGTGTTGGTAAACCTTTGTGCTCTCTCTCTATCATGGTCAGCCACTGGTCTTTGTTGCACAGCATTAATTCCAAACTTTGCCTACAGCGCTTCCAGCTGCCACAATGCATCTTCTCCAAGATACAAGTTAGCTGTAGGTAATGGAAGCAAGTAATGATTTGGAGCCCCCTGCTGATACAAGCAACCGACAATGGGTTCAATGCTAACTGTATGCAAGAATCATGATAATGAGGAATCAGGGCAAAGACAATCCCAAGTGACTGTTTTTGGCGACTACCAATGTAGATTCTGCACTCCTGAAGCATCAAAAACAGTCAGTTTACACGTAGTATTAGGTTAACAAGATAAGTTCTATTGGTGAGAGATGCAATACCAGGTATACATCATTTATCAAAGGGTACGAATGAATGAGACATATGTATGGAATATCAAACAGTGAGGAGAATTAGAAAAATGATGGAAACATGTTTAGGGAAAATTACTACAGAAACATAGGCTGCAAATAAAATGTTAGAACAGAATTGTAATCTTTGACATGATTTATCTACTCAAAATGTTAGTAAATAGTAACTAGACCTTCTGATACAATTCTCGCATGTTGTAAGGTGGCTGTTAATGCCTAGGCATCAATGTTTTCCAACAAGATGCTCCCTTTAATGGTTCAACAATTTAATTAATCTGTTCCGTCCTCTGTCAAACTGTATAAGTTTTTTTTTAAATATATATATTTCTTCAGGTACTAAGAATCTTTTCTTGACTCCACTAATTTATGAGCAAAGGCATAGGAACACCAGAAGAAATCTCGACTGGCCATTCGAATATGATGATAGGTTAGTTAATTATGTGTGTCACTTAACACTGCTACAGAAACATTGTGTTTCTCCAAGAGTTGCTGATAGCTACAAGCAATTCCTAAAGTGGATTCATCAAATGTAATTGCACATCGTAAGATACATGCTGAAGGTGTAATTCTGCTACCCAGATTGAAGTAAAGACAACTTTCTGTTAACCACTCACCTGCTGGTTACTACTTATAGCTCAGTAATTCATTAGCATCTTCTGCCTGCTGCATGTGACCATACAACCTGTGATCTTCACCAGTGCATCCACCACAGACTCAATATGTGTGCAAACTAGAGTCATGCAAGGCTGTCCTCCATCCTCCCTGCCAAAACACTCCTGCTGCTATGGAGCTATGTAACAACACAAAGGGAAAGTTATTCTACCTGCATCACCTCTGATCCAGAACCCAAACCATTCCCCCATCCCCCACCACCACCTCCTGCTCAAGCTCTATCTTGGAGCTGCAGTATGCAGATAACACTTGTGTGTGCGCAATCTGAGGTCAAGTTCAAAATTGTCATTGATGTATTCACACAGCCATAAGAGGATTAAACATCTGTAAGATCAAAGTTCTCTGCCAACCTGCTCTTACTGCATGTTACTGCGTCCTGACTGTCAAAATCTATGGTGATCCACTAGATGATGGTGATCTAATGCCATAACTTGGGAGTATCCTCTCAGTGAGCGGAGACAGAACGTTGAAATTCAGCATCGCCTCCAATGTGTCAGAGCAGCTTTTGGCAACTCGGTTCCAAAACAAGGTCTCTGAGCTTCATCTTGGCAAGTGGTTACTGAGAGGGCAGAAGAGTTGCTTCAATGATGTCCTTAAAACCTCCATGAAGAAATGCAATGTCCCCATTATATCATGGAAATCCTGATCCTAAAACCACCCAAAGTGGGGAAGTATTTGTGATGGTGCATCAACTCATTCGTCTGCAATTTTCTTGAAATGGAGTATTCTGTTCTATCTGCAGTCATGGTGGGATAGGATTTGAAGGCTTGTCAGTGCATCACATATCTGCTACATGCTCAATAATTTTCCTTATCACTAATCCCTCACCAGCCCTCTCCTCTAACAAGCATTCCATCTCTACGTCCAGCTGATTAGAACTTGAAGAGGGTTATCCTGCCTCCCACCCAAAATCTCTACTGCCATTCATTTTACCACCCTCTCTTTGTGTTTACTTTTGAAGTGTGAGTCACCAAGTAAAACTTCAATTAGCTACATCGCTGGTCTTAACAAAATTTGAGTACCTGAGATGGTGTATTGTCTGCATTAGTCACACTAGAGTGCATCCTAAAATGGACTCAGCCTCTGAGCTTTCATTATTGACCACAAGCATTCAATTCTGTCAGACCTGTGAAGCTCCTGCTCAAGATAAAAGACATGAGTTAGTCGCAACAATGTAAGAATTTTACACATTACTATTTTGGAAATGATCTTGTTTCATTCACTGTTGAAACCGAGTCAGCATGATGGAGTTCAATATGTTGTGGGAAGTTAGGATAAATACATCCACTAAAAACCTGGGAGCAGTCCAACTCCCATCTCCAACATGCCAGGCCCATTGACACTCTGCTCATATCCAGTGTCTCCTTTTTGCAGTTATCAATTGTGAAATGTATGGAAGGCCATTTCCAGCTCTCTCTTTCTCCCTAGTGCTTTTTGTTTTGTTTTCCTACAAAGTGGAAAGAAATACATGCTCACTGATAGATGATATATGTGTTGAGGTTCAGGGGAGGGAGAGGCATGAAGCTGAATAAATGCAGGATAGCGATGGATGTTAAGATGGGGATGTGAGGAAATGAAAGAGAAGGATGGGTGCACCAGAAAGGTTGGAGGAGAAATGTGATGGAATGGGTTTGAGCAGACACCTTTTGGGTGTGGGGTGATGAACACAGCAGAATTTCAGTGAATATAATTAACATTTTTGACCTGGTTATGCCATTAAACCACTTTCTACACTGAATCTAGTAGTGTAGCATGGTGCTACCACTGTTGACCTCCAACGTTGTCTTATGTTTTCAGCTGCAGGCTTTCAGCTGTGTTAACAGAAGGGCATCTCTCTTTGCCTTCTAATAGCTCTGACAGCACATCAATGGAGGTGTCAGTAATTCAGGCACAACCTTGCAGTATCAGAACTCCATTATGACGCATCCTCTTCTCTTCCCAACAACTGCAACTCCTCCAATTTTCAATACATTTTAGGACAGTCCTAATGATTTCATGCGGCTCCTTTTTAAGTTACTTTTCAGCTTAATTCCCTGATTCATTTACAGACCTTTATTCTTTGATATGCTCGTATTTTGTTTCCTTTTTTCAGTGCTTCTATAACAGGTGGCCAGTTTACAATGCCAGTTTTACAAGCAGATGGCAAGTTGCATATCTAACTTCCATCCAGGCAAATGTGCAACACCATGGGAGATCGACTTGTACACAAAAAATATTGTATCACATAGCACAATTAATAAATTCCAACATGCCAAATTATCCTCTCATAATCTGTGCTGCTCCTGAAGTTATTTTCATAATTATGAAAATCATGATTATTAGAAAATCAGAAGAGCAAAGGTGAGACTGCATTTTTACAGTTGATCATGAAAGGAGGATAAAATGAGCCAAACTGCAATGCAACCATTTCAAAATAGTTTGAAAGGGATTTGAAGTATTTAACATGTGCTGGATTCAACTAAAAGTTTTTAAATCACTGCAAGGTATTGATGGTTATTAATTAAGGCTTTTAATAAACCTCAGTAAAGGATCGCAGCAGATAGATGGCAAAGAATCATTGCCCACCAATGCCCAGCAGGCAATGCTTGTGCAAACAAACACTACTTGAACTGGCTTCATTGTATATACTCTAATCATAGATACAAGCAAATCATTTCAATGTAATATTGAATATTACATTGGTAATATTGGGGAGGCGATGGCCTAATGGTATTATCGCTTGACTGTTAATCCAGAGACTCAGATAACATTCTGGGGACCCAAGTTTGAATCCCACCACGACAGATAGTGGAATTTGAATTCAATATATATTGGGAATTAAGAATCTAATGATGACCCTGAATCCATTGTTGATTGTTGGAAAAACCCATCTGGTTCACTACTGTCCTTCAGGGAAGGAAACTGCTTTCCTTACCTGGTCTGGCCTACATGTGACTCCAGACTCACAGTAATGTGGTTGACTCTTAACTGCCCTCTGGGCAATTAGAGATGGGCAATAAATGCTGCCTAGCCAGCGACACCCTCATCCCGTGAATGAATAAAGAAAAAAAAAATTCTCATTATAAGATTCAGATCAAATTTGCCTCTCTGATTCCTAGGTCATCAATAGTTTTGTTTTGGAATTTAGGGACAGAAATAGACTTAAATTTAGCTATAGTTTCTTCTACGATTCCATTGAATTTTGGCAGTTTTTTTTATTCACTCATGGGCTTCACTGACTGGCCAGCATTTATCGGTCATCTCGACTTGCTCTTAAGAAGGTGACGATGAGCTGCTTTCTTGAACCTCTGCAATTCGTGAGCTGTAGGTAGACCCACAATGCTGTTATGGAGGGAATACCAGAATTTTAATCCCACTGACAGGTCAGAATAGTGAGTGTATTGGAGGAGGACTCGCAGATGGAGGTTTCCCATGTATCAGCTGTCTTTGTTCTTCTGGATGGAAGTATTATGAGTTTGGAAGGTGCTGTCCAAGGATCTTTTGGTGTATTTCTGCAGTGCACCTTGGAGATAGTACACACAGCTGGGTACTAAGCATCACTGTTGGGGAAAGTGAATGTTTTGTAGATGTAATGCTAATCAAGTGGACAGTTTTAAAGAAGGCTCATTGAACCTGAAACATTGACTCTGCTTTCTCTCTACAAATGCTGTCAGACCTGCTGAGTTTCTCCAGAAATTCCCGTTTTTGTTTCAGAATTATTACATTCGAAGTTCTTTAGTTTTTTTTTGCTTTGTCTTGTGTTAAGGTTAGTGTTTGGATGGTATCAAGCTTCTTGAGTGTTGCTGGAGCTGCAGTCATCCAGGCAAGTGAAGAGTATTCCACCACACTCCGAACTTATGCTTGTAGGTGGTAGATAGACTTTGAGGAGTCAGGAGGTGTTACTCACTGCAGTATTGCTAACCTCTGACATACTATTGCTTGCACTGTATTTAACTAGTGAGATCATTTGAGCTTCTAATCAATGGTAACCTCCAGTATGTTCAGTGATGGTAATGCCATTGAATGTCAAGAGGTGGTGGGTAAATTGTTTATTATTGGAGAAAGTCATTGTCTGGCATTGTGGGGACCAAAAGGTATTTGCCACTTTTCAGCCAAGTTTGGATATTGTTGAAGCTTTGTTACCTTTGATCATGGAATAATTCTATATCGTCACACTTGCCTCAATTTTGTAATTATACAAGGAGCTGGCATCTATATTTTTGTGTAGGGGATTGGCCCATACTTTTTTGTGTAGAGGTGTCTCTTAACCTCATTCTGGAATGGTCTGGCTCTTATTTTAAGTTTATGTCTCCTTGTCCTAACCTTCCTCTCCAGCAGAAAGGTTTTCACTCCTTTTATTTATTCATTCAGGGTGTCACTGGCTAGGCAGCATTTATTGCCCATCCCTAATTGCCCAGAGGGCAGTTAAAAGTCAAACACATTGCTGTGGGTCTGGAGTCACATGCAGACCAGACCAGGTAAGGATGGCAGTTTCCTTCCCTAAAGGTCATCAGTGAACCAGATGGGTTTTTTCAACAATCAACAATGGATTCACAGTCATCATCAGACTCTTAATTCCAGATATTTTATTGAATTGAAATTCTACCACCTGTTATGGCGGGATTTGAATCTGGGTCCCCAGATCTATATCTGAGTCTCTGGATTAACAGTCCAGCAATAATGCCACTAGGCCATTGCCAAAATCTATCTGTCCAAAATCTAAAAACTTCAATTAAATCTTTCCTCAACAGTCTATTTGCTAAGGAATATAATACTAGATGGCATAATTGATCCTCTACAACACTTAAAATTATACAGCCATAGAAATCTACAGCACAGGAAAAGACTCTTCAGCCCATTGTGTCCGTGCCAGTCAAAAACAACCACTTAACTATTATAATCCCAGTCCTAGTCACATTCTAGGGAATCTGTGCAACATCCTGTTAGAGGCCGATATATATTTTCTGAGGTGAAGTGCCCAGAACTGGTGGTCCAAACAGACTTTTTACAGCCATAGCAAAATTTCCTTCCTTTTAAATTGTTGCCTTCTGGTTATCTAATGTCACAATGATAGATCAGAATCTCAAAGCGCTTATATACGTGTTTTACATTTATTTAAAAATGTGTTGCTTTCTAAAGGAGGACGGCCATAGAAAATCCGCAGAGCTGAATTCAGTGACTTATTAATTCAAGTGTTATGGCTTTGCTGGCTGTGCCAGTATTTAATGTATGTCCCTAATTGCCCTTGAGAAGTTGGTGGTGAGCTGCCTTCTTGAACTGCTGCGGTCTTTGTGCTGTAGGTTGACCCACATTGCCGACAGGGAGGAAATATATAACACTGAAGGAATAAAAATATATTGCCAAAAAGGGATGATGTTTGGGTTAGAGGAGAGCTTACTTCTAACCATCAATACCTTGCAGTGATTTAAAAACTTTTAGTTTAATCCAGCACATGTTAAATACTTCAAATCCCTTTCAAACATGGTCATGAGCTTGTTTGGCAAAGTTCTTGTATGAAGCCAGTGGAATGTCATACATTTAAATTCCTTACTACACCATGGATGGATTTTCCTTCCTGAGTTCCCATATTTTTGTGAGTGTATTTTTGTTAAAGGTTTTGCATTGTTCCTTTAAATATTTCCAACTACTTATTTAACAATGGAACTTTTAGTTTATCAGTTCTTCTCTCATATCTATGTTTGCTTTGTTTAAGTTAAAGATTCTTGTTTGGGACTGTGGATTTTGCTTTCAAACGTTAACGTAGAATTCAATTACATTATGATCTCCTTTCTCCTGCTGAACTTTTAGTGTAAGATTACGAATTACTACCGCATTACACAATAATAGATTTAAAATATCATAGACACTAGTTGGTTCCACAATGCGTTCCATTAAACTGGAATGAAAGCATTCTACAAACTCAACTTCCAGACTATCTTTCCCAAACTGTTTGCTCCAAATTACACAATGCTTTTGCTCATCCTTTTCTGATGAAGGGTTTAGGCCCGAAACGTCAAGTTTTCCTGCTCCTATGATGCTGCTTGACCTGCTGCGTTCATCCAGCCCCACGCTTGTTATCTTTGCTCATCCTTTGCTGTTTTCATGAACACTACTAATCCTTGGGTTCACTTCTTTTCTCGTCAACATTATAAGCCTCTTCTGTTATTTCGTACTATGTGTAAATTTTTTCGTTACCCATATTTGAATCATTTTTGCTGTGAAATTTTTATTTCTTTATAAAACATGTTTTCATTGAGAATTATGGATTATCTCTTTAAATGCTAGCCATTGCTTATTTACCATAATATCTTTTAGTCTAATTCCATTATCCAGGTTATCTAATTTATCCCTCATACCTCAGTAATTGTGTGTTGCACTCTAGTCTAACACTGTGGTTTAGAGATTTATATGTATCAACTTGACTCAGTGTGAAATTGTGTCATATGGTGAGTACTCTCCACAGAGTATCTGTTACAATTATATTGCTAATTAACACTCTCATTACATAATGCAATATCTTGCACTCTTTCACAGAGGATCATGGATTATTGACTTTGAAGTTTTGCTTCATAATTTGGCCCCTAGTTCCTTCTGCAGAATCCCATTTAATTCATCAGATGTTGTCAGCTTCCACAGGATCCATGATAAGTGGTTCTACCCACTCCTCCTTTAAGGATGGCAAAAAGAGCAACTCTTTTGGCAAGTTGCTCTTGAAGAAATACTTGCCTTCTTCTTGTCCACTCCAGGACCAGAAGGCATAATCTGATGGTGGAAGTGCCAGTGTTGGATCGGGGCAGAAAAGGTCAGAAGTCAATTGGCACCAGGTTACTTTTTGTGTAGAAGTGATGGAGGATCAACATTCTGAAAGCTGCCAAGATTTCAAATAAACCTCTTGGACTATTACCTGATGTTGTGTGACTTCTGACCTATTTAAGTCAGATGACAAGGGATTTCTTCTGACGGAGGGGAGTCATTTTGTGGAATTCTTTACCACAGACAGCTATTGACATTGATCTATAAGAACTGTTAAGGCTGAGATAGACAAAGTTTTTTCTTTCTCAGTAAGAGAATCAAAGGTAATAGAGAAATGGTAGGAAAGTGGAGTTAGGGATTTTCAGAGATAGTAGGAACTGCAGATGCTGGAGAATCTGAGATAACAAGGTGTAGAGCTGGATGAACACAGCAGGCCAAGCAGCATCAGATGAGCAGGAAGGCTGACGTTTTGGGTCTAGACCCTTCTTCAGAAATGCCTTTTTAGGGATTTTCAGATCAGCCATGATCTAATTGAATTGTACCGCAGACCTGAGTGGCTTATTAGCCGAATTCAGCTCCCACATCTTATGATGACGTTAGCAATTAAGTGCTGAATGAAAAGATCTACTGCAGACCTTCTCAATTCACTCACAATTAAGATCCTCATGTAATCAGCTGAAAGCTCCAGCCTGATTAGCTGCCTTTCAGACAGGAAAGCAAAGTTGTTCATCTTTTAGTTGAGAAAGCAGGATAATCTCCCTGTTGAGTTAGTCTGAAGCTGTTGGGGAGGACCTCCATTCATTCTAATTAGCAGCCAATTGGGTACAGGGATGGGGGTAAGGAGATACACACTGAAAGGCACACTCATGCCCTTACATCTTATCCCACTTGATCCTCTTTTCAACATGATTCCCACACCAAGAAATCTGAAAGAAAATGATCCTTCTGTTTACTGTTAGATCCGGTGAAGATAATGCTTCCAGTGACCATCTATCGGTCCCAGAAGTTGCAGTCCTCTGATTGGACAGAAGCTAAAGTGATTTGATTTGCTGAGATGTTCATCATTAAGTCCCTAATTAATTGATTGGAGCTTGATCCAGAAAATATTATCATGGATAGGGATTGATGGATAAGGCATCCTCAACCCTTCAAGCCATTTGTTAACAACGCATCTCAGCATTGGAGAACTACTGTGAAAACATTAAATGTATTGAGTATCAGGAAAATTATTTTAAGGCTCACGTGGCCTGGCATTCTAAAACATTCAAAGGGAATAGTTAACTGAAAATTTTAAAAAGATTCTGGAAAATGATAAAATGCACACACACATTCTTAGTAGTTTTAATGGAAAAAACTTGTTAGTGATTTTGAGAAAGTAAACACAATGTTGAATTTGGACAAAAAGTCATTTGCCTCTGAGCATGTTCACCCATACACTTATGCACGGTAGAATTGAATACAGGCCTAAGTTATTAATTCTGGCACTGGAAAAACATTTAGACCTTCAAAGTCATCAGAGCTCTTAATTCCAGCTCTAAAAAATATTATCTACATTTTACATGTACTTTACTGCTACCACATTTTTATTTATTCCCTCCAATTTGAGTAGCCTTCTGCAGCATTTTTCTTTGGTCATTTTGTTCCTCCAACCTGCAGCTATTTCCTTCACCTACACAGGTGGCAAGAACCTTAACTGTTGGACAAGAGCAAAGGCTGAGATTAATGCAGCATCACCCAATGTCCTCTTGCCTGGCTCACAGTTCCAAACTACTGGTCATGACCACTGATTAGACCCTGGATCAAAATCCTTGGGCCAATTGCAGTACAGATATATTTTAGGCATAAAGTACCAATATGAACTGATATCGAGATTTACTGTATGGCTAAATGAATAGTGTAATGCACTGTGGAATTGTATATCAGGCAACCACTAGGTTCATTAAGGCCCTAAAAAAGAGGCATTTCCCTATTATAGTCTCTTAACCTGGATATTGTTGCTGGAGCTTAGCATCCACATAAAGTGCTCATTAGATGGTGATCCATTAGTCAGCAGTAAATTAGAAAAAAAATGGTGGTTTACAAATGGAGAACCTTGTAATGGTTTCTGCAGGAAGATAACAAATCTGTGAGCAGTGCAAACATGGTTTCAGCTAAAGTTGAGAAGAAATGTCTGTATAACAAACCAAATGCTTTGCAAGAATTATAAAGGGCTTGATGTTTTGAAGAATATTAAGGGACTAATCCATGTGTTAACAGTCATGAGTACTGAGACTTGCACTATACAAAGAATCTAGAATGCCCCAGAGCAGGCACCAGTTCAAAAGCATGAAACCTGCACTCAGACTGAGCAAGAGGATCTATTAAATTGAGGAGATAGAGGGCAAGTGGTTGGATTATCCCATTATGCAACTAAAACATCTACCAAGATATAGAATCCCTTCTTCACTTTTCTTACCTTCTTTTGAACTTTCTCTTTTATTTTCTGTGCATCTAATCCTGTAATCTTGGAAGTTCTCTCTGCTCCTCTAATTGTGGCTCTCACATTCCCAATTTTATTGCTTTCAGATATTATTGTTAGCTGCGGTGGCATTATCTCTGAACTTCCCTTTCTAAACTCTCTGTCTCTTTACTTCAACCTTGTGCTTCATCACCATATTCAAGATGATTTTTAAAACTCATTCTTTGACCAAACGTTTAGTGATCTGTCCTAATATTTCCTTTTATGTCAAATTTTGTTCTATAACAGTTCTGTGAGAATAAGTACAAGCAAAAATAGGGCAGAATGCAATTTATGCAGGAGAAATGTAATATGTGCTATCTTACTACAATCTCCAGGGTCAAGTTATTGTATTTTTCTGTCTTATCTCCAAGTGCCAGGAATGTTCAGAGTCTACCCATGGTTCACAGATTACCCACGGGGTAGGAATATCTTAATTACTTTTGGTCAAAAAGAAAGGCTCAGGGAATAAAGAATGCCTGACAGGTTTGCAGGACAGAAATGCCTGGAATTGTAACAGTGACAGAATAAGTATTTTCACTGCCAAGAAGGTGTGAGATGGAGGACAGTGATGTTCCAGTTGATTTGACACTGCCCGCCCTTCACATCACATGCTATGACTCACACAATCAGTCACAAGGACCAGACACAACACAATAGAGTAAGAAACCAAAGGAAAGGCAATTGCACTGGTGAGCAGGAGCAGCTCCTGATGGCACAGGAGAAGTAGGCATTACAAAGGAAAATAACAGCAAAATACCTTGGCTGCTGGAAATCTGAAATAAGAACATAAAAAGCTGGTGAAACTCAGCAAGTCTGCCAGCATTTGTGGAGAGGGAAAAAGTGTGAGTGCTCCAAGTCCAAAGAATAGTCACTTGGTCTTAAAAGGTTAACTATGTTCCTCTCTCCACAGATACTGCCAGACCTGTTGGGTTTCTCCAGCTTTCTCTGTTTTTATTGCCATTTAGAGACCGGGATGCATTGTCTCTTGATTGAACAACTTCGAAATTGGAATCTAAAGGCATTGCCTCTAAATCAAAATAAACGTATTGCAGAAGATCCACATTAAGTCATACAGATCTCCAACAGATTTCAGGTCCTTCTGCCTATCATGTCGGCACAGGTCAAATACAACCACCTAACTACTATAATCCTATTTTCTATGGGCACTTGGCCCACAACCATGCATGTCCTGGCATCGCAAGTGCACATAGAAATAAGTCCTAAATGTTACGAGGGTTTCTGCCTCTACCACCCTTACAGGCAGTGAGTTCCAGATTTCCACCAGCCTCTGGGTGAATAAAGTTTTCTTTGTATCTCCTCCAAACTTCCGCCCTTAGCCATAAATCAATGTTCCCTGGTTATTGATCTCTCCAGCAATGGGAAAAGTTTCTCTGTCTACCCTATCTAGGCCCCTCAAAATTATATATATCTCAATGACGTTCTCTTTCAACCTCCTCTGCTCGATGGAGAGTAGATGTTAATGGCCATGTGAAACAATGTTTCAGATGGTGGTTATGGAGGAGGAAAACAGTATGCCGGACATCATAGGGTGATGTTACAACTCTGCAGCCTAATATATGAAGCCTCAGTGACATCTGTAGTAATTTCCTCCATGATATAAGATCTAAAAGCAACTTATGCATTGTCCACAAATGCTCAAACCACCATTTTCAAGAGATAAAAGGTACTGCAGATGCTGGAGAATCCGAGATAACAAGCATGGGGCTGGATGAACACAGCAGGTCAAGCAGCATCATAGGAGCAGGAAAACTTGACGTTTCGGGCCTAAACCCTTCATCAGAAAATGATGAAATTTTCTGATGAAGGATTTAGGCCCGAA